>JARKHS020026562.1:0-135000 GCA_030143305.2 Amblyomma americanum | reverse complement strand
GTAACAAACGGAAGCAATGAGTCACGTTCCTATGCTACTCATCTTCATGACGACCGCTCACAGGCGTCCCTCGAAATCCGGGAAGTGGCACAAACCCTGCCGTTGTGTTCCTTGAACTTGCGGTGGCATCCCTTTTGTGCGGGTACGTGTCGTTATGCCAGCGCGTTTCCCGAGAGCTGTTCACATATAACGTCCACGGGCTTTGGAGCAGTCACAGAGCCTGCTAGCTGCGTCCTTGCTGACCGTAAGTCACGCTTAATTGCTTATGGCGGCTTTGGTGGACTGACGGCCCCCACCACTCTTGGCATCTCTAGCGCGAAGCAACTCAGTGATGAGCAATAAGCAAACCGTGCGCCCCTACCCGCGTCTCCGCGCGCAGCCGCATCGTTCCCGCAAACGGGACCCTGGGCGGTTCCGGGAAAACGTGCCCTTCATCCTTCCCTCTAACTCTGTCGCTCCATTGGTCGGTCAATGTCATCCTTGTGCGCTTCTTGCCGACACACACGACGGGGGATAATGAGGAGATCACCGCTTCGAGGGCTTCGGGACATCAACAAAAGGACGGATGATCCTAACAATGCCGCGGGCATCCACCGATGCCTTACACGCCCTTAAAAGATTCTACAACAGGCCAAAATGGCCCCAGTAGAATTCTAACCAACCAAGGATTGTTTTCGGCCACAAAACCGCCCTGAGGGCGACCTAAGTATTGGAAGTACTCAACGAGCGTTAATCGCAACACTGCAAACACGCGTAATCCAGAAGTACATATGACATAAAAAAACTTAAGGCACATAAAGAGCGCTACAAATTTTGTTTTACATATGCAGGCAGCCGACATTGATACACTCAGGCGCGTGGAGTTCATCGCAGTTCTTGTTACTGCCACAGTACACGTCACTGAGTTTGTCCTTTGGTAAGCATGTCCCCTCTTCCCTGCCCCCCGTCGCAATCATTGCTGTCGGCCTCCTAGCAGTCGCTCGGCAACCTAGCGAGCGCGCCAGCGTCACCGTGAGCATTCCCTTTCCGGTGTTTTACCACCAAATTATACCTCTGCATGGTAAGTGCCCAACGCGTCAGCTTGGCTTTCTGAGGTGTGGGCAAGGTAAGAAAGGAGTGGGGTTGTGGTCAGACATCCCCCTAACCCGAGGGCTGAAAAGCCAGAGGTAGAACTTCTCCAGTCCCCAGATCATTGCGAATGCCACTCCTTGTATGCTTGACCATCGAGCCGGCGTTGAAGGAGGAGGAAACAACTTTGTGAAGTCGCCTGTAGAACGACACCATGACTAAATGGCGCCGTGACGTGGGCCCTGACGCCTTCTCAGCGGGTGGTCTCTACTCAACTCCAGCGCGTGTTACTCCCGCGGTCGGTCGCCCTGACGGGAAACGTTCCGTCGATTTCGCTCGGCCTTTGTCTTTCAAGAGCCGCCGAGACCTGCTGGACGGCCCAGGTTTTGATTTCGAGGTAATAGCATTCCGCCGCAGCCGCGAGTCGCGGCGGAGTCGCGGAAAGAATCTGACTCGCAAATGCGATCGGTCGCCAGGAGCCGTCCTCAACACACTGGGAGAGCCGGGCTCCCGGTGCAACCGCTGAGGCGTCCGAGTACAACCAAAACGGCTTCCCAGTATCAGGTGTCCCGAGAGATGTGGCTTCACAAAGTGCCGCTTTGAGTCGAGGAAGCGCGTTTTCAGCTTCTATGGGCCACCGAATTTTGTTAGGAATCCTCTCTTCTTGACTCCGTCAGCGGCTCTGCCCCCTTCGCATAGTTGGGCACGTAGCCCCGGTAATAACCGCACAGCCGAGCACGCTACGGAGCTCTGTGTCCGTTTTTGGTGCCTTCAATCCCCTAATTGCTTTCAACTTTTCGGGATCTGGTGCGTGATATCCCGAGCCCACTACATGTCCCAAGTCGCGGATTTACCCTCTTGCCATCTGGAATTTCTCCAGCTTAACATTTAGGTTCACCCTCTCTAAAGCTGTGAAGAAGGCCTGCAAGTGTCGTATGCGATCAGGCAGCGTCTCGCTGAACACTGCGATGTTGTCTAAGTAAACACACGCGTATGCATAATGCGGAAGTAGAATCTTGTTCATGGCTCTCCCAAACGTCTGGGCCACGTTTTTCAGTCCGAACGGCATAACCGTCCACGAAACTGCCCCTAGTGGCACACAACAGCAGTGAGTAGCTGAGCAGACTGTTCCAGTGGCACCTGCGAATACCCTCTTCTAAGGTCGAGGAGCGTAATGTAGTTAGCCCTTCCTACTCTTAGCATGAGCTCCTGCTACCACGCCATAGAGTAGGCATCAGCAACTGTCCCCGCATTGAGCTTTCTAAAGTCTACACATATTCTCATCGATCCATTATTTTGGAGACACAGACCACGGGATGGGCATGGGGAATTTCTCAGGCAAAAATCAGCCTCCATCTGAAGCAGCTCGTCTATTTCGCGTACTGCTGTTTTGAGCTCACCAGCCCTGCCACCTCCGCCGCATGCTCTAAGCGCTTCTTCAGCTCTCGCAGATACTGTGACGGGGGCAGCCCCAGCACTGCTGGTGCACTCATCTTTCCCGCCAAGCAGCGCTCTAAAACGGCTAACGGACTGGTTGGCTTTTACGCGTACAACATCTGGAACGAGGCGACATGAGTCGTGTCGTGTGGCACCTCGCGGTACGCCCATAACAGGAAGGGCACAAATTTGTCGGATTCTTTTCCGTTGTACTGAAAAATATGGCACAGCATGTTCTTAAATGCCCGGTTCCAACGCTAGACCGGGCCGTTACTCTCGGGGCGCTCCGGTGTTGAAAACCTTGGTGAGCAGCCTAGCCTGTTCAAAAACTCTTGTGTGAGTTCGGCTGTAAAGTTTGCCCCGAAATCAGAGGCTACCACTTCGGGAATACCTCTCCGGCTGAACGCCGTCAGGACGGCGTCACAGGTAGCATTCGATATTCAGCTGAGCGGGGGGGCACGGATGCGTTGCTGGTGCAGCCTGCGCACAGCAGCACGGCCGAATACATCATGAAAATTGATACGCCATTCTTGCTGCAAAATGTTTGCCTAGAAAAGCATTTTGTTTCCAGTGCTCAAGTTTAGACCGGAAGCTTCTCCTATAGCTCTGTACAGGCTCGGGGCGGACCCGGAACTTCAGGCCGGGGCGGGAAAAGCGCTGTTTAGCGTGGCATGGGCGGCTAAACATCCGGCTCTTTCGATTCCTTGCTTTCGGATGAATTAAGTACGCCTATACCGTTCTAGCCGCAAAGATTGAGGGCAAAAATGAAGCACTACTTAAGAAATGAGGCAAGAAAAAAGGCATTCAACGTTTTTTACATTTTCAGTTTGTGTGCGATGGTTGGGCCGTTTTCATGAGTGAAAATGCACAACGAATACTGTCGTTCCTTATGGCGTGCGACACGAAGCTTTCGATGAAATTAAATAATGCTGGTCCTATAATCTCGTCAGATACGTTTTCGTGCATACTTAACAAGAGAATGTTGGCCTTTGTACTAGACAAGAGAAATCATAATTTCGTCATTTGCAAACAGAATTTATGGCGCGTCTCTGACAGTCCGATGCTAGAAGTTCCAAATGCCCAGACTGGGGCATGTTGAATGATAAATAGGAATAAGTTAGGGCCTGAAAGCAAGCAGCGATTATATTTCAGGCAAAAAATGATTACAGTATTAACTTACTATCGAGCATTTCCACAGGCGAAAAAAAAACATTTTCGTGTTCTTTTCTCGGTCGCCTACCGTTGTATGCTGAATAGCCAAACAAGGAGCACGATCCTATCAGTCTTGATGTCATACGCCTCGAGGTGAATGCTTGAACTGCTGGCACTTTCCCCGTTCGATCATGTTATACGCGTCACTTGAAGCATTCCCGGACTTTCCATGCCCGGCTCTATGATCGAGGGCGGCACTGGTGAACACTCTCAAGGTTATAGAAAGTAGAAGATCGCACCACCGCCGCTGTAGCTCAAATAGCATGGCAACGTACCCTATATGAGGAGGGTCCGGATCCAACCGGTGAATAGTGATTGCCTTCTTTTATTCTTTTTTATCAACTGTCTTTTAGACAAGAAATGACGGCAGTCCTAATTTGTTATCTATAAAATTGACAAACACGTTTTCTTAATCCTTCCTTAGCTTCAATGACAGTCAGCTTCATTCATATGCCACTTACAAAAGATTCCAGATGTTTAAAATTATGTAGAAGCATGAAAAACAAGAGTGTGAGGTCACTCACAGAAACCTCGTCCTTTATTAAATAGGACAAAGTGCTAATTTGTTTCTCAATCATGTGGCAAGGAAGGTAACGAAGGTTTTGAACTATAGAGCATTTCGGTACGTCACGCACACGAAAGCAAAACTTACGATGCAGTTATGGCAGTGTAAAAGGAAATGAAGTGAGAGCTGCAGCATAAATAGAATGCAATTAGGTGGCGGGTACCAAGCGCCTTTGCAGCGTAGGGTGGCACGCTAATGTTATTACCGACTTTTAGAATAGCGTACACCACTTACCGCGAGGCGCCAACACGCATGCGCAGGTCCTGGCGCGGTAGGCTTAGCCGCTGCTGCACTGCACCTGGAGTGTCAGAGCCGTCAAAGCGTGTCAGAGCGACTCGTGGTAATGGTGTCGGTGGTGGTATCTCTCTACCCAGAGTCTGTAATGCCACGATGTCGTTACCGAAACAAACTGTCACGGACTGACCAACTATAAAAAGAAACTGGTTTTCCGAGAATTGCTTGTGAAACGTGCTACTTATTCGTTCAGTCTTCGGTTCCTCCCGACGCCTTCTTATTTTCGCTTGCACGACATGCACTGTGGGGTCTTCCCGACGAATCCTATATATAGCATCAAATGCTGGGTTTTGATTCCGCAACTGTGATGTTTGTCATGTCGCTCACAGCGCTGTAAAACACAGCCTAGCGAGAGAATCAAGCATTTTTAAGGCACCCGTAGTGCTTTTCTACACTACCTGCCTGTTATAAACATGATCTTTCCGCGCTGTGCCGAAGGCTCACGTGGCGTGCGTCAGCTAAGTGGGCTACGTCGAGAACACCATGCAAAGGAATTTTAGCAACCAAGCGTGCGTCTCTGATTGTTCAGAGCGCGGTTTGTGTCTTTGCCGATGACGGAAGCAGTTACTGCTGCTGCACTGCTGTTGTTGCCAGGAAGAAAGAAAAGGAAAGAGCACGGACCTGCCTACTGGCTCAAGCCGAGCCACGCTCGCTGCCGCGTGCTGAAAGTGGGAGAGTTAAAGGATAGGACCGCAAAGATAGAAAAGGTGCGCGCAAATAGGCCCGGCCGATCCCGGAGGCAGTGCAATACCGGGCCGACCCGTGCCAGAGTGCTTCAAGCCAAGCACTCCGCCATATTCCAAAAATAAGTTTAATATCTTGAGTCCAAGGGCCCGCAGCAGATATTAAATCAGGTATCAGATATGACGAAAGAAGTTGTTAGCCGCACTTTGTAACAATTCCGGTGCCTCCTGGCTCTGCAGGTTGCCTCACGTTCGGCAACGCGAAGTGCGTGGTACTAGAAAGTTTCCGTTTCACGTACGTACAGAGTTCACGTACGCAAACGTGAGAAGTCTACGTAGCATACGCTCATGTCGTTTCGAACCCTTTTAGCTGCACGTACGCGCGACAGACACCGGATGGATGGATGGAAGGTAGGAGCGTCCCCTTTGAAACGGGGCAGTGGTTGTTGCCACTATGTTCAGTTTTTTCTCCCTTTATTTTTGTTTAACTCTGCTGTAAGTTGTTAATAAATTCGCCATTTTCTTTAAAAAACATCTTCCTACACTTTAAAACTTATGTCACCTCTCTGCTTTTGTGCCACCAATCCTCCAATCGTTTTTTGCTAATTTCCACCGCAGATTTATTTACATGACTATGTTTATCTCTAAACCCTAAGGCCTCAGGAAGAGTGACTATGCCTGCATCGACATAGGGATGGATGCCATCAC
The DNA here is from genome assembly GCA_030143305.2 of Amblyomma americanum. Taxonomy (NCBI): domain Eukaryota; kingdom Metazoa; phylum Arthropoda; class Arachnida; order Ixodida; family Ixodidae; genus Amblyomma; species Amblyomma americanum. The sequence continues at coordinate 129,033 of JARKHS020026562.1, read as the reverse complement.
ATTTCAGGCAGGGTTTTTTATTGTTTGTACAGATTTACCACACACAGCACATGTGTCATCTTCTTCGTTAAATTTCCTTTTGTAGCTGCGCGTTCTAAGACACCCTGACCTAGCTTCAAAGAGAAGGGCACTGCCTCTTGAGTTATCACAAAACGCTTCCTTCCTGATCTGGCTTTTCCAGTATCGATATAGTTCTACACTATGCTTCCTTTCCATTGAATCTATCCAATATTTACCTTCCGCAATTTTAACCTGTCGTTTAATGCTTTTTCTTTTTCCTTCCTCGTCTCTGGCAAACTTACTGACCAGCTTTCTAGTTCGTTTCCGCCACTGTGTGTCAACGCTCTTTCTGTACAGGTATTTAAATATCATAGCTGCCCACCGGTTATCATCCAATTTCCTCAGGCGTTCTTCGTATAGTACTTTACTCTGAGCTTCCCGCGCTTCGAACGTTGCCCAGCCCATATCCCCTTGTACTGCCTCGTTTGTGGTTTTCCCGTGGGCACCTAGTGCTAATCTTCCAACAGTTCTCTGATTTACTTCTAATCGCGATTGAACTTCAGCCCTTAAGCATAGAACCGCATTACCGAAAGTAAGCCCCGGCACCATTATTCCTTTCGAAATACCTCTGAGGACTTCATACCTGTTGTACCCGCACAATGCCCCAAGTTTCATTATCCCGGCATCTCTTCGCCCTTTTGCTATGAGAGACTGTTCGTGCTTTTCCGTGTACATATGCCCTTTGTTTACCCATACCCCGAGACATTTGTATTCGGCCACTCGAGGTATTTCATGGCCTTGTATTGTAAGCTCCTGATCAGTTGTGCCGTTGAAAACCATCACACCTGACTTAGTTGCGCTAAAACTGAAACCTAGACTGTGACCTTCGTCTCCACAGCAATTGACCAAAGTTTGCAAATCTTCCTGGCTATCTGCTAACAGTACAATATCGTCCGCAAACATTAAACCCGGTAGCCGTTGCTCAACAACCTTTCCGCCTAATGTGTATGACAGATCATAACCTAGATTGCGTCCTTGTAGCCTTCTTTCCATACTTATCATATAAAGCATGAACGGCAGCGGTGATAGAGGACAACCTTGCCTTAATCCTCTGTGTATCTGGACAGTTGTTGTACTCTTATTTCCTTCCCATGTTATTTCAACTTCATTTTCTCGATATATTTCCTGTAGAAAATTAATTACCTCATGACCGACACCTTCACCTTTTAATATGTTCCACAAGAGTTCCCTGTTCACGCTGTCGTACGCACCACTTATGTCCAGGAAGGCTAAATACAGAGGTGTGTTTTCCGTGTTAGCTATTTCTATGCCACGCGTTCTTCCTAGCGCCATCTACTGACAGATGAAGACACTGCTGTAGCCACTCTAGGACAAGACGAGACAAAGCCAAGCCAGTCGAACTGCGTCGGAGCGCTGCTTCGTTAGGCGTAAGAGCTGGGAAATCGCCCTTATATATGAAAAACAAAAGCTATTTGTAGCTTGAAACTTTATGCAAGGGTAAGAATAGGCAAATCGATGGCGAATACAACAGTTTAGAACACCATATCGCGTCGAGGGATTAGCGACGAAGCTGTTATCGCTGCGAAGCGGCGGGCAGGGCGCCGCCATGTTTGTCAACACTACGTACGCAAGCAACGCAAAGACCGCAACGTAAAAATCCCAATCTCACGTACGTATGTGTGACTCGCGCATACCCTTTGCGTTCTGTGCAAGCGCACTGATCACCCGTAACAGTTCAACGTACGTGAAGCGTCTACGTACGTGAACTTAAAACTCTCTACTGACGGGCTCAATGCTTTTTTTTAGCGTTTTCAATACGTCGCAGCGCTTCTGCGGAAGAAAGCTGACATCGATTTTGAGTCAATGAAAGACGCAGTGATTATTTCACTCAAAATGAGTAACTCAACAGCGCCGTGGGCGAAGGCATGAATGAGGAAACTAAAAAGAAGGAAAGGCAAAGGGGAGCTGCAGTGAATGATTCCTGGATAATTTCTGCCTCCTAGCTGGGTTCTCTAACGTGCGCTGATATTTTTTTATTGCGGAAATATACCCTTCCGCACAAGACAGTTATATATAAACGTGCAGGCCTGTGTCGGCCATAAACGCCAAGTCCCGGTGTTGGGGGCCATGTGTCCAGATTCTTGTGTCTGGTGATCGGATAGGCTTGTAACTCTGGCTTCCGAGGTATAGATTCCGTACTGCTCGAAGTCCGGTGTAAGTTAGCAAGAAGTCATCGACCTCCGCCTCTCTAGCGGCAGTGAGGCAGAAGGGGCAAGTCGGAAGAGTCCATGTCCATGTCCACGAGGCCCTGATCGCAGGTATTAGCGCGGCATCCACCGGGATTCTCCGCAACGCCACCTCCTCATGGCAAGTTAAACCGTCGCGAAGGTTGGATCCACGCGGTGGAATTAAAACATAAGTAGGGTGACGGATAATATCTTTTTCAGGAAGTATACGGGTTCATGTAAGGATAGCTTCATTAAACGCAGCTAGTATGTCACCTGCAGTGGCTGGGACGCATTGTCAGCTTCCCTATGATGGTGCATAGTGCGCCCAGCGCACACAACTCGGAGAGGGCATGGGTACGATTGCACAGTGTGGCACAAATAGCCAAATATGTCCAGGGGCAGGTTTACGCGCCGTAGAGCCCGAATTGCTTGTGTGACATTTGTATACAAGGGACAACGGGTGGTGGTGGACTGCAGAGGCGGTCACTGCATTAAGACGAACTGTCAGGAATGGCTACGAGCTCTGATAGCACAGAGGGAAGCGGCGCCTCTGTGATATAGGAACATGTCTGGGGCACATCACGGAGAGCTGGACAACAAAACTGGCGTGAAAAATATGGTCTCTCGTGCTTGCGTCACCGTAAGCTTGAAGCGCTCCTACGGAGTCTGCTGGGAGAGGGGACATTGCTTCTGTCATTGAGTGGTTAACTTTGCGCATGGCACATTGGGGTCGATTGTCGGTTACCTGAGGACGCTGCCAAAAAGGGGGGTCAAGTGAGGGCTGAGGATGCCAGTGATAACCCGCACGGCTTTTCTGTGGAATGTTTCTAGATGGTTTCAATCTCTTGAGGTAAATCGTTGGAACTGGGCTTGGTAAACATTCCGAGGCTATAACAGAGAGCGCACTATTGTTCGAGCCATATTAGAGCATGCACAGCCTGTTTTCTGGGCTATGCGGCGGAATAGGAGCAGTACTAGCAATCTTCTGTCGCGCAGATCGAACCCACGGTGCTGCCGGCCGAGAGCTGTCTAGCTCAGCACTTAGCGCCCGCATCGACGAGTCTGCAGCGAGGAGTTGATCGTTCAACAACAGCTGTATAGGTGTTAGCAAAAGGCGGCTTCTACCACATTCGTTTGTGATAGTTGGTCTCTTCAACCGACAGCGTCCGGCCAATCTTTGTGTGCCACATAAAGCTGTTGTCCAAAGTGATCTGAAAGTTTGCTTCTTGGCAGCTAAGGTTCGTGCGTACTGATCAGACCGTTACATAATACGCATACACCGAATAAAAGATTTCCGGAATGGTAGCCAGTTGCCATTCCAAAGGAAGAAGAGCCATGTTATGATAATGGGACCAGCACGGATCTCTGAGTTGCACCCCTCATTACGATGAAGGGCCCAACACGTTTTTTACCGACGTGTATGGCGATGGAACGATATCCCAACAGTGAACTCAGGAAGTTACGCATTCGGGGTGGGAGGTGATGGCAGTGTATTATGGCCAAGTTCGCTTAGTATCTGACGCTGGCATAGACCTTCTGAACGTCCACGGTTAGAAGCGTACGGATTCTGTGAGATCAGCCTCCAAGTAGCACCACACTTGAAAGGTGTTCCAACCCGTCCTCAGTGCCCAAATGAGGTCGACAACCAGTCTGAGCCGGGTGGCACCAGTGCTACCGTCCCAGCCACCATGAGAGCCGCGTACCTATAGAATCCGTTCTAGTAGCTTAAATAGTTGGGGACGTAAGCGCTATCGGGCGAACGTTTCTTGACTTGCTAGGATGATTTCCAGACTTAGGGACTGGCACTACCTCAGTATGTTTCCACGAGGTTGGGACATCTCTGGAGGTCCATCCGGCACTCGAGATTTCCGCAGTTTTGTTTGGTCTATGGCAGCAAAAAACTCGGCCATGGTGAACTGCTTCTGCATACCATCACGGTCCTCTTTACTAGAAGGCGCGCCTGCTTCTGAATGAAGAGTACCGGAGTCTGGTCGAAAGCCAGAAATAAGTCTTGATGACCTTTTAAGCGAACTGACTTGGTGTCCGTCCCAAAGCAAGACATGCGAAGCCTGCATGGCCGTGTGAACTTTTGGAGATTTCCATGAAGCGAAAGGTGCGCCATGTCGATGAAGTCTTTGACGATGAGCAAACAGGCGCTCACCGGCCTTGCCATTACTGACGCGAGAGGCGCTTTTCATGTCGGCATGCCGCAGCTGTTAGCGGTGTAATGTGTCTCGATGTTGCGACGATAATGGGCTTCTAGTTACCGCCGAATTTGCGCGGCGACGGGCCGGCCATAGTCGAAGAAAGTCAGGTCCGAAGGCGATCGGCTTTCCTCCAGTCAACTCGATTGACTGGCACTTTGAAGCGCTGCACGCAAAGCTTTTTTTGAGGCACCAATGGAGCTGGTGGCAGGCATTCGCTGAGTGCCGTCCTGATTAGGCCCCAATCTGTGACCTGGCAACAGCCTTTGCGGCGCCTCTAGTAATCTGGTATCCCACATCGCACGGGTGCCTTTTTGTGTTTGGGTGCATCAAAATATCGCCGCAGAGGCGGTGATTTGATCCCGCATCTTCAAGTTCAGGAGCTAAACGCGCTAACCACCGTCCCACCGTGGTGGCTACAGTACGATCCCTAATTCTTCGCACCGTGTCGTAAAGAGGGAAAGCTACACAGCCGGCTGGACAGCAAAAATCACTCTTGGTAGTGCGGCTGCATGTGACCCGCCGTGAAAGGCAAACGCGTGCAGTCACTTTGTGCATGCCTCCTCTCGGAGCTGCATGTGATGCACACTCGGATATTCAGATCTTAGCTTTTCAGGGTCTAAAAGCTATAGCTGCTAAAAAGTGCCATTATGACATCCAACACTATATCCTTGTGATAGATGCCAATTTATTGCTAAAAAAGTGCAACAAAAGATAGAAAATATAGTAGAATTTGAGCGTGCTTTTAAGTTTTCACTCCTGGATGAGGCATTGGCTCATGCAAGTTGACGCACTTGCAGGAGATGCAGGCAGTCTAAAGAGGCCGCAATTTCACTCCGTCCAGTGGGCTCCCGTATACGCCATTTGGTGCCCTACAAATCGACGTTCTTATCGCACTCGGCGACAACTTCTGTAACTATGTAACTCCGCCAGTAGTTCGGCCTCAGGGCGGCCGCCTCGCACAATCTGCTCGCTGCAAGGGTTTTCGCTTTTTTTCCCGCTCTGTCCCTGGAACAGCTATCGCCATCGATGTAAGCATTTCGGAACTCGTTGTAAACAAAGAAACCATGCTTTCCGTGACCCTCTAACATTATAAATGCACATTTAAGTTAGTCATATACCCTGCATAAGAAGTGCTAGTTTTTTCTGTGTTGTTTGTTTGTAATACACACGCATTACGTGCAGGGCAGGACTAAAGGAGGGCATAGGCCTCCTTGACCCCGCAGGACGCAGCAGTACTGATGTACCAACACTAACAATATATAATGCATGCATTCAGTAGAATGAACAATTTGAATATGCTTTTAAAAACATTCGTAATAATTGTACCCGTAGCTCAATAAGAAAATGTGGCACACATGGAAGACAAAATGAGTTTCAGTTCCAGCTCATAAAAAATGACTATGAATATATAAAAATACAAGAGGAAATCGAAAACTTCGTATTCATACTCAAAAGGGTAGACCAAGAAGACAAATGAGGATATGTTATAAAAAATGAAGTTTACAACTAGTCTATTGTTTGTGGAGATATACAAGACAGAATGCAACAAGCAGAAGACAAATAATTTGGCTCATCCGCAGTAGTGTCTGTAAGGAACTTATTCGTACAAACTTCAAGATAAATAATTATATTGAAAAAACGGCATAGATGGCAATCTAATCGCTTGCGTTGCTACCGTGCAGTGAAGAAAAGAAAGCCCGCATATTATATTTAAAGTTTTGAGCTGTGAAAGCATTGTTTGCTTTTCCAGTTATATATGCTTGGATATTCGTTGCATAGCAGCATGATTTGATGGTCAGTCTTTTGTTTACCGTAATTAGTCCGTGGAATGTGCGTGATAATAGAGGTAGTACGTATGTGATGAACTCTATTTCTGCGGTAATATTTAGCCATACATGCATTGTGTTCGGTTTTAACTTTCTGGAATATGTACATAGCCAGTGTAAGCCTGCAGACATGGCTGAATATTGGAATATTGTGTCTATGCATGAATGCTGTGGCAATCATGCATTCATTCGGAAACTGTAGTGTTCGAACTGCCCTGCCCGCCTTTGCAACCAAGAAAGTCAGTCTGTCTCAGTGCAGTTACTGGTCCCCCTTACTAATACACACTGGCTAAAATGAGAGTGAGGCATTTAAAAGTTATTTAGTTTTTTTGGCCACAAGGCTAAAAAATATTGCACTCAATGCAACAAATCAATGGATTTAGCTATTTTCACACGTACGTTATGTATACTCGTGGCCAACTCAAGACAGACTGAAAGGCAATGCCAAGAAGGGAGTTAGTGTCTAAAATTTGCAACGGATAGCCGCCGTAAATGAGATTAGGTTGCAATCTATCGTCTTATTGTTAGCATGAAAGCATGCAATTTGTATTTTTGGCCTTAAGTTCTAGCTGGTTCGAAGACACCCATTGATTTAGTTCATGCAACAAGGCGTTAGCAGTGCCTTCTAGTTCTTATAGGTTGCTACCATAAAAGAAGACGTTTGTATCGTTAGAGTATAATATAATCTTACCGGTCTTAGGGATGTTTGTAATGTCCTATATAAACGAGAAATAGTAACGGGCCTAGAACTGATCGCTGTGGGACAGCATACTTGACAGCACTTTTGCTGGAATGAAACCCATTTAAAGATGTATGCTGAGAGCGAGGTCGAAGATAAACTGCGAATGAGGTAATTTGCTGGGCCCTTGGTACCGGATAGTGATAGTTTTTCCAACAGTATGCGATGTTCTATGCAATCCAATGCTTTTATTAAGGCAAGGAATATACAAAGTGTAAAACGACTTTGCTCAATATTTTGCAGAATTAGTTATTTCACCTGTAAAAGGGCTGCTGCCTCAGTGGCTTTCCCTTTCTGAAATCCATATTGCTGTTCAGCAATGATGTGCCTGGCTGAGTAACAGCTGATGAACCTTGCATGCAGTGCGCGTTCTATTATTTTCGATGAAAGTGGCAGCACCGATATTGCTCGGTAATTATTTAGGTCATCATTCTGGCCACATTTGTATATGACTGCCACACTAGCAATTTTAAATGCCTTAGAAAAAGTACCGGACTGCAACATTTGTTGCATATATGTGTTGAGGCACGCGCGATTTCGTGTGCGACCTCTCATACTGTATTTGAAGAGGAACCTAATAAGTGAGACATTGGACTACATTCACTGCGCAGGAACAGAAGGAGTTTTTCGGCTGGGCACTCTTGGCTTCGTTGCGAACAAAAGTTGGGCGGGAGTGTAATAGTGCTGCCGTTAAAAAGCGAGATAGCATCTGACCAGTGACCAAGAAAGATGCTCACCGCAATAGCCAAGCACTCACAGCCCTCCTATGGTAACAATATCTAGAAATGTACACGATTTTGCATTATTGGCTGTGAATACACATCAGCGGTCATTGCATTGCAAATCGTCGCGGGAAAAAAAGTACGCATTTTTTTTGCGTGCGTTACTTAATTGATGACATTTCTTGTTCAGAACCATGCAGAGCTTGCTTTTAAAGATGAAAAATTGTATAACACACAGGAAGTATATTGTTAGAAAGTGCAAATGCAGAACACTGGTAATAAGCGTATAACTTCATATTATTGTGCACTTAACTGCAGTTAACACCATTCAAATAGCTTCTGCAGCTTGAGAGAACCGACGTTGGAAAAGTACTTTCCAATAGAGGCCATTGCGATGTGTCGACGACTTTCTGCTCAGTCTTATGGTGCTTGCATTTTGTTAATACACTGTATTTCAGACGATGCAGGAATGAATTACACATTTGAATTTTGGAACCAAGAGGCCGGTTGCTTCCTCCTTACGTTTTCTGACAGCGAAGGTAAGTGTCTCCAGTATGTTCATATTAATGGGACCTACAACTAAATTCTTGGTGCTCAATTTTTAATGCGCCACTAAAAATTTAGGCCCAAATTCTGAAACTATCCCTCCCTCGGCAAGGAAGCCGCCATTGCGGCGAGGCCACCTTATGTCATTCTGAAAGCTTCCTTACGCAGGGGCCCTCAGTGAACGATTCCGTGTCTTTACTTAGCGCAAGGCAGCTCGGCGCTGCCGTCATACGTGCTATAGCCGCTCCTGGCCCCGGACGAGCACCTCATCCTACTGCTTCCTCGCATGATGCTCGCTGGTGCACGCGCGCTGTCGTTTGTTCTTGGCAGGCGACGTGACTCGATCCATAGAGAAATTTCATAAAGAGTGGGCACTCCCATAAGGCCTAGCGGCCCAGTTGACTTTAGCGTACCAAGCTGCCGGAGCGCTAGCTGGGAGTAACTTCCCGTTTCAGTTTCAGGCCCGCGCAGTTTGAATGCTAGCATTTGCGGCACCCTGGTGCATTATTTCGGTTGCGTACTCACCGCTATTGTTTTTATTTATTTCTGTTCTAAGAAAATGAAAATAAATCTGATTCCGAGTGCTCTTGACCGGCGATCAACGCAGCTGTGCAAAAGCCGTTGTCAATCAGTTTCGTTCCAGAACGGACACCGGATGGCTTGTGAAATGAGCGTTCATTTTGCTCCACACGCACACAAAAGCGAACCGGTTCAGTTGGCGTCGCCATTTGACACATCATTAAGCTCGTTCCGGGCTTCTTGTGCATCCAATGTTATGGCATCACGCTGCGTAGCAGTGGTTGTGGCTGCCACCAGGCAATCAGCATAAAAATGTAAATTACAAGCAGGTGTCCTTCTGATGCGCCATATACCTAAACTGTGCGAACAGCCTAAATGCGCGAAAGCGGCGAAGCTACGAAATTACGAACACGGACATGTTTTGACGCACTTCGCCTGCGGAACATTGATACACCACATACTACAGGATAACATCTCACAATCATTATCAAACATTCATCTATTGCGGACATAACTCTCCCCTAAAAGCGATATGGACAGTGGACTACGCGTTTTGTTCGACAAAAATATCTGATACACAGGCGGCCACCTGATGTTCACAGCCTTATGTTCACAGAATGCCTCCTGGGCGGACCGAGTGCAAATGCGGGTGGGCAATGCGCGTTTTCAATAGAGCAGACAACGGAATTTTCGACACACCCTTTCCCGGTTCAAGAGCTTTTAGCCATATATACGCGTTTTATTTTTGTCCGGCTGTCCTGAAAAGCGCACTCTCATGCTGTCACAGACTGCATGCCTTCGACACGTTTGGCCATTTTAACAGCAAAGCTGTTCTTGGTCGAGGCTTTTATGTGACAAGGCGTGGTAACGCGGGCGCAGCGATGTGGAGAAGGCATAGCCTAGCATGAAGGGCAGCAAGCGCTAAGCACTGGTGCAGCGTAAAGGGAGGAGGAAGAGCAAACGCCAAGCACAGGTGCAGCGTAGTTATAGAGTGAACTAGAATATGTCACTATTGTAGTGAGGAGCGGGCGCCCGGCGGCAGGTGGGCGGAGCCAAGGCGCGGGTGAGAGCACGCGCCGAGCGTAGGTGGGCGGAGTCGAGAAGAGGAGGGCAGGAGTTGGCCAATTGGAGAGCGCGCGCCGAACAGATGGTTCAGAGGAGCGCGCATATATAGGCAAGTGCGCTAGGCGGTCAGATTTGAGCTAGTTGGTTGTAGCATGATATGGTTTACGCAAAAAGCGTACAGGCGCTAAAAGAACGGGGAGACAAAACGCTCAGGCGCCCGTGTGCTGTGCGATGTCAGTGCACGTTAAAGATCCGCAGGTGGTCGAAATTATTCCGGAGCCCTCCACTACGGCACCTCTTTCTTCCTTTCTTCTTTAACTCCCTCCTTTATGCCTTCCCTTACGGCGCAGTTCAGGTGTCCAACGATATATGAGACATATACTGCGCCATTTCCTCCCCCCCCCCAAAAAAAAAAAAACAATTATTATTATTATTAAAAGAACTGAAAATGGGCGCAGTCGCGCGCTCTCCGCAAGAACAAGCAGCCTGTTGGGAGCGGCAGCGAGAGTTGGCACGCGAACGGGCGCAGTGCCGTCGGGCGATTCCAGAAGCCTGCGCAAGGGATACCGAATTCATGCGCAAACGGCGGGCGCAAGATCCCGAGCTGCGAGGGAGAGAAGCCAAACGGCATTCGAAAAAGCCTCAAAAAACGACCGCCAAGCGCACTCGTCTATATATGCGCGCTCGTCCGAATCATCTGCTGGGCGCGTCCTCTTCTATTGGCTGCCTCCTCTCCTTGACACCGACCACCTGCGCCTGGCGCCCGCTACCCCTCTCTTCACTACCCTGCACATGTGCTTGGCGCTTCCTCTCCCTCCCACTACTACGCTGTACCTGTCAGCAATGCTTTGATATGGGCAAGTTGGTCGTTCATTATTACAGGGGAGCGCTTAACTTCAGAATGGACCGTTGATAGTTAAGCGCTCGGTGTCACCTGTTTCATCGTGCGTTTTGTCCGTTCTGCAGTTAAGCACTGTCCTATAAAAATGAAGCTGCACTTGTGCTTGGTGCTTGCTCTCCCCTCGCTAGGCTATCCCCTGTCAACATCGCTGCGCTCGCGTTGCTACGCCTTATCCCGTGAAAGCATCGTCCAAGAAAAGCTTCCGCTGTTAAAACGTGACGTCCCCATTTACGAATCAATGCGAAACCACTTCGTCACAGCTGCCGGCTGGCCCCATACCGTGAAGTTGGTGACACCGGCCGGCTCTGCCGGCGTGCGCTCGAAAAATGTTTGAAATGCAGCGCAGTTTGGCAAAAACAAAACGTTTATCACCTTACCACTGTCAGGAACTGCAGGAGTTGCGCGTCGAAGACCAATAGAGACGCAAGAATATGCGGTTTGCTTGCACGAACTAACACGCCGCACACTCGCACGCGCAGAAAACCGTCGCGCAGGTTGTTCCCTCCCCGTCGCTTGCGCTGCGCGCGCGAGCGCTTGCGCTGGTGGTGTGAGTCATCGGAGGGAGTGCAAGCACAGCCGCGGCTCATTTCCTGGTGCCAGATTTCGCCGAGTGTCCGCTCTTTATGAAATTTCTTTCTCTGTGCTAGAGCGCGGACAGCACGCGGTCGGAAGATAACGGCAGCGTGGCCGAGCACATGGACAGGGTAGATCAACTGGTAGCGGAAGCTCCAGTTGATCCAGTTCTTGCGTAGCTCTCGATTCATCCGCGGCGAAGCGCTTTTTGCAACGATAATCGGCTGGAACAGCAGCTTTGCTCGTCGTTTGCAGAGGTGGGCTCAGGCGTTCGCTCCGCCTATCGCTTGAGGGTGCTGTTCCTTGCCAGGCGAATAGACCGTTGCAAGTTGTTACGTTTGTTCGTTTCGTGGCACCATGATTAACGAAAATTGTTTTGCGCTTATAAATGGTGTGGTCCGCGACGCTGACGTGGTGTCCTCGCAGCAGCACTAAAATGGCACCAGTTAATTATGGCAAGCACGGCTGCTCCTTTCAGTTTTGTGCGAAGTGTGGGAAATTTTAAGGTCGTTTGTAGAAAGGAAGGGGACGTTCATGCGCATTTATTTACATATAGTTACAACTCTTTACAGCAATAGCATGCAGAATACTTTGCATGTGTCTGCTGTTATATACATTACAACTCTGTGTTTATAGCCACTTACATTTCTAGAATTTGTGTATTTGCTTGTATTGACACTTATTCAGAGACATAAGAAATATGCATTGTAGCGCAGCCAACTTTGTACGCTCGAGGAGGACAAAACATCTCGTGCGTGAGCGGGAAAACAGTGAACGAAACAAAACACACCTAACGCCCATCTGGACAACCAGTTCGTACGCCATCGTGCGTGCGATCGCCCTCTCCTGCGGCCTGATCGAAGCGACAACGACGGTAGAATAAACGCTGATGCTGCACCGAAGAAACGCTGCCTTCTGGTTCGGCCTTTACGGTGACTGCGCCTGAAGACTTCCTGAAGCGGACTTTATTTCAATTTTATCTGCCTCCCTTCCTTCAATCGCTTTTTTTAGTTTTTGCATCGTTTTATTAGTGCCTTGTGGTAGCCAAGACGAGGCAGAACGTCCGAAATGCTTCGGCATCAGCTGCTCCGCCGTGCATTTGCGACTGGAGTTCATTTCGCTTCTTAAAACAATCGTAGCTGCAGTCCGCCAAGCACAGAGAAAAATATTTATCTAGTTGTCGTTACGATGACAGATTAGCCTGCAAAAAGTACAGCTACGACTTGAAAGCTACTGCTACTTTGCAGTTTCGAAAAATGTCTTCTCGGGAAGATATGTCATTCCTTTTTTTATTTCATTGTGTCATTTTCCTTACTAACATGACTGAATCGCAAATCAATAGAGTAAAACGTATTACTAACTACCTTTACCCTCTGATTTCATAACTCTGCCAAGCAGTTTCAGTACCTCTCCCGGAGTGTTTCAGCGTTGTAGCTAAAAGACAAACATGATTCGAACAAGTCGCCGCAGCCATTCGTTACAATGCCAACGCCGCTGCCCCGCACTCTCTGTGGCTCCTTCAAAACCAGCGCCTGCGGCGGCTCCGCGGTGAGCAGCGCCATGAACGGAGCGCTCTATGCCGCGTCGATACCTGACAGGCAGCCTGATTATTATTGTCCTGTGTACATGAACCCGATAGAGTCGAGTAGAATTTGCTTGTCGGGTAAAAAACCAGTTGCCGGGTTCATGTAAACGCTGTCGTGTCGAGTAAAATAAGCGGCAGAGCGAGTCGAGTTAACTCGCCTGCAGGGGGTAGGTTAACTCGCCTGACCCGCCTTTCCAAAAACCATATATACGCAGTCGGGTTAGGGAGTCGGGTAACAGGGAACTCTGGGAAAGATTTCGGTCATGTGTTCATTCGACCAAAATGGCAGCCGCCGTCGGTCCCCGCGCTGTTTCCACCCCAGCTTCTTGGACCGACCGAGAAGTTGAATGTTTTCTGGGGCTAATAAATGAAAAAATAGTGAGCGAGGCGCTGGACAGCAGACGGCAGCGCAACCAAGATGTGTTCAAACAAAGATCTGCAGGCCGTAATGGCCAATCTCGGCTGCTACTGGACGTGGCAGCAGTTGCGGAACTGCTGGAAGAATTTGAAGAAGCGATTCACGGCCGTGAGTATAAACAGTCCCTCACCCGAATTTCGACACCCACACGGAATGATACGACGTTGCAGCACAATTCTGTCTTGTGTGACAGGAACGGTTGGAACAAGAGAGAAGTGGAGCTGCACCGTCGGCTTGGAAGTGGTATGACCACATGAGCGCTCTGCGGGAACCCGCGGGCCAAAAACAGGAACCGGAAACTTGCACGATAACTGCGAACCTCGACGCTAGGCGACGCTGCGATACTTACGTGCTTGAACAGAGTTCATGCAGACACCAATCGGGGCGAGTCAGAGGCGAGTCACCTAGCCCGACGCTGGCTCTACCCTGTGCTGTCAGGTTCATGTAGACACGGCTTTTGAGGGATGCAGAGCGCCGCCTCACGAAGAAAGAGAGAACGTTTAAAAAATTGTCTTTGTCCGCTCTCCGTCGTCCGTCAGGCGCCACTAATATGGCACTCTCAACCTCACAGGCGTAGAGCAGGCGCGAAGGCTAGCCGACGGGGAAGAGCAGGAAAGGAAAATCGGAGAGGACGTTGGATGGTCGGATCGGCCGTACTCGGCAGGCATTGTAAAAATAGAGGAAGCGCTGGTCATGAGAGCAAAATTTACTGGGTCCACTTACGGAACTTAAGTGCGAGTAATACGAAAGCATTAAGATTCTTTACTAATTATATTCCAATTCAAATTCCATTCAAATTCTGTTCAAATTCTGCTTGAATTCTATCCTCTTTTTTGTAGTTGATGCAGTTGTAGCTATTAGTACTGAGTATTGCTGGTAAACATTTCCTATTTTCTCGCTTGTTAAGACGTCATACTGTTTCAGCGAATCGCAGGTTTCGTAACGTCATCACGTTTTTGGCGCCGCCGGGTTTTCGTGTCCATCAGACATCTAATGCTTTCGCATTAATGAAACCTCGCCTTCAGTGTTAAAATCAATAAAACTTCTTTTTGGGCTAGTGGCTGCATTTTGAACCGTTTTAAACGTTAGAAGGTTGATAGGCAGCGCTTGTGTATTGTCCTTTATTCGTCTGTGGTTGCATGCTTTGGCGCTGCTCCTTTTGTCAGGGTTAACATAAACGATCAAACTGATAGATAAATCTCAGTACCGTTTTCAAAAACACAGGTCCTCAGATCTCACCTTATTAGACCGAAAAGAATATAGCCTGCGTAACTTTCGAGGGAAAGTACTTGCTATGGGTATATTCGTGGAATTCAGTCAAGCGTTTTATAACTGGATCATAACAGAGAAATTCGAAATCTACGGCATTGGAGTTGATCAAGTCATAGCTACCGTTTCAGTTATTGAAGCTTTATCCAGACAAAAAACGTCAGTTTGTACTTTTAAGAGATGTATCCTCGAATCAGAAAGAAAGTGTCCGGAGTTCCACGGGGAAGTATACTTGGGCACTGCTTTTTGTATTGTATATACGAATAATATTGTCACCGACAAACGTAGAGGACGCGGGAAGCACAGCCGTTTACTCGGGCGAGGCTTGCCGAACAGCCGCGCACATTCGAGAGAAAGAAGACGTTCGGCCATGCGCTGGGAGACAGGTTCGGCCACCAGGTGGCGCCAGCAGAATGTCAGCAATGTGGCATTGCCCCCCACCCTTCCAAGAGGCATCGACTCGATGCCACACGCGAGGGGGAAAAACATACGTAAGGCTTCCAGGTAGCGGCGCGAGTGTCTTTGTGGAAAGGGGCTAAGGGGAGTAATACGGCTTCATTCGCGCCACGTGGACTACTTCGGACTTCGGTTGTCGAGACGACCGGACAGTTCCTTGAGGGAGCACCTCATAGGTCACCGCGCTGAGGCGGCGTAACACCTGGTATGGACCAAAGTAACGGCGAAGAAGCTTCTCAGAGCGCCCTCGCAAACGGATCGGACTCCACACCCAGACTTGGTCACCGGGTGTGTAAATCACCTCCCTGCGGCGGAGGTTGTAGCGCTCGGCGTCGCGTTGTTGTTGGCACCGGATTCGCTGTCGAGCAACTTGGCGAGCGGCTTCGGCGTCACGAACAAATTGTTCAGCGTCCACGACAGAAGAGGGAGTAGGATCCGGAAGAAGCATGGCGTCCAGCATGGTCAAGGCTTCGCGACCGTGCACCGAATGGAACGGAGTGAAGCGCGTCGTTTCGTGGAGCGCAGTGTTGTACGCGAACGTGATGTAAGGCAGTATCCGGTCCCAGTTCGCATGGTCATCGTCGACATACATAGAAAGCATATCGGCAATTGTCTTGTTAAGCCGCTCAGTCAGTCCGTTTGTTTGCGGATGGTAAGCTGTAGTCTTGCGATGGCTGGTGCCACTGAGTCGAAGTACCTCGCTCGTAAGTGCCGACGTAAACGCGGTTCCCCTGTCAGTTAATACGACTGTTGGGGCTCCGTGACGAAGCACAATGTTGTGAATGAAAAAATGTGCAACTTCGGCGGCGGTGCCACGGGGAAGGGCCTTGGTCTCACAGTAGCGGCTAAGATGTAGTGGCAACAGCAATATACCGGTTACCCATGGAAGACGCCGGAAATGGACCGAGTAAGTCCATGCCGACCTGTTGAAATGGGAGGCGCGGGGGATCGAATAGGCTGCAGGAGCCCGGCTGGTTTAGTCGGCGGCGTCTTCCGGCGCTGACACTCACGACAGGTTCGCACGTAGCGGTGGACAACCGCAGCAAGCCTGGGCCAGTAGTACTTGTGGCGTATGCGCGCTAACGTGCGGGAAAACCCGAGGTGGCCCGAGAGAAGGTCGTCGTGGCACGCACGCAGAACTTCGTCACGAAGCGTTGTAGGCACTACAAGCAGATAGACAGTGTCCGTTGGGCCGTAGTTCTTTTTGTAGAGGACACCATCGCGCAAGCAAAACGATGACAGTCCGCGCTTGAAGAGTCGAGGTGGTGATGGAGCGGTTCCTTCGAGGTACTCGATGAGGGGCAGCAGTTCGGAGTCGTCCCTCTGTTGGCGGGCAAGGGTGGATGTGGTGACAGCACCGAGAAAAGCGGAATCGTCGTCGGACTCGTCCGTGGGGCAGGGAATAGGAGCGCGGGAGAGACAGTCAGCATCACTGTGTTTCTGGCCGGACTATGTGCACGATGGTGACATCAAATTCTTGTAACCGAAGGCTCCATCGAGCAAGCCGCCCCGAGGGATCTTTCAGGTTCGCCAGCCAACACAGTGAATGATGGTCGCTCACGACCCGAAACGGGCGGCCATACAAGTACGGTCGAAATTTCGTAACTTCCCACAGCACAGCACATTCCTTTTCCGTGGTGGAATAATTGACTTCGGAACGGGATAAAGTGCGACTGGCGTAAGCAATCACGCGTTCTAGACCATCCTGCCGCTGAACAAGGACCGCACCGAGACCAACGTTACTGGCAGTGTGCAGTTCGTGTCGGCCTCTTCGTCGAAGTGGCCAAGCACAGGCGCACATTGGAGACGGGACTTGAGTTCCGTGAAGGCTCTTTCCGGGTCAGGAGGCGGTCTGTGCTAGCTTGGAGAAATTGTGAACAAACCGGCGATAGTACGCGCAGAGACTCAAGAAACGACGCAGGCTCCGTTTGTCTGTTGGCTTGGGGAAGGCAGCTACGGCAGCCGTCTTTTCGGTGTCTGGACTAACACCTCGAGCGCTGACAATGTGACAAGAAACTTTAACTGATGAAACGCAAAGTGACATTTTTCTGCGCTTGAGAGAGAGACCAGCGGAACGTATGGCCTCGAAAACAGCACGCAAACGTTTCAGGTGCTCATCGAACGTGTCAGAGAAGATCACGACATCGTCGAGATATACGAGGCACGACTGCCACTTCAGGCCAGACAGCACGGTGTCCATCATTCGTTGAAATGTGGCAGGGGCCGAGCACAAGCCAAAAGGGAGCACCTTAAACTCGTACAAACCGTCAGGAGTAATAAAGGCGGTCTTCTCTCGGTCGCGTTCGTCGACCTCTATTTGCCAATACCCACTGCGGAGGTCAAGGGACGAAAAGTAGGTGGCATGGCGCAGGCGGTCTAGGGAGTCATCAATGCGTGGCAGAGGATACACATCCTTTTCGTGACGTTATTGAGGCGTCTGTAATCCACGCAGAACCTGAGGGTGCCATCTTTCTTCGTGACGAGGACAACAGGCGATGCCCAGGGGCTCGTGGACGGTTGTATGACGTCGTCCTGGAGCATTTGTGTAACTTGCAGGCGGATGGCGTCACGTTCTTTTGAAGACACGCGATAAGGGCGCTGGCATAGTGGTCTTTGGTCGTCAGCAACGATAATTCGGTGCTTGGTAAGCGGCGTCTGTCGCACCTTGGAAGTTGATGCAAAACAGTCGCGGAAGGAAGAGATGAGGTTTTCCACGCAGCGTTTCTGACTGGCCAAGAGGTGCGGGTTTACGTCGGTCGGAATGGCTGTAGCCGTTGCATCGTCGAGCGTCTGACGTGGTGGACAAAGAGCACTGTCTGGAACACCCTCAAAGCTCGTCAAAATAAGCGATTACCGCTGTCTTCGTTAAATGCTGTGGTTCACGGGTAAAGTTGGTGACTAAGATGTCCGTGCGACCGTTGGCAAGTTCTACTAGGCCTCGAGCGCCACAAACGTGCCGAGCGAGCTGGCTCGCGAAGGGATTGTTGTGTGGTCGTCACATACGCGCAACATTACTCTGCTGGGCTCGGTATTGGTGTCAACGGCTCGCTGGGCGGAAAAAGATACCATAAGCTCCCGAAGGTCGATGACCGCACCATACTCTTGAAGGAAATCCATGCCCAGAATGAGATCTTTTGAACAGTCACGTAATACAGGCAAAGGAGCCAGTGAAAGTAAGACCGCGAGATCTGGATGCGACAGGTGCAGACGCCGATCGGCGTCACTACATGGCCACCGGCGTGCGGATCACGGGTCCACACCAAGGCGTCAGAAACCTTACGGAGGGTTGTGGCGAGCTGCCTGCTCATCACAGAAAAATCAGCGCCGGTATCGACGAGTGCGGTCACTTCATGACTGTCGGCGGTTACTAAAATTTCAGCAGCAACTAATCATTCGCAGCACGTCGAATCGGGTGGTCGCCGCTCGGGCCGTCGCGTCAAATCGTCGGGTGGAGGCTGTTGACTCTGTGCAGTGGCGGCGGCCCTACCCTGGAGGACGCCGTCTTCAGTTTTCCCGGCGAGGGGACGTGCCTCTGAACTGACCAGAGGATGAGGGCCGACTGGGCGAAGCAAAGCGCCTCGGGGACGGCGATCGCGATTGGCGCCGCTGCGAGGTCAGGGGCAGCACCTGAGTGGCCAGGTACTCCTCTATGTCCTGCGGTCTTTCACCATAGCCGGACGAGGTGCGTCCGGTGGGAATCCTCTCAAACCCATCCGCCGGTACTGGCAATTCCGCAGAATATGGCCGGGCTCCCCGCAGTGGTAGCAGAGCGGGCGATTGTTGGACGTTCGCCACACGTGCGCTTTGCTGAAAGGAGGGCACAGGTCCTGCTGCTGCTCGACGGGACGCAGGTAACGATGGGGTGGTCGTGGTTCGGCAACGGGGCGAAACGCTTGCGGCGCGGGGGCAGGTCGGCGCAGGGCATCGCTGTAGGACATCACGTGCGGCTCCGATAGTGGTGCTGGTGGTGGCTGCACCGCTCGCCGAATTTTGTCACGGAGGACATCGCCTGTAGAAGGTATGCTTGCCGACGGAGCATCCAAGTGGAGGTGTCGCAGTTCTTCGCGAACAATGCTCCGCACAAGCTCTCGCAGCGCCTCATCCCCGGGGCCTGGCAAGGACGTGCAGTAGTGAGCGGCTGCTACATTTGCCTGACGGCCGTATTGGGCACTCCGTTCCTGCAATGAACGTTCCATGCTCGTAGCTTCCTTGGCGAAGGCGGCGACGGTTCTCGGAGGGTCGCGCATGAGGCCAGCAAACAGCTGCTCCTTTACCCCACGCATAAGGTGCCGCACCTTTGTAGCTTCGGGCATGGCTGGGTCGGCCCGATTGAAGAGGCGGGTCATGTCCTCAATAAACATGGCCACGCTCTCGTTGGACTGCTGTGACCTGGAGCGAAGGGCAATTTCAGCATTTTCCTTTGCTCGTTCGAGCTGAATGTGGCGAGCAGCTCACGGCGAAAAGCTGCCCAGTTAGAAAAGGATGCCTCGTGGTTCTCGAACCACGTTTTCGCCGAGTCTTGCAGTGCGAAATAAACATTCATCAGCTTCCGCTCGTCGTCCCATTGGTTGAACGCAGCAACACGGTCAAAACTGGCCAACCAATCTTCAACATCCTCGAACCGGTCTCCGTGGAAGGATGGTGGCGACCGAGGTGCGAGAAGGACGAACGGCTGGGCACTGCTCGGAGTACTGACCTGTCTGGCTGCCAGTGGTGGAAGTCATAGCTCGCACAGGCCTTGTCAGTGGCTCAAACTCGGGTTGCAGGCCTCGCAGGCGACGGCTGGCTTTGTGGACAGGTGTGGCGTCCGCGCGTCGGGGAGAAGCGTCAAGGATTTCGACGGGGTCAGCGTACATGGGATGGTACCCAGCACGGCTCCACCAAATGTCACCGACAAACGTAGCAGGACGCGGGAAGCACAGCCGTTTACTCGGGGCGAGGCTTGCCGAACAGCCGCGCACATTCGAGAGAAAGAAGACGTTCGGCCACGCGCTGGGAGACAGGTTCGGCCACCAGGTGGCGCCGGCAGAATGTCAGCAATGTGGCATTATTGTGTCTTAGACATGCGTCAGGCCGTGACGTCAAGTTGATGTGGCGTCACTGGCGGAAATGTGACTTTCATTGTGTAGGCAAAAGGAGCGACCGTCCACCTTGGGTGCACCACGCTTTGGGCATAATTCAAGGCGTGCCGCCAAATTCTAGTGTGGTTGGTTGAGCCGCAATGCTGAAGAAAGGAAGCGTCATTAGTTTCCACAAGTTTAATGCAGTCAGGTAGGAGCGAAAGTGACGGGCAGGGGCAATGAGCAAGACATGTTCGGCGACAGATTGGCTTGGCGGCTACCATTGCGCTTCTGCGTTAAAATCTAAAAAGTTGATTCGTGTCTCTGACTCCGCATCGTTGCACTTTCGTCGCGTGGCAAACAATGCTAGAATCGAGTAACGCCTGCAACTGGTTCTCATTCTGCCGTGCTCTCAGCATAAGATTAGGCGGGATATTTTATCTGTTTGTGATCGTAAGTAGAACGCAGGGGGCTATTTTGAGATGCTAATCATCCGGATCACGTCCAGAGCATCGCTTCGCTAAAAAAAAAGAAGACGAAAAGCTGCCGCCAGCCGCCTTCAGCGTTCACACCGTGACACGCTTGAAGAAGTTTTTTTTCTGTTTTCATTGTCGCGAAATTCAACAAATATTTCGTTTCAATACCGGTCCAAGGACGCTAGGATTTTGGCAAAGTCGCGTAGTGTTATTTACCAAACTGTTTGAATTTTCGCATTGTAGGTCGATCAGAACCGGGCGAACACAGCAAATTCCACGCAAAAAGCCACTCCGATCAAGCAGAATGCGCACACATGAATAAACTCTAAAATAAGAAGCAAACTTTTATAGCTTAGCAGAGTGAGCATAAATGTTGTTTGAAACTCGAGAAAAACATCTATGCATGGTCTCGTGCAGCTTTCGGATAGAATTTGCCTTATTCACAGCAGGTGTGTTACTTCACTGCTCAATAATTTCAGCGGTCTCTGGAGTGAAGCGGCTAGGTGAAAATAAGAAGCCCATCACAAAACTCGTCAAGTAAAAAAACCTGCTTCGCATCGTGCATCACGTCGTCCTGTCTTGCATTAGCAATCGGATGTGCTTTATCGGCCCGCTAGTTGAGAACTGTGGACGATTAGTTTCTCCCATACCTCGCGCTTTCGCCCGCCGTAGCGCTGCGCTGTTACTTGTCGCCAACTAGGAGCGAAAAAGCACCCGATGAAGCGCTCCGTCCACTAATTCATTATGGCGAACAAGTTAGAAAAGTGCAGAACTACTCTCCGAGGATCAGTAAAAAATTTGCAGTAGCTTAGCTCGGCTATGCCAGGATATACGTAACGTGAGCTACGCTGACCTGCTGAGCGTCAATTGCCGCTGAGCAGCAATTTCGCTCTCCTTTTTCCGTGGCTATACCACACTGGCAAACGCCCCTCTATATGTATACCCCCACTGATACCTCTGCGCATGCGCACAAAACGAGAGGCGCTATCAGTAAGCGGCTCCGGCGCAGCGTCAGACTTGGCTACTGCGCAACAGAGGTGCACAGCTGGGCACGCGCCGGCACCAGTGCGTCTGCCGCGGCTATGACGGCACTCCTCTGGAATGCGCAGACGGGCGAGGCGCGCGTGGCGGCGACGGCGGCTCCGGCGCGCCAGCTGTGCGCCGTGTGACGTCACTGCTCCTCGCGCATGCGCAGCACGGCTCTCCAGGAGCCACGCGAATCTGCTCAACCTCGGCCAATGTAGCTCACGCTACAAAAATGTTTCCAACCACAAGTGACGCACGTGCTTTGAAATATTCGCATACACTAGTCGGTTTCGACGGCAGCGTCGCTTGGCGCAGTGCAGGAATGCTGTGTTTTGCCTACACCACGCGTCGCAGCGGACCGTAGCGCCACCTTTGTTTACAAGCATTACGCTTGTCAATGCGTCCGAATGCAAAGTTTGTAATATATACTTATGATACTAGCATATTTCATTCATCACACTCTTGAACTTGATCAGTGACTAAAATGGACCCCTATATAAACTTGGCGTTTTGTCAAAGGAAAATGACCTAAAAGTAAATTAAGAGAAATATAAGCCATAATTTTCATACAAAAGATACATATATTCTCGCTGACCGCCGCCTATTAATAGGCTCGCGAAATATAGACATAAAAATGTTTTTGGAGTTGATCTTAAAAAAAACAGTGGAATGAACATGTCCGTTTTGTCATGTAGAGTCTTAGTCGTATTATTGGCCTATCAAAGCGTAATATGTACAGTTTACCCACATTATTAAAGTTATTAGTATACTGTGCAATGTTCCTATCACATCTTCATTACTTTAGTGTTGTTTAGGCAACAACCACAGACACAAGCCTGAGCAAACTCCCTAAAGGAGAAAAAAAATTGCGTGCCATAGCCAACGTTTCCTATAATAACACTCCAATCACTTGTTACCTTGTTACTTGCATGTAACTGTATACCTCTTATGCAAATGCACGCGTTACGAAGTTTTATTTTTACACCAAGTAGAACAACACTACACTATTAGAGATGGCAAATCTACATAAAAATTTTCCATCGTATACTACTCGTTCTTCCAAAAATCAATAGTCTTCCTCATTTGCGAATAAATTAAAGGTATGATAAGCTGGCTGACATCCTTTCTAGATTATTGAACCCGTACTTCACCACCGCTAAGGTGGTTTATTAGTTTAGATCAGCAAAATGCTTCTGAACTACGTTACTGATCTCCTTGCACCAATTATAACACATATTTTTAACCTTGGTCTTAGTCAAGGTGTCTTGCCTCACAATAAGCAGTTTCTGCGGGTTACTGTTAATAAAAAAGGGAAACAAAAAATGGCATGAACAATTGCCGGCCAATTTTTATCTTGCCTATTTTATCTAAAGCTTTCGAGAAAGTTATATTAAGCCACTTTAGGAAATTTGAAAAAAAAAACAACTTAATTAATTCTCAGTATGGCTTTCGGAGAGGTCTAAGCACGGAATTTACCTTTATGAAACTAGAGGAACATATTTTAAATCATTTTGAGCAAGCGAATATTATACGTGGAATATTTCTAGACTTTTCAATGGCGTTCGACCTTATCAATTATAAAATAGTAATTCTTGTAGTTGAGTGGTAAGGTTTTCGTGAAAAAGTTGTTTATTACAGTCTTCTTTAGAACATCGAAACAAATGGTTAAAATAGCGGTGTCCAGTGGCGTAGCGCGGGGCAGTATTTTAGGGCCATTCTTGTTCAACATATGCATAAATGATATTACAAACATTGTCTCATCTGCGCAATTTATTATATATGCCGACGACATGAGCATCTTGTTAACAGGAAAAGATATTAGAGAATTATTTGCCCCCACAGAATCCACACTGCGTGCCCTGGAGGAATTGACCGAAAAAAACTGCTTGACGGTCAATGTGCCCAAGACTAAATGCATTTTGCTGATAACAAAGGGATGAAATATAAGCATAAGAAGAAATATAACTTTACACTTTATCCAGATCGGAATTATTTCTGGTATTAAACCTTTAAGAGTTATTTTTCATGAAACTTTATCGTGGATCACCATATCAACCATCTCGTAACAAAACTCAATGAAGTTATAGGCCTTACATATCTCAACCGCAATATCCTGCCACGAAAAGCTTTGCTTGTGATTTATAGCGCCCTGTTAACCTAATACAGTTCAGTTGTAAAGCTACTACAGTTAAGCTACTGTCAGTTAATCTATGGTTCTACAACAAAGGAATACAAACACTTCACATACTGCAAAAAAGGTTTCTGCGCGCTGCAGAAAATGTACCTGGTCGTTTTCACTCGTGACCTATATTTAAAACCAAATATGATGTTTAATATAACGATATATGACTGCCGTTTAAGTACGCTTTATAAACAAGAAATAAGGAATGACGATACATTATTATAAGAGAGTTAGCCAACCTACGAAACAACGCCCCCAGGCATGTCACCCGTTACAACGAACCCTGGAAGGTAAAAACAAACCGCACAACATATGGTCTACAAACACCGCCAGATCAGTTACCGATGATGTTAAATAAACTGAACAGGGAAAACGTACGGCTAATAGAATATACATTTAAAGAACTCCGAAAATAATAAATGTCTTAGGCTTAGTCACTGACAAAGCCCAATTAGAGTACTAATTTTTTCCGCCTCTTACGGCTTTGGTTCTCACCTACTTCATTTTCCTTTAAGTCCTTTTTCCATGTGATCATGTTTGCTTTCGCCGTTTTAATTGTTCATTTATTGAAGTTATTTCAAATCGGACGAGTGAATTGCGATTATGATTGTTCTCTTTTGCCTCACTCAGCTATAAATGTGCATGCATTTTTGTAACTTTTACGCGACAGCGTATACAGCTCGTTCGGTCGAAAAGCCGTCGGCGTAGTCGGCACCGCGTGTCGCAAATAATCGGGGGCTGTGTAAAAAAATCGTTTCATGCCAAACGTTTGCCACAGAATGCTCCGGATGATGTTATGCGAGTCATTGTTTCGTGCAGCATATTCTTACTAGTTAATTAGAGCATAGCTGGCGGCAGGGTTTCGAACCGGCGGCCTATAATCGGGGGCTGCAGAAAAGAAATCGTATCGTAGTAATTTGTGGTTGTAGTGATTTATGATTGATTGCTGTGTTATAGGCGTTGACGAGTTCATGAAAAGTGGGGCTGTGGAAAAAAAAATCGTTTCATGGCAGTTGCTGGTTATAGTGATTGATGATTGATTGGTATGTGATAGACGATGGGGAATTAATGAAATAATTGTGATTAATTGATTACTTAAAGAAATGAAAAAATTGGAAAAGGGGGGCTCAAAGGTGTCAGAATGCTCAGATCGAAAAGCCAATCCTTGATGATGCTACTTAAAAAAATCTAGTATGTAACTGTTCAGTTAATTAAATGAAACAATTGAAAAAATGAAAAAGGTGTCAAACTGCTCAGAATAGAAAGCCTGACAAACTACGCTATCGCTTCATACCCTTAAGGCTGAGATTAAGTGTCCTCTAAAACATTATTGTTTCTGTTATTTTGTTTTGTCATTTTTTCCCTGCCTTAAAACACGCCACTTCGATGCTCTATTTTCTCACGAAGAGTGGAATTTCATTGATCAGGGCTTATTGTGTACTGTACTGTATTGTAATTTTTTAAAATAAGCAATGCCACTGTTCTGCAGTCTAGTGCTTGGGGGCCTGTGGCTGTGTCATGCTGTCATTTATGACAGCTTTTACTGCTGGGCTCCAGTGTCATGTACGTATATTACAGGAATAAAAGCATTATTATTATTATTATTATTATTATTATTATTATTATTATTTTATATTATTATTATTATTATTATTATATTATTATTATTATTATTATTATTATTAATATTATTATTATTATTATTATTATTATTATTATTATTATTATTATTATTATTATTATTATTATTATTATTATTATTATTATTATTATTATTATTATTATTATTATTATTATTATTATTATTATTATTATTATTATTATTATTGTGCTCGGCTGCTGACCCGAAAGACACGAGTTGTATGCCAGCCACGGCGGTGAAGTTTTGATGGAGGCGAAATGCTAGAGTCCCGCGTGCTGTGTGATGTCAGTGCACGATTAAAGCCCCAGGTGGCCGATATTATCCTGAGCCCCCCCTACGGTGTTCTGCATAGCTTGAGTCGCTTTAGGACGTTAACCTCCCCCCCCCCCAAAAAAAAAAAGACCCTCTACCTCGCACAAGGCACATGCCTTACACTTGCTAACAATAAAGGAATCCCAAAATGTTGACAGCAACTCACATATTTTCGTTCAATTATTTTCCTTTCTGTGTGTGTTCCTTGGCATTGTTTGCCAAATTTGTGTTTTCTTCTGTATGCAAATGACTTCCAAATTCTAGAAATATATTTATATATTCAAAATATCCCCAGAGGCCCTCACTCCGTGGGCATTACATGAAGTGGGGGTACGAGGCATTGGTTAGAGGTTATAATAATGCACAAAAACAAACGAATAGAAATCAGAAACGTAAAGAAAAAAACAGGCATCCGCAGAAAGTATCTGAACAATACACATTGCAGGAAAACTTTAGGAATGAATAACACACAACCGCTAGAAAAAAGTAACACTGGAAAAAGTGCGCTGAAGTTCAACTGAAGAAAAAAATTTCATTCTTAGTTGTTGAAACGTGAAAGTATAAGATGTAGAAACTTATTTAGGTCAGATTATGTGGTAATGTTTGATGGTAAAGTGTGCCATTTAGTTATTGTGCACGGTAAAAAAGAAAATGCATGATGGGATGGCTGGCAGTTAATGCTAACTTTTTAAGGATAATCACGACGTGGAAAGATAACTGGTGGGGCTGAAAGAATTCACCATGAAGGAATGAAGGATGCTAAAGCTTATGGAAAAGTGATAGGCGAGAAATGTTACGGCGCAGTGCTAAGTTTTCTAACTAAGCTTTAGCCTTGAATGAGGGGGCGCTTGTGTAAAATGAATAATCAGACAAAAGAATCTTGATGCATGGTTTTCCAATGCTTCGATGTTACTGATGATATAAGTCTAATGAGGATGCCAAATAGCATACTCGTGTTCAAGTTTCGGACGAATTAATGCGGAGTACGCTAGTTTTTTCTAGATGTGTCGCTGCCTCTGTTAGAATATTTAAGAACTCCGAGATTACGATTAGCGGACGCAAGAGTAAGATTAATGTAATGAATCCATTCTAAGTCGGACTGAAGAATATTGCCAAGATACCTCTAACTTGTGGTGAATTCTACACTATTCCTATCCAGAGACAAGGTGGTAGAAATACGTGGCTTGTTGGTGAATGATGTGTGTTTAGTGTTGGAAATATTTAATGCCATTAATAAATTAGAACAAAATTTTTGGTTTGCTTTGCTTTGGTTTGGGGCTTAACTTCCCAAAGCAGCTCAGGCTATGAAGGATGCCGTAGTGAAGGTCTCCGGAAATTTCGACCACCTGGGGTCCTTTAACGTGCACTGACATCGCACAGTACACGGGCCTCCAGAATTTCGCCTCCACAGAAATAAATAGAACAAAATGTGCTTATCGCTTCTAGGTTAGAATGCAGTGATTGGCAGAGTTACATGTTACACATCAATTAAGCACACAATCGTCAGCAAATAATCCCGTTCTAGACGTCATGAAAATGGGTAAATCATTAACATAGATTAGCAAAAGTAAAGGTCCTGCAATGAAGAAGATGACATTGCGCCAACATTAACGACGATGAAGAGGTTTTAGTGGCCTTAGCGACCGGCTGCCGCGCGCGTTTTAGAGCTCGAGCTCGCTCTTGGTGTCCGGACTGGTGCCGCCACTGCTGGATCAGTTTGTGCCACGGTTACGCCGCCAGCCCTTTCAGCGTTCCAGTAAACCGCTCTTCACTTGGTGCAGGTTCGGTTTCCCATCATCGTACTGCCTGGACCTCCGCAACCGCACGCTACCGACCCCCTATAGTTGAGATGCCAACAGGACAGGTTAATTTCAGTCCAGGCGAATACCAGCATGAGCCTGAGACATGTGCCAGCCTCGCGCGAGCGCACAACAGCGCAGCCAAGCTAACCGGCCTAGCCACTGCACGTGGCTCCTGCCTACATCTCCCCTGACAACAAAGCAAGCTCATGGGAAGAATGACTCAACGTCCACAACTGATATGCCGTTGGCAGGCGTCAGCGCAGGTTGTTTGTGAATCTTATGGAGAAATTGAAGTCCCAGGGAGTGTTAGTTCGTTGTCTTCATGTATGTCGCCATACAGAGATTCCTTGTGTACGACGTCTTGGATGTGTCTCCTCTTCCGCAGGCTTGAGAACAGGGATAAGATGGGTTCGATTTCGTCGTATATTCCCGTTCCAAGTGTCAACTATATATGATCTAGGCTCGCATGCAGGCGTCACCACGTTCCCTTTTCGCTATGTATATAACCCAGACTTCATCTCGTTGCCGAAGGGTCGGAAGTTGCCGTACGCCATATTGTCATCGTAGCTCCTTCGCTGCTGTTCGCGGTATTGAGTTTCAAAATTCCGAATTTTAGTGTCGTCTGCAAACGGGGAAAAAGCCTTCCGGGAGTCAGAGGAAGCTTTGTCCGCAGCCGCCTCCCCATCAATAGTTCAGAGTGGCTATAGTCATTTCCAAGTGGAGTTGACCTGTAGGACAAGAGGGTCAGGTACGGGTCGTAGCTCTTCTTCATTGAAGTTTTGATGATCTTCACAGCAGCCTCAGCGAGCCCGTTGCCCTGATTGCTCAGAGGGTAGTGTGGCCTTGATGTGACGTTTTTGAACCCGTATTCTTGAGCAATCTTAGCGAAGTCAGAGGACGAGAACTGCGGACCATTATCAGAGACCACCACTTCTCGAATGCCGTGTCGGGCGAAAATTGATTTGCAGTGATTGATCACTGTACAAGATGATAGCTTCTCTAGACGAGTTAGTTACGGATATATAAAGAGTAATAATCAGTCACGATTAACCACCAGTGACTATTAAAGAAGAACAGGTCCATTGCAACTCTCTCGCACAGTCTTGCAGGAAACGTGCTTTGAAGGGGCATTTTTCAGTTTCTGGATATGTAGTCACTCTGGACAATGTTTTGTGGTTGTTGCGATGTCTTTGGGCACTGTAGGCCCCCAAACGGAGTCCTTAGCGCGGGCCTAAATCTTACTGATGCCGAAGTGACCTTCGCGTAAAAAGCGCAAATTACTCCCTCCTTTGTCCCTTCCCTTACGGCGCGGTTCAGGTGCCCAACTATATATGAGACATATACTGCGCCATTTCCTTTCCCCCCAAACCAATTATTATTATTATTATTCTTTCCTGTATGTGAGCGCGACAATCACGCGGGCTGCGTAGAGTAGCAGATCGTCCTCTACAGTGAGCTGTTGACGATGCTCGTGGAAGGATCTCACTTCAAGAGGTAAATCTAGTCGGCAAGGCTATTCCTTTGTGCAGATTTCTCAGAGAAACAAGCAGACGCAATCCGATTTTTGGGATACTTTCAGCCACTCTAGGCAGTACTGCTTGCTGGCAAGGGTTGTCCTCACGGAGCGCAAAAATGCCTCGATGTCTCTTTCTAGCTCTTGTGACCGGTTTCTTGCAGAGGCGCTCTGGAAAGCGTGTCGGCCGCCTGCAGTTCTTTTCCAGGTACATATACCACTTTGTACTGGTACCTCATCCTTCGCGTTTTAAGTCTTTCTAGCCGCAGATTAAGGTCATGAAGACTTATTGACAGAAAGATAGGTACCGACGGCTTGTGGTCTGTTTAGGTTGTCAATTTCTTGCCGATCAGGTAGCCACTCAATTTTCCGGAAGCCCAAACAAAGACAAAAGCCTCTTTCTCTATTACTGCATAGCGTTTCTCCGTGTCAGATAGAAGCCGAGAGGCATAAGTGATGACCTAAAACTTGCCACTGGTCTGTTTCTCTCGAATCACTGCCCCGTCCGAAGGAAGAAGCGTCTGCACTGACCATTGTCTCCTGAGCAGGATCGTAGACCCCTAGCACTGGGCGAGATGAAAGTAGCTGCTTCCATTCGTCAAACACTTGCTGTTGAGGTATGTCCCAAACGAACTTCTGCTTTTTTTGACAGCAAGCAAGCGGCTGGAGCAGGTCCGCAAGGTTGGGTAAAAAGCGGGAAAGATATGTAGCCATTACGAGTAGCCTTTGCATTTCTGTTAGTGGGACTCGGCATTTTTAACATGGCTTCAACCTTTTTTTTCGTCGGGTTTGATTCCGTGCTGGTCAATCTTGTGACCTAGGAATGTGAGTTGGTCGAGGTGAAACAAGCACTTGTTCTCATTTAGCGTGACACCTGCCTCAGTTAGTCGTTGAAAAACGGTGCGAAGTGTCTCGTTGTTCTCTGTTTCGTCTGAGCCCCAGATAAGGATGTCGTCCATATGACACAAAAGTCTGCTGACACCTTCCAGAGTTTGTGACATCTGCTTATGGAAGTGCTCGGGAGCGGACGCGATGCCAAATGGAAGCTTGTTGAAGGGAAACCTTCCGAATGGCGTGATGGAGGTTGTAAGCTTCTTGTTGTTTTCACTGAGTGGTATCTGCCAGAACCTTGAATTTGTATCTAGCTTCGAAAGTACCTTGGCGCAGTGAAGCAGCCGGAGTGTATGCTCGACTTACAGAATCGGGTGCCACGCTCTCAGGACTTAACGGTTGAGTTCATTGGAGTCCACGCATATTCTAACATCACGGTTTGGTTTTTGGATTACCACCACAGGCGCACACCATTCAGTCGGATCATCAATAGGTGAAATGACGTTAGTATTTTCCATTCGCTGCAGTTCAAGCCTTGTTTTCATGTAGAGCGGAATTGGTATGCGGCGAGGGGAGCTCAGAGCAATTGGTTTCGCACCTTCGCGCAGGCGAATGTAGTATTCTCTTAGTAGCTTGCCGAGGCCTTGAAACGACAAAGGAAATTCGTCTCTTGGGCTCACCTTTTTTGCAGCGGCGCTGACGAAGGTTAGCACCTTCTAGTCATTTATGTCGGGCTTGCCGAGTAAGGGAGTGTGGACATCGTCCAGCACGTAGACGTCTTGGAGAGTTGACGTCCGCGGTAAGCGAGCTGAAGACGCGCTACGCCCTTGGCTGCGAGAGATCTTCCATCAGGACCGTAGAGCTGCCGAGGAGCACACGAACGCGGAGGTTGATGTCGGAGCATGCTGAAAGTCGTAGGTGGGAGGACAGATTCGTCGGCGCCTGTGTCGATCTTGAATTTGACAGGTTGGCCTTGCATAAGGATGGTTGTCTCCTATGTCGACGTATCGAATGACGAGGCTGTTCCTCTCGGAGGCTGCCGTACTATGTTTGGAAAGCGTGTGAAGCGCAGTTACGAAGCCTTCCACGGATTCGCCGTCGTTTTGAATTCTCGTGTTGAATCGTGCCCGTTCAAAAATGACGTTGCGCTACGGTATAAAGTAGCTGTCGAAAGGCTTCAGGACGATTTCTAAGTTCTGGGCGTTCTCTCCGGAGTTTGAATGTTCTGAAGACTTCCTCCGCCTGTTTGCCCATCAAGTAAAGGAGCGTGTCGACTTGGCGTAAATCTGACTTGTCGTAGAGACCGGAAGCCGTGTAGAAACGCTTGAACCGCTTCCTCCATTTCGGCCAGTCGGTAGGAGTCGTAAAGCAGAAGGCCTCGGGCGGTTGAATGACGAAGGACGCCACATTCTGGCCGCGTAGTCCAGGCCGTAGACGCTGCTGTGACGCGTGCCACCGTAGATGGGTGTTCGAGTGAGAGGGCGCAGCCCCGGCTGGGCTTACCGTGGGAATTTCGTTACTTCTGACACCATGTTGAGATGCCAACAGAACAGGTTTATCCCAGCCCAGGCGAATACCGGCACGAGCCCGAGACACATGCCAGCCTCACGCGAGCGCGCAGCAGCGCAGCCAAGGTAACCGGCCTAGCCACTGCATGTGGCTACTGCATACAACTATGCCCGCTATGTCCGAAGTCAACCACCAAGCCAAGCAGGTGGAGTCCCCAGTCACCTGCTCCGCTACCCTCCGGCAGCTGAGCCTCGCTGTTTTCAGCGGCCAAAGCGACCAGGATGTTGAAGACTGGCTGGCCTCATACGAGCGGCTGAGCCGCCATAACACCTGGGACGTTCGCATAAAGCTTAACAACGTTATCTTTTACTGAACGACGTCGAAAACCTCTGGTTCCGGAATCACGAGGCTGATATTCCAACCTGGGCTAATTTCAGGACGACGTTTGCAGAAGGTTTTGGCCGTCCGCCAGTACGGAAACTTCGCGCTGAGCAATGTTTCCGCGTTCAGCCTCAGTATGTGGTTGAAAGCTTCACCGCCTACATCGAATATATGGTCGATCACTGCAAACGTGTCGACCCGTCTATATCTGAGGCCGACAAGATCAAGCATATTATGAAGGGAGTTGACGACGACGCTATCCACATGCTGGCGGCGAAAAGTCCAACAACCGTCGCCTGCGTGTAGAGCCTCTGCCACGGCTATGACTAGTTGCGCAAGCAACGCCTTGGCGCTCAGTGGCGCCTGGCAAGTTCATCTCCGGCCTGGCCATCAAGAGTGCCCTGTTGGGCCACATCAAAGATTTCGTACGTGATGAGGTGGCCCGGCAGCCTTCGCTCGTCTCGGGCACACTCTCTTCGTCCCAGGTCCTGACATCTGAGTTACGGCACACCATCACGCAGGAGGTAGCCGATACACTTCCATTTCGTCGGCAGCCGATTCCCGTAGCTGCTGAAGTCAACCTTGTCGCGATACAGCCTGCTCCCGTTGCTGCACCTTTGGGCAACGGTGTAACCGTTGCTATGCTTCCTGCCCCTATGCCTGGGCCTCTCACATATGCCGAAGTCGTCGAACGCCCATCGCGGTCGTAGGCCTTGGCATACGTTCCCGCCCCAGTGTCTCCGCCTGTTGCTCCCCGCTTCCGCCCCACGCCGGCTTCCCACAACCCTTGGCACACGGCTGATAACCGGCCGATTTGCTACATTTGCGGTCTACCAGGCCACGTCACGCGCCTCTGTCGCCGTACTCTTCCTGCACTCGTGCCCCCTCTGGCGGACTACTCCCAGTCGTACCACACCTTTCACCCGCCTTCAGGACGTTCCCCTCCAGCGCCCTCTTCTGACCGTGCTCTTGGCCGCCAGCCATTCGCTTCGCGCCACTAACCTTCCGCTCGCCGTCGCTCCTTGTCATCCATGCGGCGTCGCAGCGTCCTCGCGGAACCAGAAAACTAGGATCCGCAGTTCCTGGGCACGAACTACGCACACTTCGGCCAACTCAAATCCTCGCTTTTCTCCACCGAACTTTTTAGATGTGTTAGTTGACGGCGTTCGAGCCCATGCGCTTGTAAACACTGGTGCTACCAATTTTGTTATTACCGAAACCTTCTGTCCTTGATGCGTAAAGTCACCTATCTCTTTGCACCGCTAGCGCCGAGACCGTTCATGCTATCGCTGCTTCCAGAGCACGTGTCATCGTCGCGGACGTTTTATATGTCGTCGAATTCTTATTGTTCCGCTCTTGCTTCTATGAACTCATCCTTGGCTGGGATGTTATATCCCGCCATCATGCTGTCATCGACTGGGCCTGTGCTCATGTCGCATTCTCCGTGATCCCTGATGCACCCGCCTACGACCCGCCGCCTCGCTCTGGTATAAAACTTGTCGCCGCGGACACCGATGTTCCCCCTGCCAGTGCCGTGCTCGCTCCCGTGTTCGCCACCGCTGGGTCCAGCGAGACTGTACTCTCCGCGCCTTCGCCCGTCCTCGCTTCTCACCGAAACCTTCCTCTTCCATTTTCCGTCCTCGACATTCGCCACGGGGACACCGAACTCGTCGTATGGAATCGCTCGCCCTATCAGATCACCTTGCTCCGTAGAGTAGAGTCTTAGACACATTCAACACCTTGACCTGCTCATGCCTTTGGACAATGACGCTCTTTGCGGAAATACCTCCATCGCCGCCCTTGTGCCGCCTAGCGCTGTCGCCGACCCTCTCTCCCAGGAAATGTTTCACCGTTAAGTGGCCAGCGGTCTCGACCCAGCTAAGCACGAGAAGCTCCTTGCTCTGCTTCACAAGTTCCGCTCTGCCTTTGGACGCTAGACAACTTTCTCGGGCCGCGCGACCACGGTCGTTCGCCACATTGATACAGGAACCCTTGCCCCTCTCCAACTGCGCCCCTACCGTGTGTCGCCTCCAGAGCGCCGCGTCATCGCTGAGTAAGTTGACATGCTGCACCGCGGCGTTATCCAGTCCTCTTCTAGTCGGTGGTCGTCTCCTGTCGTGCTCTTTTAAAAAAAAAGGATGCTTCAATTCGGTTTTGGGTTAACTATCGTCGCCTTTACAAAATTACGCGCAGACGTCTAGCCACTACCCTGTATTGTCGACGCCCTCGACTGTTTGCAAAGAGCCAAATTATTCTCGTCCCTGGATCTCCGTTCCGGCTATTGGCGAGTCGCCATGGCTGAGTCTGACCGCCCGATAACCCGAAAACAGCTTTTGTAACCCCTAACGGCCTCCATGAGTTTGACGTGACGCCATTCAGATTCTTTAACGCTCCCCCTACGTTTGAGCGCATGATGCACAACATCTTGCGTGGATTCAAATGGCAAGTTTGCCTCTGCTAAT
Organism: Amblyomma americanum; assembly: GCA_030143305.2. Classification (NCBI taxonomy): domain Eukaryota; kingdom Metazoa; phylum Arthropoda; class Arachnida; order Ixodida; family Ixodidae; genus Amblyomma; species Amblyomma americanum. The sequence continues at coordinate 94,762 of JARKHS020026562.1, read as the reverse complement.
ATACGACGTTGTCGTTTTTTCGCCTGATTTTCCGACACATCTCGAGCGCTTGCACAAGATACTGCGCTGTCTCACCGATGCTGGTCTCCAACTCAACCTCAAGAAATGTCGATTTGGTGCCCGCAAACTGACCATACTCGGCCATGTCGTCTCCAAAGATGGCGTCCTGCACGATGCGGAGAAGCTCCGCGCTGTCACTAACTTTCCCAAACCGACTTCTGTTAAGGATCTCTGAAGCCTCTTGGGCCTGGGCTCACATTTTCGCCGTTTTGTGCGAAACTTCGTCTCTATCATCGCACTGCTTACGAAGCTCCTGAATTAGCCCGCCGACCTGTCTGCTTGGAGCTTAGCCTGCGACGATGCTTTCACTACGCTTCATCGTCTTCTAACTTCGCCACCGATCCTGCTCCATTACGACCCCAGAGCGCCAACTGAATTGCACAACAGCGCCAGGGGCTAGGCCTCAGAGCCGTCCTTGCCCAGCATAAGCCCGGCTTTTCCGAACATTTTGTTGCTTACGCCAGTCGTACGCTCAAAAATGCAGAATGTAATTACACCGTTACGGAAAAGGAGTGCCTCGCCATAATGTGGGCAATAACAAAATTTCACCCTTACCTATATGGCGGCCACCTCGACGTTGTAACTGACCACCATGCACTCTGCGGGTTGGCAACCCTCAAAGACCCTTCTGGACGCTTCGGGCGCTGGGCTCTTCCTCTTCAGGAATACAACATTAACGTCGTATATCGGTAGGACCACAAACAATCCGACGTTGGCGACTTGTCGCACTCACCTCTGCCATCTCCTACGCCCTCCTCCTTATTGTCTGCCTCAACGCTGGCCGCGCTCACTGCCACGGGCCTCCCAATGAAACAGCGTCGAGATCCATGGATTTGTTCGCTTCTTGATATCCTCAGTGCGCAGTCTACGGCTTCGTTCTTTCGTGCCCTTCGTCGTCAAGCTTCTCATTTCACGATTCACGACTCTATATACTGTATCGTAGCTACTATAACCCGTATGGCCACAAATGGCTCTTGGTTTTTCCTCGCATGCTTCGCTCCGAAGTTTGTGCGTACCACCATGCCAACCCGCAAAGCGCATGCTGGATTGCTGAAAACCTACCAACGTCTGCGCCAGTGATACTACTGGCGTGGTATGTACAATTTTGTTCGCCGTTATATACGCTCATGCACTGCCTGTCAGCAGCGCAAATTAACTCTTCGCCCCTCTGCCGGCCCGTTAAAGCTATTGCCTTGATCAGCTGGCTCCTCTGATCGCGTGGGCATCGATCTGTATAGTCCCCTTCCACTCACGTCTGCTGGGAGTCGTTGGATAATAGTCGCCGTGGACCACCTCACCAGACACACGGAGACGGCAGCCCTGCCCTCGGCTAGTGCTCGCGACGCCGCATTCTTCCTCCTTCATAATTTCATCCTGCATCACGGAGCCCCTCAGGAACTCCTCAGTGACCGCGTTCGTGTTTTCTTATTATAAAGTCGTTCACGAGCTACTGGATGCGTGCCAAATCGTTCATCGCAAGACCACTGCCCACCATCCCCAAACAAACGGTCTCACTGAACGAATCAACCGGACTCTTGGTGACAGCTCGCCATGCACATTTACTCTAGCACCTCCAATTAAGATCAAGTACTTTCATTCGTCACTTATGCATACAATACTGCTTCTCAAGCGACAACCGGTTTTTCTCCGTTCTTTCTTCTATGTGGCCGTGAGCATTGTTGTCTCCTAAATACCATCCTTCCCTACCACCCCAACAGCTCGGAATGCACTTTTCTCTCTGGCGTTGGTCGTCATGCCCAGCAGTGCCGGCAGCTGGCTCGCTCGTTGACGTGTACCATTCAACGCTTCCGCACATATGCGAGTGACCGCGGCCAGTCCGCCCATGACTTTCCCACTCACTCGCTCGTCTCGTTGTCTGTGCCGGCGGCCTCCAAGTTTGCGGTTAAGTACATCGGCCCTTACCCCGTCTTGGAGCACACGTAACCTATAAACTACACCGCTGAGCAAGTGACCCCCTCTTCGGATGCCCGCTATCGGGGTCGCGAAATTGATCATGTCAGCCGGCTACAGCCATACTACGACTCCGTGGTCATCTCATCGTCTTGAGTCGCCAGGATAGTTCCCTCTTGTCGCCGGGGCAGTTGCAATGAAGAAGACGACAGTGCGTCAACACCAACGACGATGGAGAGGTTTGGGCGACCTAAGCGACCGGCTGCCGCGCGCGTTTTAGAGCTCGGGCTCACTCTTGAGGTGAGCACTGGTACCGCCGCTACTGGATCAGTTTTAAGAGTGTGAGCTCTTATTCATCACGTTTCGAGATTTCTTGGCGTCTGCTACCACCCTGAGATCACAGCGCCGTCTGTAGCAGCAACTAGAAAACAGCAAGACTCGCATTGAGGCTTGTAGTGCCATCTACAATAGCATTGTATAAACAACCCCCTGCCGCATGCCAATGATGACGTCACGGTCCAATATGGTGGATAGAGGTAGAACTATGTGAGCATGACGTTAGGGGACGAAATTGCAGCATAGTTTCGGTTTTTCTAACCCAAGAAGGCTGCCATTAAAATTGTTTGTGCCCGCCCATTCCTTTCCCCCTCACCCGAAACGGCATTTGGAGGAGTTGAGCTGCAGCTGGCGTGACGGAAAGGTGAAAAGATCTTGAATGCGACGTCGAGATAGCAGAGAGACGTGGGCCATTTTAATCCGTGGAGAAGAGTGTCTATCATATGTTCGAAGGTGGCCGGCGTGTTGCATAAGACAAAAGGCATAACCCTGAACTGATACAGCCCATCAGGTGTCAGAAACGCTGTATGCTCACTGTCCTGGTCATCCACTGCTATCTGCCAATAGCCGGAGCGAAGATCTATAGAGGAGAAGAATTTGGCACCGTAGAGGCTATCAAAGGCGTCATCGATTCGTGGTAAAAGGTACGCGTCCTTTTTAGCTATTTGTTCAGGTTACGATAGTCAACACAGAAACGCCATGAACCATCCTTTTTCTTCAGAAGAACGACGGCGAGGCCCAGGGGCTATGGTAGGGTTCGTTAATGTTCGTAGCAAGCATTTTAGAAACCTCGGCGTTGATGACTTGTCTCTCTGCGTGGGAGACTAGTTATGGTCGACGGCTGATAGGAAGGCATCCCCAATGTCGATGAGGTGCGTCACAAGAAAGCTTGGCCCAAAGAGTTATTATTGTGGTCGGAAAAGCCCCCCAGAACATACAAGAATGTCTTGACGCTGTGCAGTTTGGGTGAGACAGAGATCGGAGGGCATCATGGTCGTGAAGGCGTCCGTCGAAAGAGAGGTATGCTGGTGATGGGCTGCGGGATCATGATGAGGGGCGGTGTCTAATGCAGCGACTTGGAACAAAGTGAGGGGGAAGATTGTTGCAAAGCAAATGCCGGACGGAAGAACTTGAAGAAAAAAGCCGAAGTTTAGGAAATGCCGAGACAGTGCGTTCGCCTTGACGGAGGCGATGGTAGAATTCAGGGCAATGGTGCGGGTCCGCAGGAGATCAGTGCGAGGCGCAACGAGGTATTTTCCATCGGAAATGGGAGGGGAAGTGTTCAGTTCAACGAAGGAGGCAGCTGAAAACGGCAGGCGAGCATTGTCTGCATTTAGCAAGTGGAGGAGAGAGGGATCGACGTGCTCGGAACTGAGCAGTGGGAGCTCGAGTTGGAGGACACCCTGCTTGCTGTCGATCAAGGATGAATGGCAGGAGAGGAAATTCATGCCGAGAATGAGGTCGTGGGCGCAAGGGCTCAAAATGGTGAACTGAACCGGTGTACCGTGGACAGCAACAGCGATGTGAGCAGTATATATATGAGCGACGCGCATATGGGGCGTAGCAGGCGTGAGGACTTTGCGGAGGTGACGGCGAAGGGCAGAGCTCATCACGGATACATGCGCACCGGCTTCAATGAGGGCACGCATAGGCACACCGTCGATTGTAACGTCCAGTAAGTTCGGACATGTGGTCAGTAGAGGATTTTTGGTTAAAGTCATTAATGCAGCGTCAGCTCCGGGAGCTGCATCAGCTAGTTGTCCAAAGTGGAGCGCAGTAGGGGCAGCTGCCGAAAGATGGGGCAACTGCGGTAAGCGTGAGCGACGACCTTGTGGCGACGGACATAAATATATAGTGAGGCAATAAAAAGAATAAATATAAAAGCGCCTCAGCCTGTGCCACAAGTATAACAGGCTAAAAACAGTGAGAATTGCGGAAGGAGGGTTCATACTGCTCTGGCTGGGAAGGGGAGAGAAGCAGCGCTGAGTTTCGCATCGGTGTGTGAAAAGCCACTGCGAGGAGGCGAAGACAATGGGCTGCGAAAATGTCGAGAAATGTATCCAACGCGGGAGCAGTGGAAGCAAATGAGTCTGTCGTTGGCAGTGCGCCTTTCCGCACCGCGGAGCAGATGGTGAGACGGAAAGCAGAGGGAGGAGGCCGGCGGATAGCTGGGCGGCCAATGGAACACACCGGCGGAGAAATATTCAAGTTTGCCAGTTCCTGCCTCACGACGGCTTGAATAAGTGACACGACGGACAGCGTGGTATCTGGGGCGTGTGGTGGGGACATCACAGATGGAAAGGCATCCGGTTAACGTCGGACGATACCGCGTGACCGAATCGGCGACGGGAGGTACGTCAGAGGGCACGCGGGATGGAGACCGCTGGTTCTCACAGAAAGATGTCACGGCTGTATTAGGAAGGCGGGAAAACGGCTGCGGAATGCGACGGCTATTCACTTGCTCAAATCGACGGCACTCTGAAATGATGGTGTCAGGATTGGAGCAGTCTTTGCAAACAAGCGAAAGGAAAGCAGTGTCGGCATGCAATGCCTGTGAGCACGTGGCCAAGCTTGTCTGTCTCACTAATTTGCAGCGTCGCCCTTGCGGCAAAGAGCCAAAACGACCTGGATGTAGGCCATGTAACTTTCAGTCGAAGACTGGGCTCGAGACGCAAGCTGTTTTTTGGCGGCGAGCCGCCGATCATCAGGCGTACCGAACAGCGTCTTAACTTCTCTTTGAAGGTGTCCCAGCTTGTTAGGTCATCCTCGTGGGTTTCATACCGCACTCGTGCCGTGCCATTGGTGTGACATTTGCGAGCATTAATGTAGGGTCCCATGTATTAAAAATGCTGACCCGTTCGTGGAGGCTAACCCAGTTTTCCACATTTGTGCCATTAGTGCCGGAAAATGTACCGGGGTTACGAGAACGAGCCATGGCAGCGAAATGAGCGGTAGGAGGGATTCTTGACTAGCCGGGTGTGTAAAAAAAAATTGTTGTCTATGCTGTCGTCGATGTGTAAGAATGAAATGCATTGGTGCAAAAGCGCAGGGCATTCTAGGACGGGCAGGGAGAGAGAGAGAGAGAGATTAAACAATTATTTGAAAAAAGGAGATCGGGTGGTAGGCCCGTCCGGACGACAGCTCGGAAGCTCCGTGGTGTGCTGAGCGCAAAGACCGCACCACCACCAAAGATGTTACCCGGCCCAAGGCGAGGACGACGCAAAAACGAGCAGGGCACAGCACATAGGCCGAGAGCACAGGGCCCGCACAGAGCACATGGCATCCAAACCCAGTACACGCGCACCATCGAGACACTTCGTATACCTCGTCGCAATTCACAATATCCATTGCAATATTATTGTGCTTTATTTTTTATAAGTACTGCAAGATAATACACTTTCCAAACATACGTTACTAATACCCATGTCGCAAGGGCATTTCAAAGGCCCTCGAACCGATAGTCTATCGACTCAAAGGCAATCGAGCGCTGCTACACGGGCAGTTTCAATGGGCATCAAGTCCATAGTCTTTCGATTCAACGGAGCAGCGCGGAACTCCAACGAGATTTCGAGGGCCTTCGAGCGCTGCCCAAGGTTGCTAGTGTTGCTTCGAGCGGCTCCAAGCGCGCTTTCGTACACGATACATTCACGGTACAAAAGCATGAACAAACATTATTCGCTTAAACTTTAATGCAAGTAGTCTGTACAATGATTACAAAATTGAATCAGACTGGTTTTAAGCGCATTAAGCACATTGATTTTGCGCTGCGGTCTTTGCGTTGCTTGCTTACTTAGCATCGACAACATGGCGGCGCCCTGCTCGCCCGCTTCACAGCGATAACAGCTTCGTCGCTAATCCCCAAAGCAATATCGTGTTCTAAACTATTGGATTCGCTTTCGATTTGCCCCTTATTACCCTCGCATAAAGTTTCAAGAGACAAATAGGTTTTGTTTTTCAGATATCAAGGCGATTTGCCAGGTGTTAAGCCTTACGAAGCAGCACTCCGACGCAGTTGGAATGGCTTGGTTTTGGCTCGTCTTGTATTAGAGTGGCTACAGCAGTGTCTGCATCGGTCCGTCGCGTAAGTGCAATTAAAAGGGTTTTAAACAACATGCGCGTATGCGTGTATTTAAGCATTTAGTATACGTTTATCTAATATTTTTGTTATTTTTGCAAAATCCAAAGTAGCGATTGCGGCGCCACACAAGCTTGGCGTAAGACACGAGAACCATTTCAATGGCAATTAAGATTTGCCGTGTAGCAGCGACTGAACTCCTTCGAGTTCGATGGCGATTGAGAATTTCGAAGGCCCTCGACTCGATGGTCATTGAAACTGGCCGTGTAACAGGGGTATAAGTCATACACACCACAACGCATTCACTAGGTTCCCTTCTAACACTCTCGATCCAGCCGGTGACTGGCTGATCACAACGTCGTCAGATGCACTTTGTGTATAGGTATATATACATTGTGTTCTGCGAGCCCTTTCGGTTTTTCCTTGTTGCTATGAATTATTTGTCGTTTTTTGAAAAGTCGTGCTGTGCTGAAGCCCGGTAACAAAGGAAACAAAACCCCTTCATGGGTTATGTGTTGCGTGCCCGCCTGGCATGCAGACAGCCTGGGTCCGAACTCGAATGCCGGCTATTAATGCGTAACCATTGTGTGGCTATGTTAGCGGTTTCGTGTCATCACGAGCTTGTCATCACGATAACGTTCGAACGAATTGAGTTGTAAGAAAATGCATGGCTGTATAGATAGAGCATCAACAAATTTCTCAGGGAAAATCATGAGGTGCATGTTGGGTAATTAATTAATAAAAGCAAAAATGCCCAAAAAGTGGGCGGGGCCGGAACAAAAGTGGCGGCAATTTTTAAAACACCGGAAGCGGGCGGAGCTAAAGCATGGCGCCAAATATGAAACCGAAGCATGGCGCCAAGTTTGAAAAACTCAAAATGGGCAATAATGGAAAATGATTAATTAAGGGTATTAATTGCGGCAAATGGGAAATGCGATGAATTGACGTCAATTCGCTCAATAAGATGATCACGTGACCCTGTGCCATCTGTCTCTCCCGGGCAGCCGCGATCGTATAGCAGTTAGTACCTTGCCTTGTGGCCGCAATAACCCAGCTTCGAATCCTGGTCAATGCTTACTCATTCCTCCAATGCATGTGCCGCAGTGCGCTCATAATTTTTTTTTTACTGTCGAGAACTTTATATTTGCTTATTTGTTTAATTTTTGATGTTACTAGGTCACACGCACCACAACGCGATCACTAGCTGCCCCTCTAAGACGCTTGAGCCAACGACCCTTAGTGGCGTATGTACAGAGGGGATATATACAGATTTTTTACAAAGCACTCAGGTGGCGGCTGCAATGCCGCAGCTTGACAGAGGACAACACGGCTAAAGGGTGGTAATGATAGACATCTTATCAACAGCGGAGTCTAGTCAGGTAGAAAGTCTCGGCACAAATGTCCCTGAGCTGTACATAAATAACCTCGTATAGTAAATACCACGTTGGAAAGGAGAACTCTTCGTGACCTATGCGTGGCCTGCCCGCCTGGCACGCAGAGGGCCTTGGTTCAAACCGCAGTGCAGGCTATTCTCATTTTTCCATATTCTAATATCGAGGTTTCCGGGATTTTTTTTCCGACTGACGTCGGACGACGGGAGATGCCGGGATTTCAGCCGAACGAGTTCCTTACACTATCATGTAAAAAAATTGCTGTCTATACCATCGTCAATGTGTAAGAATGAAATGCATTGCCGCGAAAACGCAGCGCATTCCAGTAATACTAGATAGATAGAGAGAGAGAGAATAAACTTTTGTTTGTAAAAAGGAGAACGGAGCTGAGTGTGTCGGGGTACTCAGTCCAAGACTCCATTGACTTCCGCCGACGCTTTGGCGATGCCTACTAGTGCCCCCTAGTCTTCTAGGGTGCCGCTGGCCAGTGTCACTTCCCACTGCTCCAGCGCCGCGGTGTAAGGCTTTAAGTGGTTCAGTTTTGCTGAGCATGCCCGTATTATGTGCCCACTAAGGACATGTATCTGCGTATAATGTTGTGGGAATGCGGTGTAGGTAGGAAATATTAGGGAAAGTGAATGTTTGGATGCGCCTCAGGTGGTAGAAGCCCGCCAGGAAAGTTTATGTGGAGGGGGTGGAGACACCTACTTAGGCGGAGGGCCTCTAGGCGGGTTGAAAAATAGGTTCAGAGGCAATAGAGAGTATATAGAGACAGTGTGCCCCGCCCCAGGTTGGTATAATCTCGAGCTAGGGCATCTGCCCTAATATTGCCATCGATACCTAGCTACATATCCTGAACCCACGTGATGGCCGCACGGAACGCGGAAAGCCGTGTTTTGGACACGTTCCTCGTAGAGGCTCTGCAGGCGGCTTGGGAGTCTGTAAAAATGTGGGTGGCTTGGTGTTGGGTTCTGCTCATTTTGATGGTGATGGCTATTGCAAGGGCTTCTGCGGCAGATGCATCCGGTGCCGTGAAGGTCACTCTAAGCTAAGGGGTGAAGGCGTTACTGCCAGCACCGCAAGCATATCTGTCGGGCTGTGCATCAGAAGCCACATCCATATACATAGCCGATGTGTCTTAGCCGTATAGCCTACGGAGGCTGCGAAGACGGGCCTAACGGCGCGGGGCCTGTGACTCGTGGCTCATATGGCGAGGGATGGGGTCCATGTAAAGGCGGGAGCTGGTGGCATTGGGAAGAACTCCGGTCGGGACCATGGTAATGGTACCTAGCGGGTCGCCTATCGTTGAAAAGATGGCCCTGCCCACCGAGGTGGTAAAGAGACGAGTCTATTGGGAGTTCAGAACAATCTCCTGGATTTCCAAATATGTGTTGTGAACCCCCAGTGCAATCAGTCTTGTGGTGAATGTACACATGGAGAGGACCAGAGCTGTTTTATAGAGGGTACGGATAAAGATGTCGATCCTGCTCTGAGCGGTGCGATCAATATTTTGCTCTGGGAGACCATACTGGATTCGGAGACAACACGGATAAAGGGCGGCAACGATAGACACCTTATCAACAGTGGAATAACGCATGCCCTCACGCATGCCCTTGCGATGTCCAGCGATGCGTCGTACCATACGTGCGATATTGAGCACAGACGTGCGTAGAGTGGCAGTGGTGTGCGTGGGCTTGCAGTCATGCTGGACCCAGAGGCCAAGCACTCTGATGAGTGATTTTTCTTCTATAGGGTGGTTGTGAATTTCGAGCATGATTGGGCAAGGGGAACGATAGCGGGGACCGTGAATACGGATGGTTTCCGATTTGTTCGGTGCACATTGCATACCGCTGGTCTCAACAAAATGCTCGACCACATTGGTGACTGTTTGTAGGGCTTGCTCTTTGGCAGCGAGGGATCCTCGGGTTGACCAGATACGTGATGTCATTCACATAGATAGTATATTCGATGTCGGAGAGTGTAGAGAGCTTGTGGGCGAGAGGGGACATGGTTATATTGAAAAGCAGTGGTGATAGGACCGCAGCTTGTGGAGTGCCCTTGTCAGGTGTTTGGAAGGGACACTATCTAGTAGATCTGATGCCTATCGTGGCTGTGCGGGCAGTGAGGAAGGTGGAGATATACTGGAATACTGGAACATGCGAGATCCTCAATGTATCTCATTTAGACCCTGTAAGATTGCAGAGTGGGCAATGTTGTCAAAGGCGCCCATAATGTCAAGTGTTAGAAGAAGCTGCTCTCCGCCGGGAGGTATTCCCGTGGGGACTTTCTTGTTTGAGGAGAAGAAAGGCGCCTTGCGTAGAAAGACCTGGTCGAAAGCCGAGCATAAAAGGGGGGAAAGAGATTATGATCCTCAATATAGTTTCGCACGCGGGTTTGGATGGTTCGTTACTATAGCTTGCCCAAGCAGGAGGCGAGCGATATGGTCCTGAGAGCAGAGGCTGCTTGTTGGGTTTAGGGAAGAGGGTCCTTAGGTTTCTACAAATAGAACCTTGGAAGCAGTAGCCCATCAATTCACCGGCACTGACCAAGAACTTCTGGACACCCTCCGCTCCAAATATTTCGGCGCTCGACAGCCACTCACACCGGCCACAACAACCCGGAACTCGACGCGCCAATCAGTTATGAAGACGTCTTCGCAGCTGCCCGCACTTGTAGCCGTTCTAGTGCTCGAGGTGCCAAAAAAATCTCTAACGCAATGCTACGCAACCTCTCCCATCATTTCCTTTAAGCACTTACCCAATACATATAGATGAATTGTGGACCCAAGGCAAAATACCCCCCTTAATAGAAAAACACAGAAGGGATACTCATCTCCAGGACGGCTAATAACGGGTGGAAACTGAACACGCGAATCGGGTAGGTTTATTCGTTACTGAACGTGCACTGCTTTGCCTAGTTTTGTTCTTCATGTTGGAATGCGCTCATGGTCTCCATGGCTGCTTTCGCGGCTTGAGGAGTTTCCGCGAGAAGCAGCTTTTCTGAACCCGACAACGTGCTCTCATTTTTTTTTTTGCATTTGGTGTTTCGCGTGGCGCTGCGTTCAGCCGTTTCTGTTTCTTGTGTTGGGCACTGGTATCAGTGTCCGTCGCTGCTTTCGCTCTTCAGCGCGTTAGCACTCGCCCGCTCTCAGTCTGCCTTAGCGACGCACTTGGCCACCTTCGTTTACAGCTATATAATGCCGACGTTGACGTAAAGCAACCGTTTCCGTTTCTACCTTTTGACTCAACCGTATACCCATTGCAGGGCCACGGGTGCTTCCGAAAGGCTTTGTGAAAAGAAAACATAGAAAAGTATATAAAAATAGAAAAATATTTCAGAGAAAAATATTTCACTGTAATAAGTAAGATTAAAAAAGCTACTGCGAAGAGCGGTCCAAGCCGCCGGAAAACGAAGCAACCCTTTTTGCGCCAGCTCTGGTTTGAATCCGACTTTGGCCTGTGTGTACGGTAAGCTTTTTTCGCTTCCTGCCGCGTCAAGCCGCTGATCTCAAGTCCGCTGGTTCGATCCAGACCGCAGCGACCGTGTTTCGCCGCAGGCGAAATACAAAAACGCCTTTGTGCTCGTCGATCTGAGCAGGCACTAAAGAATCTCAGGTGGTGCAAATTAATCTGGAGCCCTCCACTACAGCGTCCTTCATAGCCCATCCTTTCGGGACGTTAAACGCCATAATTTTCACATTCTTCTGCCTTACATTCGGATTAAAAAGATCGGAACGTTTCGGATAAGTTCGTAATGATGTCCTTCATCTGGTGTCGCTTCATATTCATCAGGTTCCAGCTCATGTTGTTCGTCAGGATCGCACGATATTTGCCAGAGTTTGCCGAGAATGGGAACAATAATGATTTCATGTTTAGAACCGGTGTATACCCGGCGCTTCTGGTGATATCTCCAGTTGTCGCCTTGCTCCTGCATTTGAGGCGGAGTCTCGAACCACTCTGCCTTTGCTGTGCTGAACCTGGATTGTGGGGCACATTACAGGTCCCTTTCAACCTGCTTAAGCATAAACTGCGGTGTTTTTTATAATGCCAGTACTCGTTCGCGTACCAAAATAAACCATTCAGAAATGCAAAAATAAATATTTGCAGCATTCTTGCTCCATAAGTTTTAGTCGTGATTCTATTCGCAGTGTCCCATTTCAGTCATAAAAATATTTGTCACATAACATCTGTGCAACACAATGCTATACCAGTTTATTTCCTTATCAACATATATTCACTTTAACGTTTACCACAGGAGTCAAGCAGTGTGAACTGTACGTATTCAAGGCGGAAAATCGGAAAGAACCGAACACCTGTGAAGATGAATACGGAAAGGCATGCCCTACAAAATATGACGTACTTCGCAGTTGTTCCAAGAAGACTGTGTAATATAGTTCTGGAAAGTCCTAGCTGGCAATATGCATATCATCACTTAAATTACTGAAAACAACAAAACGAATGTTTGGTAAGTGTGGCCGCGACCTTGTTGTAAGATATGAAAATAAAAGCTCACATAAAATTGCCCATGCACGATATGTCACATCCTTATTCTTATTAGCAAAATCTCTCAGTGCACACTGAAGCGCTAAAGTAAAGCGATGAATAAAAGTCAAATTTGAGCTCAAACTACTTGTGCACTTTCTGCTGTCCAGCGTGGTAAAATAGATATAACGGTCGTTGTATCGCGCACACAGTAACCGCCGACATCGAGCCTTATCTGTACAGCTGCGGTAGCTCATTGGTTAGGGCGCTGGACTGTTGAGCGCTATGACGCGAGCGTTATCACGACATAGCGGAAGCGTTTTGGTGGGGGCACCTACATGGCGCCCGCCTGCTGGGCCCTTCAATTCATGTTAAAGAACCTTAGGTGTTCGAAATTTTATACGGTGCCCTCCACTACGATGCCCCTCATAGACCGGAACACAAAACAAATTTTGGTGCCACCATTTTGAAAGAGCTGACGCGGCATCTGTTGAACGCGTACTTCAGGCTGCCAGGCAAGGCGACACGACACAGGACGTACACGAGAGCAGCGGCGGCTAAAGGGCACAATGTAAACAGTGCAGAACGCCGTAATGGGATCCATAATTGGCAGTGATCGAGTTTACTATCCTGTTACTTTCAACGAGGCCGTTGAGTCCACTGGCAATGTATTTTGCGAGCCCCTTGTCCACCACCGGGGCAAATGCCTCCGGTGAGTTCAAGAACTTTGCATCCGATTTTCTCAAACCATGTGTTCGAAAACAGCGTAGCGATGAGTTGCCCCTCATAGCCGGAGTCGTTTTTACATGTTAAAGCTCACAAAACCTAACCAGACGATGAGGCAGGGTTCAATAATGCAGGCGGCATTGCTACGAACTGTTGATCTGCATGCGTGCCCTTTGCGCGGAAATGCGGGAATACGTGCACAGATGGCAGGTCTGATATGAAGCCACTATCTCAAGCCCCCCCCCCAAGGCGAGAACTTGTTGCGAGTCACGAATTACGATCGTGCGTAGCCGCGATATCACGAAATCGGGGGTATACGGTTGTCGCAAAATCCAACGCATATTCGAAAAAAAAAAACTGCGCTGCGCGAAAGCAATCGCGCCCGTGCGCTGTAAAATAAGAAAAAAAAAGCAGCGGGGAAGGAACCCCAGAGAGAGCGCGTAACTTTGCGTGTGCTGCTGCCCTTTCCACTCAGCTCGCCGACGCGGCGCCAAAGAAAACACGGCCACGCGCGGCGTTGATTTCTCTAGAATGTCTGAGCCGTTTCTGCTCATCGTCGACGGAGAGAGCGTGACCTTGACCCCGCTAAAGTGATACCCTGTCCCTTTCGCTCTCGCGCCGGCGTCTTCGCGTCCCAAGAAGGACCCAGATATTTATCGAAGGCTGTCTCCGCGCTCGACCAATGGGGTCGCGCGCCCGGCGCGAAAAAGAGAAGGAGCTTATGCAGTTGAAACTGCGTGTATGTACGCACCTGCCTTGGCGCGAAGAACAAACAGACGCGGACTGCGCCTATAATTGAGGGGCTTCAACCGCTGTCTGTTAGCCCTAGCCGCCATTTAAGCTTCCAAGAAGCGTGCCCGCTCGACTCCTCGGAGAACATCACTCGCCCAGCCACGGACCAGCGAGGCAACGCGCGCCAGTCTGCGAGACGGCTCCGTCGTGCTCCTCAGGTCGTCGGACTGTTGTAGTGCCCGGTGAACAAATTGTGTTTTGTTGTTTGTCTCTCTCTGTGTTAGTGCACTATAGGTTCAAAGATTTTGTTGAATTGTAATCTCTCTCGACTGTTACTTTGCACGAGTCGCATTGTTATTTTGTAAATAACATTGTAAGTGCTTGTACGAGTGATTGTGAAATCCTCTGTATCGTCTCTTTCCTGTATAAACTTTGTTTTGTTTGTGAACCTTTCGCTCCGACGCATTCTCTGGCTTAAGACCGGCGAACGCTGGGAACCAAACGACCAACCCCCTTGTCACTTAGTAGCTGGTCTCCGGCTGAGCTTGCAATGCTGAGTCGAGGGCATGTCCTTTGTGACCGAGACCGCTACCCCACACTTCTAAGGGTGTCTGGAAGCGCACGCAAAAGTGCGCGAAGTGGTGACAACGGTAAATCGGGGAACTCTGACAAAGCGCCACCCACTTAGTATATAGCACTTGAGCACCCGCACTACAATTGCGAGCCAGTTCCAACGACCAAAATGGTATCGTGGCGTATCTCCCCGCTCGACCAAATTCACTGGCATCTATCGGTCATACTACAAGCCACCGCGCTGTTTTAGTGCTACCATATAGATCGAGGCTGCTAATGTGTAAACAAAGAAAACCCACGCTGTATCATCGGGCTGCACTTGTCCTCCTTGATTGGCCAAGGAGCAGCATTGTCACAGCTAGGGCTTCACTTATTCGGTGTTGCGGTTACTGCGATGGGTACAGGCCATCAACAACCGTTGGTTGGAGCTTCGCGCGAGCCGAAGGCTGGAACCAAGCGTCATCACACGTATGCAGTGGGGCACCGCTGCGGCGCATGCAACCATTGCAGGGAAGAGAGCTGCAGAGAGGCTCGCAGCATGGAAACAGGCTTCCAACTCCACAAAAGAGACGTTTTTTTACCCCGTCTCGAGTACTCCGAGCATAATTGCATGTTCCCATAACAAGGTCACTGAATGCTAAACGTATTGCAAAGGCCACGCTGTTACGTCGATCGCTTCAAACTAGAGTTATTAGATAAGGTTTGAAAACATCCAGTGAATCTATTTCAAACACAGTACTCACTCGTGCTTTGCCTTGTGTTTCGTTGTGCGCATTGCAGGAATCCATATTTGACGTAGGCCGACATATATAACGCCTGACTGGAAACAATGCAGGCTGAACACTCCGCAGCGGAAGAACTCTTGACACACGTCGCGCACATCGCGCACAGCGCTCCACAACGTAGCTGCTTCTTTTCCGGTGACTGTTAGTGCATCAGTAAAGAACGCAGTGGTTCCCAGATGACGTTTTGTACTTGAAGAAAGATGACAGAGACGTGCTTAATGCTCTCAGAGGTTACAAAGCCCAGTTATTGTGCATGGCACAAACGCACTTAGTAGCGTTCTGGCAACCCGGCGAAAAATGGCGCCTGATGCCTGGGTTTGAGAGTATGTCATAACCGGCCTGGTGCGATTGTATTGTATTTTGGTTTATAGCCGACGTTGCTATAGGACGTTAAACACTATATAGTATATTATTATTGCAATAGACTGTAAGACGACAAATTGGGCAGTGGCGCGGCACGGAGCGTGCGAGCTAGGCCTACCGCTATCAAATTCTATCGCCATCTGTCATGTTGTCCTCTCTTCACCGGCTTGTCGTCACGTAACATACGGAGTAAGGTGCTCGGTATCTTCGTGATCCTGGTCCCGGAGTTTTGGATCCTGCGGTCCACCGAGGTCTTCTGTGGAGTGCTCGTGGCTGCGCACCTGGCACTCCCCCAGCCTGCGTGACCATTACACTCTACATATTTTCACGCATAGAGGCCTGCCACGGACCGGTTTTAAGCATGCAACGCTCTCCTAGACGGCATAAACTTCGTTTTGAGCACCACGTGACTGAAAATAAGAGTTTTTCGTACATACAAGCGTGACGCGCGTTCAGGAAACCCCCCTCGCGTTCTTTTACGCTTGATGCAAGATTCCATGCGTGAGGACCGGAAAAGTCACGCTAAGAAAAAACTCGTGCGGCCGATCTCCCTTCTCCTCATCACGCATATATATATCCTGATACATATCCCCAGCAGAGGCAGGCAACGCGGCCGTTGCTCGCTTCTGATTTGCTGCTGCGGCTTCCTTTCATTTATTCTTTTTTTCATGCGGAGGCATTGAAAGGTGGCGCTCGGTTCAGTAATTTTGGCGGGAAAACATCGTTTGAGCGCCAGAGCCGTTGGAGCCACCGGCCATAGCAGACTCCTTTGTGCGTCGTGTCTGCCTGCGTTTCAAGTGGGTGCTGTGTGCCTTGCTCGTTTCTGATGGTGAAGAGTGGCGGAAAGCAACAATGCTATGAGTACGTTGACATCGGTTGACCAGCTTGGAGTGCCGCGCCGTAGGTGCAAGAACTGCAAGAACGACTGCCCAGAGTTCACGTGCAACAACGGCGCCGCTCTCCGCGAACTGTGGGTGCTCATCGGCCATTTTAGAATATCTAGCTAAGCAAATTATTATAATATCCTCACTGAATATATGTTTTCGAAATATTTTCCGAGCAACGACGTTTTCAGGGTAAAGTATAAGGGATCTTCTTATTTACCTCCGAACTTCGCCTCAGGGTCAGGTCAAGTTCATAGCGGCCATTTGACTCGGGTCGTGTGGTCGACCGGGAGACATCACAAGAAAAAAAGAGGGTTGCTCTCGCGGCAGTTGCTGTGATTCGTCTCGTTCGCTATCCGGTTTCGCCTGTCTCGGCGTCTTGCGCTCGTTAGCGTTTGCTCTTTGGCGCCAAAGTTTCGCGGCCGCGTTGCGGTTCGCGTCGGTGGCCATTTTCGGGAGAGGAATAGTACCACCGGCGCTCCTTGAGCCTCCTGGCTGCTCGCGCGTGGTGGTAGAAAGCGTCTGCTCCCACCGTTCTCCGCGGAGAGCATCGAAAATGAGATAAATATGGCATATGCTGTCCACAGTCGAAGTGAACATTACGGCGCGTTGAAACTAGTCACATTACACAGAACCGGCGCTTTAAGGCCGCAGTAAAAACGTGCCTGTTTGTGCTGCACATCGCGGCTGGAGTTCGCTTGCTTTATGACAGTGCGGGACGCATCGATCTAATAGTATTGCATTGAAATCGCATGCGACTGTGGGCGGCACTCCAACCTCACCTTGTATTTTATGATACAGTTCTGTTACGTTTACGAACTTCAGTCTGCTGGGTGAAGTCGTAGTCGTGTGTAATTAATATTTGCATTTCTGGGAGGCAGCACAAATAAGTTTGCGGTCTGATACGTGGAGCCAGCGCTGCTGCGGGTGGGGATGTTAGCTGTCGCGGCGGCAGAGATGCAGCACAGGGTCGTCCATGCTTTGTTCTCGTAATGACAGCATACGAACGTGCAGGAAAGCTGTTCATTTAGCAGCTCAAGAACATCAGACGTGTTAAAGCCGTGAATTCGGACTTGCACATTTAACTGCAGATCCACAAAAATGCCGTGACAACAAAAAGCCTGTGATTTGTATGGTACCCACTGCGGCGACTAATAGCTTATCTCTGGAATGCGATTCCTGAAATTCGCGACAAAAGCTTCACCGATAAAACGAAACGTAGTACAACGAACTCTAGGTTAACGATTTTTTCTGATTAACGAATATTTTTCAGAGCGTTTGCAGAGCGCATATTCTTTCGATGTAAACACAGTTACTATGAAGTTCAATATAGCGACTTTTATTGAGATCACTTAAACAATTTGCGACCGTCTTTTTGTTTTCTTTGGTGTCATGAATTCTCTTATACTACGATATTCATAATTCTGAACCGATATGTTTATAAACTTCGCTGGTACCGTCCTCGGCAAGCCACATGATAAGCTATAGTAAAAACGGACTACATGACCACGAAGCGAACCCCTCGCCTCTGCAACAGAGCAGAGGACAAGAAAAACTGGAACGGCTCCTAGCAGTTGGTTGGGTAGCGTCAGCTTGGAATCGATTGCATTATATATCGTAATTTCTGCTCAACATGAAGTTAGCTGCTCGACTTAATGTTGCAATCCGGTGAAGCATTGCGTCCTTAAACAATTCAACTCTGTGCCTTAGAAACAGACAGAGAATCTGGCGTTATTTGTACTGACAAGATTTGTTGCAGGTTGTACAAATCAACGACATACTCACATACGTGGTGCGCACAAAACAACTGCACGTTGTGCGCAACTGTAGAAGACTAAAGCATGCGATCAAAGGCATTTATAAACAAAAAGTGACAAGGCGCAAGCTAATATTGTACTCTTTTGTTCAGGTTAGTCTGCACCACCTGCTGAAAATGCGACCAACAGGGTACCGAGCCCACGGCGAGGGAGCATTACTGGGGAGCAACCACCTTTGGCTGTTGATGGCAAGTTTCTATACGTCCGCATTTCGCCACCTTTTTCAATGGTATTTCTTCTTAGCAGAGCTAAGCGCTCTCTTCACAGATGACGACTAAAGTTATTGCAACAGCCCTGTCACGTGGAACTCATTACAGTCAAGCTAATGCGCTCGGGACCAAGAAGGCAATCTGCAAGGCGCAGCTGTGTGATGAGCCGGAAACGAAGCAGCGGCGAAACTGGATGTCGTACACTGGGCTCGACACCTGCAGCGAAGGCTCGCATTAACTGCCCCAATCTCAACGGTGGGTAAAATCGTTTATCACAATGAAAGTTTCATGCGCAACTCCAAACTTGTTCATCCTGCCAACACTCATCTTTTAGACGTGTGATCATGGAAGACAGTTGGGCTAGTTGGTGTGTATTCGTTAGTGACTGCGACATTGCAACTAGCG
This sequence comes from Amblyomma americanum, assembly GCA_030143305.2. NCBI lineage: Eukaryota > Metazoa > Arthropoda > Arachnida > Ixodida > Ixodidae > Amblyomma > Amblyomma americanum. The sequence goes on along the minus strand of JARKHS020026562.1, from coordinate 76,014 downwards.
TGGAAAGCACAAGGACAGAGGCAAAAAGGAACAGACGAGACAGCACGCTAGACTTCAACTGACGTTTAATGCACACGTAACAGATTTTAACACTTGCTTTCGGCGCATGCTCAGGAGACTGTGCCCCCGCCCCCCTCCACTTTATCAAGAAGCAGATTGTCAAAACAAGGAATAAACATTTAAATCAAATTGATGCGCAAGTTTTTCAACAGATAGATTATCTCCTTTTTTGTGAGGGCTTCTGAGGGTGTGCTCACGCACTTTAACGCCGCAGTCGCAATGTGAGGCTGCGCTAGTGAAATAGTTTTTATAAATTTGTAGTTACTTCACTAAGTGGGATTTGTCAACATTCACTCCATCAGGTACAATTTATTTTGTTAATTTTATCTTTGCCAGGTTTCCCCCGGAGTTATCGTTAGCCCGTGCATTTCGTGGGGCGATAGGAAGCAGCTGGTATGTTGCAGATAGCCCGTGCAATCGTGAACCTGCGACCCGACACATCTCAGAGAAGACCTTAGTGCTTTGTTTGTGCGTATATTACGTAAAGGGCATTACGTATACGGAGATTTTATTCAAGCTGTGGTAGGATGTGCCGGTATAGTCGAAATCACATGCGTGCAAAAGAGGCTACGGGATTTTGTTGTCGAAGCTCCACTTTAAGAGAAGTATACAGTCACATCGGAATAAAAAAGCAAACAGCGCGTGCCAGCAAAACAAAATATCTTACCTTTGTACTTGCACACAACAAGCCTGATTGATGTTTAAGGGCAAAAGGTCTACCGAAGTATATATTCATAAAATAGTTATAAATAATAGATGCCTACAAAGTGGAAAAGTACGGGATATGCGTACACGCGTTTCTTTCCGGCATGACTATACATAGCAGTTTTTATGCGCTCCTTTAAAACGGCATCAAGGACGCATTTTGAGCCTATTTTCTACTTCATATATTTTTTTTCTCGAATTGTTCTTCAAGGGAAACATTTTTGTAACTTATGATCAATAAAAAGTTCCACTCATATTTAAAATCCCTTTTGCTTCGCGCTCGTATAGTGCTCCTCAGCTTTGCTTCTACATGTAAAACCTAAGCACATTCCTTACTTAACTTTCTTTATAAACGTATACGTGATGACGCCGTAAGATTGCACATCAGAGGGTTAGTTGCAGGACTGGCTAGGCGCACTTGCGCAAGATACTTTACGAAAATTTCTCTTGCACTGCCTTCAACGGAGCTTGGGTTCGTCAGAAACCTAAACAAATTCGTGCTCTCTTAGCTTATTATGTGGCATGATATAAAACCTGCCAATTTTATGGAATGGGTATTTTCATAATGCAGCTCTTAAATGACGTTGAAATTAGGTGGCCTCCTCTTGCACTTCATTAGCTACGCGGTCCATATGCAGGAAGATGTCATGAAACTAGAGTTTCAGCAAAAACAAAATGTTAACTTTTTTCTCAGATCATTCTGGCTCATGCTAAGATTGTAAAGGCGACGACAGTGAATAAACGTAGATAGACCACTTTTTAAGTTCTTGTTGACAGCGCGTTAAAGTACAGGGACAGAAGAAACACAGAGGACGACGTCACGGGCGCTGAACTTCAACTTTATTCACTTTTTAAGTGTTTTGAAACCCGCTTGTGACATTGATAACGCGCGGTACATACGCGAGATAAAGCGTTGTTGTGAAGGCATAGTCATTTCAGGCAACATGACACACAATGACGAATTGCCGGTCTTGAGCAGTGCGTAAGCACGCGATATGTGCCGTTAAGTACAAAATGGTGACAGTAGCCAATGAATGAATCAGGTAATGTCTTATTTTTTGCTTTCTATTTGTGCTATAAACGACATTCTGATTTTCTAAAAAGCTAGCTATCTTTTGTCACGTTCTCAAGTGCAGTGTTCTTGTTTGCATATAGCCGCGAGATGAAAATGAAAAGTTAATTTTTGTAGTTAGCTATTTAATGGTAATCATCAGTATTTTATAAGGAGCCGCAAAGCCCATAAATGCGGCACAACAAGAATTTCCTCCTTTTAGCTTCGTTTTAATTTTTTTTGATGGCCTACACGGCAGGGGAATGCCGCATCGAGGAAGTGAAAAACCTTTATTTGGCCTTTAGCTTTCGGGAGATCGCCAGTCACGCATGGCAAGTGTGAGCGCTGAAAGCGCACCACGCCTAAAACAAGCGTGCAAAAAATTGCCTCCACTCACGCTTGGCTAGCGTTACTCCTCCTGTGAGTCATGCTTAGGAAGCGTGATTTCTCAAATGACACTCACGCTTACTAAGCGTGAAAACACACCACGCTTGGCTAGCGTTACTCCTCCTGTGAGTCATGCTTAGGAAGCGTGATTTCTCAAATGACACTCACGCTTACTAAGCGTGAAAACACACCACGCTTAGAACAAGCGTGCAAAAATCATCGACACTCACGCTTGCTAAGCGTGAAGAATTTTAGAGCGTACACTATAAAATTTTTCACGTTTAGCAAGCGTGGATGTCGCTGATTTTTTGCACGCGTTTTCTAAGCGTGATGTGTTTTCGCGCTGAAAAATCATGCGTCCTAAGCATGACTGACAGGAGGCGGTACGCTTGCCGAGCGTGAGTGGAGGCAATTTTTGCATGCTTATTATAGGTGTGGTGCGCTTTCAGCGCACACGCTTGCCATGCGTGGCTGGTGATCTTCCGAACGCTAAAAGCGAAATAAAGGTCTTTCACTCTCTCGATGCGGCATTCTTGTGCCCTGTAGACCGTCAGAAATCATTTAAAATGAAGCTGAAAGGAGGTAATCCTTGTTGTGCTGTATTTATGGGCATGGCGACTGGTTGTAAAATACTGTTGACTATACCATTCAATAGCTAATCTCAAAAATTTTTCATCTCGCAGCTGTATGTAAACAAGAACACTGGGCTGGGAGGACGTAACAAAACATAGCGAGCATTTTAGAAAATCAGGATGTGGTTTATGGTTGAAGTAGGAATAAAAAATTAAAATATTCCTTCATTATTTCATTGGCTACTCTCACCATTCTGTACTGAACGGCACATATCGCGTGCTTACACAGTGCTCAAGACCGGCAATTCGTCTTTGTGTGCTATGTCATCTGGAACGACTATGTCTTCACAACACGCTTTTCCCGCATATATACTGAATAACAAGCGGGTTTCTAAACACTTAAAAAGTGACCTATCAATGCTTATTCACTGTCGTCGCCTTTACAATCTTAGCTTGAGTTGAAAGTTCTAAGAAAACGGTAATCTTTTGTTTTTGTTGAATCTGTCTAGTTTCATGACATCTTCATACATATGGACATGGTAGCTAACGAAAGTAGTGCAAGAGGAGGTCATCACATTTCCACATTGTCTAGGAGGAGTATTATAAAAATGCCCGTTCCGAAAAGTTTACAGGCTTTATATCATGCCAGAAAATAAGCTTAGAGAGCGCGACGTTGTTAAGTAGTTTTCTGACGAACCCAAGCTTCGTTGTAGTCATTGCAAGATAAATTTTCATGAAGTATTTTTACGCAAGCGCCTCTAGCCAGTCCTACAACTAACCATCTGATGTGCATTCTTTCGGCGTCATCAAGTATACGTTTTGAAAGAAAATTAAGTGAGGAATGTCGTTAGGTTTCACATGCAGAAGCAAAGCTGAGGCGCACTACACGAACGTGAGGTGAAACCAGTTTGAGTTCAACTTTTTATTGATAAGTTACAAAAATGCTCCCTTAGAAGAACAATCTGAGCAACAAATAGAAGTATAAAATAGGTTCAAGATAAATGCTTGATGCCGTTTTAAAAGAGCTCATGAACACGGCTATGTAAAATCAGGCCGGAATAAAACGCGAGCACGCACATGCCATATTTTTTTCACTTTGCAGGTAGATATTCCTTTATAACTATTTTATTAATATATAGTTCGGTAGACCTCTTGAGCTTAAACATGAATCAGGCTAGTTGTGCGCAAGTACACAGGTAATATATTTCTTTGTTTTTTTTGCGCGCTGTTTGGCTTTCATTTCGGTCTGACTGTATACTTCTTTAAAAGTAGAGCTTCGACAATAAGATCCCGTATGCTTTTTTGCGCGCATGTAATTTTGACTGCACCGGCGCATCCTACCATTGCTTGAATAAAACACCGCATATATAATGCCCTTTAGGTAAACAAACAAAGTACCAAGGCTTTCTCTGCGATGTGTAGGGTTGCAAGTTGACGGTTGCACGGGCTCTTTGCATCATACCAGCTGCTTCCTGCTGCCCAACGAAATGCACGGGCCGACGATATCCGCGGGTGAAACCCGGCAAACATAAAATTAACAAAATAAAGTTGTGCCTGATGGAGTGAACCGTTGACAAATGTGACTTAGTAAAGGAACTACAAGTTTTAAAACTATTTCACTGGCGCAGGCTCACATTGCGATTGTGGCGTTAAATCTTCGTTATACACGGCTCAAAAATGAGTAGTGCTGGCAAAATGAACAGGTTCAGAATTGCGCATGAAACTTTGGTTGTGATGAACTATTTTACTCACCGTTGAGAGTGGGGTAGTTAATGCGAGCCATGACTGCAGGTATGTGTCGAGCCCAGTGTACGACATCCAGTTTCGCCGCTGCTTCGTTTCATGGCTCATCACACAGCTGCGCCTTGCAGATTGCCTTCTTGGTCCCGAGCGCATTAGCTTGACTGTAATGAGTTCCACGAGACAGGACTGTTGCAATAACTTTAGTCGTCATCTGTGAAGAGAGCGCTTAGCTCTGTTAAGAAGAAATACCATTGAAAAAGGTGGCGAAATGCGGACGTATAGAAACTTGCCATCAACAGCCAAAGGTGGTTGCTCCCCAGTAATGCTCCCTCGCCTTGGACTTTGGATCCTGTCTGCAGCATTTTGCAGCAGGTGATGTAGACTAGTCTGAACAGAACAGTACAATATTAGCTGGTGCCTTATCAATTTTTGTCTATTAATAGCTATGACCGCATGCTTTCGTTTTATAGAGTTGCGCGCAACATGGAATTATTTTGTGCGCACCACGTATCTGAGTATTTTGTTGATTTGTTCAACCTGCAACGATTTTACTCACTACAACTAACTTCAGACCCTACTGAAATTCATAAGGCACAGAGTTGAATCGTATAAGGACACAATGCCTCACAGGATTCCAACAACATTAAGTCGAGCAAGAAACTTCTTACTCAGCAGAAATTAAGATATTGCCGCGAATATTTTGCAGTGTTTGTTCATTCTTCAAATTTGCCGCCACACCACTTTATCGCTTTGTTTCGGACGCAAGACGCGACTAGATATATCTCGATTGATCGCATCCAGGCATTGCTGATTCTACGTTGCTCCATAATGTTCTAGTAACTTTGCACGCTTTATCTCGAAATTTCGCTATCAGCTTTAAATTGAGCACGGCCGACAGCGGCGGGCATTTTGTTCGATTGTTTGGTTCAGAATTATAAATTTGTAATATGGGAGAGTTCAGGACATCCAAGAAAACAAAAAGAAGGTTGCAAATTGTTTGGGTGATTTTCATGAAAATCGCTATTTTTGAATTCGTATATAATAGTACTGAACTGTATTTACATAGAAAGAATTTGCGGTCAGTAGGATATCTGAAAAATACATTTTACTTCACGTCTAGCGTTACATTACTTAGGGACGGCTTGGAATGGGAACTATTAGCAGGCGTAGAAAACATTTGCGGTTAGAAATGCTCTACAGAATGTATTTCGGAACAGTTAGAATAGACAGAGAAGCTTCATTTTCGCCTACTCATTTTGTGTCTAAGAGGTGCGATCAGCAACTGAAAACAAGAGAATTTAATTTTCGGACCAACGTCTTTCGTTATTCATTTTTTCCACATACTGTCAGCGAATGGAACCGAATTCCACAGAAAATTGCTGAATGTCACAGTGAAACATTGTTTCCGGCTTTGTTGTCAGATGTGTAGCTGCTTGCGCAGTGCCTTCATTTCATTTGCTCGTTCCTTCCTTTCAATTATTTTTTTCTTGTTTGTTATTGAGGCGCCATTCTGTTCTTTTCTCGTCTTTTATTTCTTTCTTACACAACGGCCTCTCGCAAGTAATATGTATTTCCCACCTTCAATAATGCCTTCGGGCGCTGTAGGTATCTTAAATAAATAAATAAATAACAATAAATAACAAAATCGTTAGCCTGGAGTTCGTTGTGACTAGGTTTCGTCGCATCAATAAATCTTTTGTCGCAAATTTCAGGAATGGCATTCCAGAGATAAGCTAAGGGTTAAGAAATAAGTCAAAGCAGTCGGCACCAAACGAAGCACGGGCTTTCTGTTGTCACGGCATTTTTGTGGATCTGCAGTTAAATGTGCAAGTCCGAATTCACGGCTTTAACACGTCTGATGTTCTTGAGCTGCTAAATGAACAGCTTTCCTGCCCGTTCGTATGCTGTCATTACGAGAACAAAGCATGGACGACCCTGTGCTGCATCTCTGCCGCCACGACAGCTAACATCATTACCCGCAGCAGCACTGGCTGTTTGTACTAGACCGCAAACTTATTTGTGCGGCCTCCCAGAAATGCAAATATTGATTACACACGACTACGACTTCACCCAGCAGACTGAAGTTCGTAAACGTAACAGAACTCTATCATAAAATACAAGGTGAGATTGGAGTGCCGCCCGCAGTCGCATGTGATTTCTGTACAATACTGTTAGATCGATGTGTCGCGCACTATCATAAAGCAAGCGAACTCCAGGCGCGATGTGCAGCACAAACAGGCACGTTTTTAGTGCGGCCTTAAGGCGCCGGTTCTGTGTAATGTGACTAGTTTCAACGCGTCGTAATGTTCACTTCGACTGTGAACAGCGGTATGCCATATTTATCTCATTTTCGATGCTCTCCGCGGAGAACGGTGGGAGCAGACGCTTTCTACCACCACGCGCGAGCAGCCAGGAGGCTCAAGGAGCGCCGGTGGTACTACTCCTCTCCCGAAAATGGCCACCGACGCGAACCGCAACGCGGCCGCGAAACTTTGGCGCCAAAGAGCAAACGCTAACGAGCGCAAGACGCCGAGACAGGCGAAACCGTATGGCGAACGAGACGAATCACAGGAACTGCCGCGAGAGCAACCCTCCTTTTTTCTTGTCATGTCTCCCGGTCGACCACACGACCCGAGTCAAATGGCTGCTATGAACTTGACCTGACCACTAAGGCGAAGTTCGGAGGTAAATAAGAAGATCCCTTACACTTTACCCTGAAAACGTCGTTGCTCGGAAAATATTTCGAAAACATGTATTCAGTGAGGATATTGAAATAATTTGCTTAGCTAGATATTCCAAAATGGCCGATGAGCACCCACAGTTCGCGGAGAGCGGCGCCGTTGTTGCACGTGAACTCTGGGCAGTCGTTCTCGGTGTTCTTGCACCTACTGCGCGGCACTCCGAGCAGGTCAACCGATGTCAACGTACTCATAACATTGTTGCTTTTCTGCCATCTTTTTTTTACCATTTATTTCGGACAACAATACATGGTGTCCGCGGGGAGAGGCTAAAGGAGACCAGGATGTCTCCTGACGAGGCCTAACACCCGCATTACCCGTCGGTGCAGATGGTGCGGAGTAACACATGAGAACAGTGGCACACCAAACATGGCGAGACAGGAATTCAAAATAAGCAATTACACAAGAACTTGTCAGGTAGAAAATAATACTGAAGAGGTTATCAACAATGAGCAATAGTAAGTGGCGTACAAAAGAAAAACACATACATACAGTACATTAGGAATAACAATGAAATGCAGCAGGTATGCATAATAAAATTTCACACGGGGGTGTTCAAAAGATGCCTCATTTTCTTCTTGAATTGATGAATGTTGACACTCTCTTGGGCACAAGCAATTAATGTTGGATATGTGTTGCATAAGACTGTTATTTGGTGATCTGTAGTCTGGGTGCAGTAATTAGTACGAGGCCTAGAACCAATCAAAGAAATTGTGCGCAAGTTATGTGTGATTGCTCTATTCAAATAAGAACGGGAAAAAGATTCAGTCATGTTTTATTTTTTGGTAGATTAGGAGTGCTAAGGAGTGTTTGTAGCATAGAACAACCGGTAACATCTTACAAGAGGTAAACATGTCCTTAGTACTAACAGTATATCTACCCAAAGAGCGCAAGGCTCTTTTTTGTAGAAAGAACAACCTATCCGAGTCAGTTTTATTACATATTCCCCACACTAAGAGACTATACACAATATGAGAATGAATAAGAGAAAAATATAACTGTTTTTTTTTACATGGAATGGAAGAAGATAACGAAGTCGTTGAATTAACCCATTTGATCTTGATATTCGTATCCGCAGACTATGGACGTGATCGGTCCAGCCCAAGTCACTGCAAAAATGGACTCCTAGAAACTTATGAGAATTCACTTGCTCTATTTGCGTGTTATTAAAATATAGTCGGATATTATGATCAAGGGGCTTATTTTTGGCTCGAAAAAGCACACATTTAGTTTTTTTTATGTTTAGTTCAAGAATATTGGCATCAAGCCATGTTCGCAGTTCATTGAGCCAGGTATTGGATCCATCAGAAACGAGCACGCCACACAGCACACGCTTGAAATGCAGGCAGGCACGACGCACAAAGGAGTCTGCTATGCCGGTGGCTCCGACGGCTCTGACGGTCAAACCACATTTTCCCGCCAAAATCTCTGAAGCGAGCGTCACCTTTCACTGACTCCTCATGACACACACACACACACACACACACACACACACACACACACACACACACACACACACACACACACACACACACACACACACACACACACACACACACACACACACACACACACACACACACACACACACACACACACACACACACACACACACACACACACACACACACACACACGCACACCAGCACACGCACACGCACACACGCACACACGCACACGCACGCACCACACACGCACACACGCACATCACGGAGTGGAATACAAGAGTGCCGGCGTCTTTTAAGGGGAAAGGAGCAGAGTTGTGAAATGAAGTCGAGAGTTGGACGAAAACTCGTCTGGTCGGGGACGATCATAATAAAACTCATTAAACTGATTAAACTCATAAAACTCATCATAATAAAACGTCATTTTGTTGTTGTTTTTTTGTTTTTTACTTTTGGTCGGCGTCCTCCTTTTATGTTTTATTAGAGTTGTGAAAGAAAAAAGTTAAAATGCAGTGGCAACGGACATGTAGCGGAGGCGGAGAGGGGTGTGTTTTCGCGAAGAAGATGCAAGCAGGAAAGTTTTCTTTCGGCGAATTTGAGAAATTTGAACACAACGGAAGAAAATAATGGAAAAAAACGGAAAAACATAAGAAGAGAACAAAAAGAAAAACACTAGAATAGACTGAAACAGAACACAACAGCGCACATAGCATGACCCGATCCTTAGAGGTGCAGGTGTTAAGGACTCTTGGAACGCAATTTACTGTAAGCTGTCAAGACCGCGTCATTTCGCCCTGCTCAATAGAAACCAGTCACCGTTACGACGGCGTCGTCTCGACTCGGCGGCGGCAAAGCGGTGGTCAAGACGCCGTGCGGAAATCCGATCCCGCAACGAGGCGCTGCAGACAGCAACCACTAGCCGTTCGTCAGAGGGCGCCTCCGCCGCGCGTCCACCGCGGACAATTCCGAGAACGGGCCTAGGAGGACAAGGAGGAAAAGGGGAGCCAGCATGGAGAAAAGGATAAAGGGGGTGTGAGGTGGGAGGAGGCGCATGGTGAGCAAGATAAAAAAAAACTAATTGCAAAAAATAACAAATGGGAGATTCTTTCGCCTCTTGCAGTTGGATAGGTTTTGGAGGAAGGGAAAATGGCCGAAGTTCTAATTGATGTCATGGGCTAATGTCCGAAATTTCTGAATGAAATATATATAATATATATATATATATATATATATATATATATATATATATATATATTTATGAAGGGAGCCAACAGTCGCCGAAACCAAGGTGCATACGGGAACGTTAATTTTTTTTTTAATGTGTTATGCTTATAAGTGGGATAATTATACTTAGATTAAAAAATCGCTTAAAGAAAATTACTTATAAAGCAGCAGAAAAAACAACCATGCCGCCGGTGGGATATATATATATATATATATATATATATATATATATATATATATATATATATATATATATATATATATATATATATTGTAAGAACGACGACGCGCATACGCGCGAGCCGCATGTCCATCGCCTGGTGCACGCTCCGGGCTGGACTAGCTTACCTCGGACTGCTGTTGGCCGTGCTCCCGTTAAGAGCTTCTCCAAAAAACCCCACCTTACATTTGGTGAAGGTGCTGGGAAATGTCCTCTCGCCGTGGAACTCCGCAGCCGAACGCTACCCCCTACCGAGATGCCTTCCGATGCCAACCACCGATCCGTACAAGTGAGCCCTGCCGCCGTCGTCTGTGGTGATTCTCTCCGCCAGCGAGACCCCGCTATCTGCAGCGACACGGACGATAATGATGCTGAGGATTGGCTCACATCGTATGAGCGGGTGAGCGCATACAACAAGTTGGACGCGGAAACCAAGCTGAACAATGTCATTTTCTATTTGACGGGTGTGGTGAATCTGTGGTATCGGAACCACGAGGAGGACATTACATCATGGTCCGTTTTCAAAGCGAGCTTCTCAGAGGTATTCGGCCGTCCGGCTGTCAGAAAATTCTGTGCCGAACAGCGCTTGCATGCGCGGTGGCAGCAGGTAGGAGATAACTTTACGAGTGACATCGAGGATGTCGTCGATCTGTGCAAGAAGGTGAACGCACTGATGCCCGAAGCCGACAAGATCAGGCATATTCTCAAGGGCATTGATGACGACGCCTTTCAGATGTTGGCGAGAGACCTGCGCACCGTCGCGGAAGTCGTCAACTTACGTCAGAGCTTCGACGACCTAAGCAAGCAGAGGGCTCTGGCACGCAAACACACCACGAACGTCGACTCGCTTGCTGGCCTGAAGCAAGAGAGCAGTCATCGCTCCGGCCGCACATCGTGAGCTTCATCCGTGAAGAAGTTGCCCGGCACTTCTCGCTTATTTCGCGCCATCGAGAGCCATCACCGCACATAACTCCGAACCTGCGGCACATCATTCAAGAGCAGGTCTCTGAGGCTCTCCCGCAAGCCCCTCAGCCCACATCTCTCGCGGCCCCGCTGACATTTGAGGACGTTGTTTCGCCACCTCGCCCACCTACCTATGCTCCGCCTCCTGGTCCCGTTCGAGAGCCCGCTGCTTTTTTTTCCACCGCCTGCTCGTCTGCGAACCTCTTATAGGGGCACACCTGATAATATTCGAACGCCTGCTCAACTGGAAAACTCCTGGCACAAGCCTGGCAACCGCCCGAACTTGCACTTCTGCGGCTTGCCGTCGACGCATGAACGTCTCACGACCACCTCCTGAAGTTTCCGGTTACTGGTCCCAGCGTCAGTACTCACCTCCTGCTGAGCCGTCCCTAAGCCGTTCTCTGTCTCCTGAGCGCACCGCCTTCTCTGGACGCCGTCCGCCTTCTCCACGTCGGCACTCAATCTCTCCGATGCGACGGCGTCCCTCGACCACTCAAGAGGAAAACTAGGTGCCGCAGTTCCTGAGGCGAGAACTGCGCATCCGTCGAAATTTGAAGGGCCTCGTTTGTCTGCCGCTAACTTAATTGAAGTTTTTGTAGAGGGCGTATCTGTGATCGCTCTTGTCGACACTGGTGCTGCGATTTCTGTCATGGATGCAGCGCTTTGCCGGTCCTTGAGGAAAGTGAAGACGCCCCTTTCTGGCCTGTCATTAAAAACTGAAAGTGCGCATCTCATCCAGCCATTAGCAGCGTGTACTGCTCGACTAGTCATAGAGGACATTTTTAATTTGGTCGAGTTCATCGCTCTCCTGTCATGTTCGCATTCGATCATCTTGGGCTGGGACTTCCTATCCCTCCACGACGCGTCCCTCGACTGTGCTCGGGCTCAAGCAGAGCTCTCTGCGTTGCCGAATCCCGTGCCAGAGACTGAGAAGTTTTGGTGCCCCTGCTTCTGCCGAAGCTCTTGTCGCCGACAGTACCGATATTCCTGCGTGCTCTCCTGTGATTGTGCCTTTCACCTGTGCTTGTGTTCGCGATGGCAGTGCCACCTTCACGCCGTCTCCAACATTTTTACGCCGCCATTGCCTGCCGCTGCCTTATGCCCTGCTCACTTTATCCGCCGGCCTCATCGCACTGTGGGTCTTCAACCCGTTTTTAAGCCCCTTCTCTTTGCGCTGCGGGGGATTCGTCCGCACCGTGCAGCTCTTTGATTCTGTTATAAACCACACCGACGCTGCCGCAGAATCACCGCCGGTCGCCATGCACGCTCTCACGACAGCTACCCAGACCCTTCAAGAAACCCGCCACGATGAAGATAAACCTGCCAAGCATTTCTCGCCCGGCTCTCTTGTCTGGCTGTGGATACCTCCCTGTATTCCCGGCCTCTCCCGGAAACTGCTCGCTAATTAATATCAAGGGCCCTACCGCATTTTGGAGCTCACATCTCCAGTCAACTATATTGGTGAGCCCCTCACGCCGTCACCCGATCTCAGACACCGCGGCCTTGAGACTGTCCACATCCAGCGCCTCAAGACATGCTACGACCCCGCTGTCTTGTCCGCCCCTTAAGTCGCCAGGATGGCTCCTCTACTGTCCGGGCGCTATTGCAAGGAAGACAACGGGCATACGTGCGAGCCGCATGGCCATCGCCTGACACACGATCCTGGCTGGACGAGCTGACTTCGGACTGCTGGCGGCCCTACTCCCGTTAATAAGCTTCTCCGAATAAACCCGACCTTACAATATATATATATATATATATATATATATATATATATATATATATATATATATATATATATATATATATATATATATATATATATATATATATATATATATATATATATATATATATATATATATACAGACACCTAGTAAGGGAGCCAACAGTCGCCGAAACCAAGGTGCATAGGGGAATGTTTTTTTATGTGTAGTGCTTATCAGTGAGATATTATAGTACGTAGATTAATAAATCGCGCTGGTGAACACTCTTAAGGTTCGCTTAAACCCAATGAACATAAATACCCATGAGAGCAGCAGATTGGACAGCCGTCGCCGTAGCTCAATTGGTAAGAGCACCGGACGCGGTATTCGGAGGTCGTGGGTTCGGATCCCACCGGCGGCATGGTTGTTTTTTCTGCTGCTCTATAAGTAATTTTCTTTAAGCGATATATATATATATATATATATATATATATATATATATATATATATATATATTGTAGGGGTGTGTTTATTCGGTGAACCCAGATGATTCCAGCCGCTCAGGGGAGACTCGCAGCGAAGCGTCAGGCGTGGCGAAAGAGCAAGGCAGCCAACAACTTCTTCGTCCTTGAGAGCGGCAGCACGCGACGCATGTCAGTGGTTATATCGATGAAGATTACCACACTACAGTTTCCCCCCCGGGCAGAGAAGGAGCCATCCTGGCGACTCATGGTGCCGAAAGGACAGACGGATCGTAGTAGGGCTTGATTCGGTCCACATGAACTATTTCGCGTCCACGGCGACGCAAGTCCGCAGATGGCGTAACGGGCTCAACTACGTAGTTCACAGGAGATGTTTTTTGAAGCACTCGGTATGGACCGTGATACCGAGCAAGAAGCTTCTTTGACAGGCCGGCGGTTGTGGCAGGAACCCAGAGCCACACCAGGGAGTTGGGCGCATATGAAGGCGCCTCACCAGTGTCACGATGGTGTTTTTGTTGCCATTGATTTTCCTTTGTGAGCGAACGAGCGAGCTGACGGCATTCTTCTGCATACTGGGCGGCGTCCGAGAGTGGCGTCGATTCAGAAACATCAGGGCGGTAGGGAAAAAGCGCGTCCATTGTGCAGGTTGGCTCGCGCCCGTAAAGAAGAAAAAAGGGAGAGAATCCAGTGGTGGTCTGTATCGCAGTGTTGTACGCGTAGGTTACGAAGGGAAGAACGTGGTCCCAGTTGGAATGAGCGTCGTTGACGTACATGGCCAGCATGTCACTCAGAGTACGGTTGAAGCGTTCTGTCAGGCCATTCGTCTGAGGGTGGTAAGAAGTAGCGGTGCGATGAATGATGCGACATTCTTTCAGTAGGGCCTCGAGAGCGTCGCACAAGAAAACGCGTCCGCGGTCACTGAGCAGTTCCTTCGGAGTCCCGTGGCGAAGAATCAAGTTGTTGAGAATGAACAAAGCAACGTCTCTTGCAGAGGCAGAGGGTAACGGTGATGTTTCAGTGTAGCGAGTCAGATGGTCTACTGCCACAATAATCCACCGGTTTCCAGCAGGAGTAGTCGGAAGAGGGCCATAGAGATCTATGCCAACGCGGTCAAACGGACGAGCAGGGCAGGGTAACGGCTGCAACGAAACAGAGGACTTCTGAGGAGTTTTTCGGCGTTGACAAGATTCGCAAGCGCGCACGAAATGTCTTACGAAGCGGTACATTCCACGCCAGTAAAATCGCAGACGTAGGCGTGTGTAGGTTTTCAATACGCCACCGTGAGCACATTGTGGGTCACCATGGTACGCAGCACAAATGTCGGCGCGGAGATGACGCGGGATGACTAGAAGCCACTTCCGTCCATCAAGCAAATAATTGCGGCGATAGAGAAGACCGTCACGAATGGAGAAGTGGTGTGCTTGGCGGACGAGCGCTTTGGAGGAATGACCGGGAGTAGGACTTGAGAGAAAATTCAAAAGTGCATTGATCCAGGGGTCATTCCGCTGCTCGGTAGCCATGTCGATAGTTGTAAGAGTCGACATATCGTAGGCACAGACGTGGTCAGACGAATTATCTCTAGGCAATGGCGAGCGGGAAAGAGCATCCGCGTCCGTATGCTTCAGCCCTGATCGATAAATGACATGAATGTCAAACTCCTGGAGACGAAGAGCCCAGCGAGCAAGGCGACCGGATGGGTCTTTCAGAGAGGCAAGCCAGCACAAAGCGTGGTGATCGGTCACAACGTAAAACGGTCGACCATACACATAAGGACGAAATTTTCCGATAGCCCAAATAATGGCCAAACATTCCCTTTCTGTGACTGAATAATTAGATTCTGCCTTTGTCAATGTTCGGCTGGCGTATGCCACAACATACTCGCTGTAACCAGGCTTACGTTGGGTAAGGACGGCACCAAGCCCAATACCGCTGGCATCAGTGTGGATCTCCGTAGGCGCAGCCGGATCAAAGTGGCGTAGAATGGGCGGCGAAACCAAAAGGCGGCGTAAAGTGTCAAAGGCTTTATCGCAGGCTGGAGTCCAGGCGGAAAGGTCGGAGCTGCCGGCAAGGAGCTGGGTCAGAGGAGCGATGATAGAGGCGAAGTTCAAGATGAAACGTCGAAAGTAGGAGCAGAGGCCGATAAAGCTCCGAAGCTGCTTCAGGGAGGTTGGCTTCGGGAACTCTGCAACTGCGCGAAGTTTGGTGGGGTCGGGAAGAATGCCGTCCTTAGAAACTACGTGGCCTAAAATTGTGAGTTTTCGAGCGGCAAAGTGGCACTTCTTCAAATTCAACTGAAGCCCAGCGCCGGCGAGACACGTGAGGACATCCTTTAGGCGGAGAAGGTGAGAAGAAAAGTCGGCAGAAAAAACTACGATGTCGTCCAGATAACAAAGACAGGTCTGCCACTTGAGTCCACGAAGAACAGTGTCCATCAGGCGCTCGAAAGTAGCCGGGGCATTGCAGAGGCCAAAGGGCATAACGTTGAACTCGTATAATCCATCCGGTGTTATAAAGGCAGTTTTCGAGCGGTCATTATCAGCCATCGGTACCTGCCAGTAGCCGGAGCGCAAATCCAAAGAGGAGAAATACTCGGCTCCCTGTAAACAGTCCAAGGCGTCGTCGATTCGCGGCAAAGGATAGACATCTTTGCGCGTGATTTTGTTAAGCCTACGGTAATCGACGCAAAACCGGATGGAACCATCTTTCTTGGTGACCAAAACAACCGGAGAAGCCCATGGACTGTTAGATGGCTGTATGACGCCCCGGCGAAGCATGTCGTCCACGTTGTCAGCAATGACTTGGCGCTCAGAGGCCGACACGCGATAAGGACGCTGTCGTAAAGGTGCGTTTGTACCAGTGTCGATTGCGTGCGTAACGACAGACGTGCGACCCAGAGCAGTGTGAGGAAGGTCGAAGGCAGAAGTGAAGTTCTGTAGAAGAGCAGCGAGTTGATCGCGTTGTGCGGGTGGGAGATCTGCGTCAATAGCTTGTTGAAGAACATCGGGTGGTGTCGAAGCGGTCGCTGTATCGCAAGAGCTGAGCACATTAACGTCTAATGAAGTAGGCGTTGCAGGAAGAGTATTTACAAGCGCGGGATCAAGTTCTTCAATACGACCGAGACACTCGCCGCGTAGCAGGACGGACGGGCACGAAAATGGATTTGAGACGTACATTGCACTAAGGCCATCTTCGATCTTGAGGACCGCAAATGGAAGCAGGAGGCAGGGATGGCGTGAAGCGGCGTCGGAAGGTGTGAAGAAGACAGTCGAACTAATAACGCTTTCACAGGAGAGTGGAACGAGGGCAGCAGAAAATGGAGGAATGTCTGTGTCACTGGCGACGAGGAGTTTTGCAGGCCGGGTAGGGACGTCACACAAGACGGTATCACAAAGAGGTAAAAAGGAAACTTCCGCGCGGGCGCAGTCAATAACGGCATGATGAGTGGAAAGGAAATCGTAGCCCAGGATGATGTCGTGTGAGCAGCGAGACAGTACAATAAACTCGATGGTGTATAAGACGTCTTCGATGAGAACACGGGCCGTGCACGCCGCTGAGGGATGAATGCGCTGTGATGAGGCGGTGCGAAGCGAAAAGTCGGAAAGTGCGGTGGTCACCTTACGAAGACGACGGCAAAGAGCTTCACTGATGACTGATACGGCAGCGCCCGTGTCGACTAGAGCGAGTACTGCGACGCCGTCGACAAACACTTGAATTACGTTAGTGGGAGAACACCGAGGACTTGAAGAGTTCGAACCAAGCGCAGTTCTTGCCCCGGGAACTGCGACTGTTAGTTTCCCTCAACGGTGCCGGTAGAACGTCGGAGTGGGGACGGGGAACGGCGACGAGGGGAAGGTGATCGGCGAGCTGTGTACGTTTGATTGTCACGAGATACAAATTCGGAACTGGGCGGATTTCTCGGCGAGGGCTGGTCTGTATTGTAGGAGTAGTTCCATAGTTCAGGTCGAGAAGGTGGAAGGCGTTGGCGGCAAAGGCGTGCGACATGGCCCGGCAGCCCGCAAGAGTAGCAGATTGGTCGGTTGTCCGCGGTACGCCAAGGGTTCGTAGGGCGTTGGCGTACCCTTGGAATAGGGACATGGAATGCAGACCCAGGCAAAGGCGAAGGAAGGTTGGAAGGAGCGGCCTGGTAGGAAAGAGATGCTGATGGCATGAGCGGCCTGGCCGCAACTTGGGCGTAAGTCAGTGGTGCCGTTACTTGCGCTGGCACGGGGCTGGGCGGCAGCACAGGGCTGGGCGGGAGCATGGAGCTGGGAGGAAGAACGTCAGCGATGTGATCTTGAACGGCACGCCGTATGGTAGGGGCCAAAGACGGAGCCATGTCAGGAACAAGGCGGCCACTATCCTGTAACTGAGGGACCAGCGATAGCTGGCGGGCGACCTCTTCTCGAACGAAGGCTTTGATTTGCTGAAGTAAAGGGCTGTCCTCTGATGGGGTAGAACCGCCCAGCGCAAGTGTAGAGATGGCGTCGTCTCTAACACCGGACCGCCGGGTAGAAGCGCGCTTCTTACGAAGCACGTCGTAGCTCTGGCAAAGCTTGATCACGTCACTCACCGTGGCAGGATTTTTTACCCAGAGCATTTGGCACGCGTCGTCAGAGATGCCTTTCATGATGTTCTCGATCTTATCCGCTTCAGTCATTAGCGGATCGACACGCTTGCATAGGTCCACGATGTCCTCTATATAACTAGTGAACGACTCATCGACTTGCTGAGTGCGCTCACGCAAGCGTTGTTCTGCCCGGAGCTTGCGAACTGCAGGGCGGCCGAACACTTCTGCAAAATTCTTTTTAAATGCAGACCAAGATGGCAGGTCTGCCTCATGGTTGCGAAACCAGAGGTTCGCCACGTCAGTCAGATAAAAGATTACATTGCTTAGCTTGATAGCGTCGTCCCATCTGTTGTAGCTACTGACGCGCTCATATGCCGCCAACCAATCGTCGACGTCCTGGTCGGCTGTGCCACTGAAGAAGCACGGATCACGCTGCCGTAGAGCTCCAGAACACAGCACGGTGGTTGGGAGGGGCGACGATGTCGTGGCAGTGTCATCCGGCATGCTGGAAGCAGAGGGTAACGTGCGGCTTCTTAGTTCCAGGGTGGACGGGAACGTACCCAGCAGCACCTGCACCAATTGTAGGGGTGTGTTTATTCGGTGAACCCAGATGATTCCAGCCGCTCAGGGGAGACTCGCAGCGAAGCGTCAGGCGTGGCGAAAGAGCAAGGCAGCCAACAACTTCTTCGTCCTTGAGAGCGGCAGCACGCGACGCATGTCAGTGGTTATATCGATGAAGATTACCACACTACAATATATATATATATATATATATATATATATATATATATATATATATATATATATATATATATATATATATATACAGGGTGTCCCAGCTAATTTGGACCATGATTATGAAAAAACCTAAGCGTTCTGCAGAAATGAAATCGCGTGGTTCTTGTTAAGATTATCGTTCTACTTAAATAATTAGTCGAGATAAATTTATTAACTTTATAGATATAGCTTGAAATGCTTAAGCGTCAATAGGAAATTTGTGGAACTCCACAAATATTTTCAAACCCAGGCACTTCCAGCGGGGTAGCCTTAGTATCGTCGTTTTTATTCGGCAAAAACGAAAGCCCGCGGAGTTTAAAAAAACACCACGTGAAAGCGCGCTCCGTGCGCCAGAATGCGCCCCGATTACAGCGCTCTCATCCGTGATTTCTAGAAAACATCGCTCGCTTCGCGCCTTTCGTGCTGCCCACGACAGGGCTTCGTGTTGTGCTTGGTTCGAAGATAAGCGCGTGTGGGCTTGGCGGCAGTTGAAAGAAAGCGCAGCTCCCGTTTCTGCGGCGATAATTGCGCTGTCAAGCTAGCAGAATGCATGCGGAGGAACACTGACAATCTCAAGAGTTCGAGTTTGGGATCAAGACCACAAAAAGTAAAGACGCATTATAACAAGCTTGATAGCTTGGTGTGAATTACGGTCTTTTCACAAAAGAAACAATCGTAAGTGGCTACAGAAGGTTGCATTTTAGTTTCTTTACCATTCCTTCTAGGCAGACAATTTGTAATTTCATAGTACATACGTGCCTTTTCCACGTCGTACAACAGTTTTGCACAGATGACTCTTTCCATGGATAACGGTTGCAGAGAAACATTCGCTGTGATGTCTGTCTAAAGAAAGTGTTCAAACAAGTCGCCCTCTACCACAATGCAGTATTGGCACCTTTTCAGCGCCTCCGATGTAGCTTTCTTGATTATGCAAGACGGTATTTCACTGCAGGCCTCAGCAATCTCTGCCTTTAGCGGTTCTGGTGTAGTTGTGGGTTTGCGGTACACGCGGTCTTTCACATATCCCCACAAGAAGAAGTCAAGAGGTGTCAAGTCAGGTGACCTTGCAGGCCAAGCCACCGGTCCATGCCGCCCGGCCCACTGGCATTTGAAGGTTTCGTCAAGTCAGGCTCGGGCAACGCTGCTGCTGTGAGCTTGTGCAGCGTCGTGCTGATACCAAGTCCGCTTCAAAAGCGCGAGAGGAAGATCGCAGAAAAAATCTTCGACCGGGCCTTTCAATATGTCGTTCAGGTATCGCTGAGCAGTGAGCATGTGGTCAAAAAATATGGGGCCAATTATTCTTCCGTCAAAGATACCACACCACACACTGAATGACCATTGGTACTGGTGTTTGGTCTGCGCCACCCAGTGTGGGTTCGTATCGCTTCAGTAATGCGCATTATGGATGTTGACTTTACTTGAGCATTTCTGGAGAAGGTTGCCTCATCTGTCGACAGCACTTTGTCAGCAAAATCCGTTGTTTCGCCACTGCTCAAAAGGATCCAGTTTGCGAAGTCAAGTCGAGATTGAAAGTCTCTTTCTTCCAGCTTTTGATGCAGTTGGAGGTGATACGGATGCATTTCAGCCTTGCTAAGAATTCTTGACACTGAAGACTTTGAAATGTCAACCCCAGCACTCACATCACGCACGCTGGCGTGAGGGTTTGCAGCCATGAAAGCCAAAATGTCTCCTTCAGCCTCTTCAGTTATGGTACCCTTTTTGTGCCGCGTCTTCTTGAAGCTACCTGTTTCTTTCAGCGTCAAGTAACTCCTCATAATTGTGTTTGCGCTAGGTCTTCCCCCGCACTGCCAATTTCGGTACACCTTGGCAGCTTTCCTCTTATCGCCCCGTGCTGCTCCCAAGGCCAAGACCATGTTCGCCTTCTGCTCGTGTGAGTACGACATTCTTCAGGCACTTCTAAAAAATTCCTCGAAGCGGTTTCACGCGGCATGACAGTAAGAGACAGTTGAGCTCACATGCATCTAGCCGTTGGCACAGCTTAGAAAGAAAGCGGGATTATGACAAATGACGTCCTGTCTCGCACACGTTTCAGATATATCCTGCGTATTTTGTGTGTATTTGTGCCTTTCTGCGTCGACTTGAACGCTGAAAAACAAAGGGCTCTTTTCATCGTACTGGAATACAACCGGCTAATGACGGCGCATTCTTCCGCGGCAGGCGCGAGCGGCTGCTGACGAAGCGCTTTTTCGGAGCGCCGTCGCCAGCCGCTGTCGGTATAATGTCAGAGCCAAGCAAAGGTTGAAGCCCTTTCTCGTAAGCGAAGAGAAGGCGCAGCGCTGGCGATGTTTTTTTTACAAATCCCGTATGAGAGCGCTGTAATCGCGGTGCATTCGGGCGCATGGAGCGCGCTGTCACGTGGTATTTTTTAAACTCCGCGGGCTTTCGTTTTTCCCGAATAAAAACGGCCACGCTAAGGCTATCTAATTGGAAGTGCCTGGGTTGCAAGATATTTGTGGAGCTCCACAACTTTCCTATTGACGCCTGAGCGTTTCAAGCTATATTTAAAAAGTTAATTTATCTCGACTAATTATTCAAGTACGAAGAGCAAAAAAATCATATGGTAACTTTAGATAAACCCTAACAATATCCACGTGATATAAGTTCTGAAGAACGCTTACGTCTTTTCAAAATCCTGGTCCGAGTTAGCTGGGACACCCTGTATATACTTAATTAGGGAGCCAACAATCACCTAAACCAAGGTGTATATGGGAATGTTTAATTTTTTATGTGCTGTGTTTATCAGTGGAACTTAGATTAATATATCGCTTAAAGAAAGTTACTTATACAGCAGCAGAAAAAACAACCATGCCGCCGGTGGGATCTGAACCCACGACCTCCGAATATCGCGTCCGGTGCTCTACCAACTGAGCTACGGCGACGACTGCCCAATCTGCTGCTCTCGTTGGTATTTATGTTTATTGGGTGTAAGCGAACCTAGAGATTGGTTCTGATCCCACCGACGGCATGGTTGTTTTTCTGCTGCTTTATAAGTAATTTTCATTAAGCGATAGATTAATCTAAGTATTATTATTCCACTGATAAACACAACGCATAAAAAATTACACATTCCCCTATGTACCTCGGTTTCGGTGACTGTTGCCTCCCTAAATAAATTTCTCAAACGAGCCCCTCATTTCTTTTACCTTGTCTGCTAATAGCTTAACGAGGGTCTCGGTTCTGGCAGTCTTGATGCCATAGGTAGCATAAGAGGGCTCTCGCACAGTTTCCGCCCTCGCCATTAGATGACATTCCACGTCACACTCGCGGTATTACAGGATGTGCTACGTCCACCGCTATGGACGAGGGCGGCGCTGGTGAACACTCTCAAGGTTCGCTTGCACCCAATAAACATAAATACCCACGAGAGCAGCAGATTGGACAGCCGTCGCTGTAGCTCAGTTGGCAGAGCACCGGACGCGTTATTCGGAGGTCGTGGGTTCACCGCACGGGAAGGGGATCTGATATACCACCCCCACCTCGCAAGGTATAGACGGCAACACATGACACACCTGACAGGCATTCCTCTTACCGTTGTGCCTCTGATTGACCTGTTTGCACAATGTGATAAGTTTTCTAAGTGCAAAAAAAGGACATCAATGTCGTATCTGCCTGCAACTTTTTTCAGCCCATGTGACGAGCAGTGAGCATACGGGACAACAGCCTGCTTTGTCTTCTTTTTGCCTTCTTTTGGCTGAGCCCCATTCTTAAGCTGTCTAAGATGTTTCTCCGCTGCCCTGGAAATGAGTTGATCAAAGCACCCGTTCCCACGCAACCTGCTTGCTTGCGCCAAAATGCTCTTCCTCGTCCTTTCATGGCAAGATTTCCTGAGAGCTGAGTGCAAGCAAGAAATGGCAATGCCTCCTTTATGAGTTTAGAATGGCCAGACCGGAAGTTTAGCAACGGTCTGTAAGTCCTCGGGTGATACCACCTGCACAAGTGTTTGTCTTCACTACACAATGTCAAATCCAAAAACTGCAGTTCTCTTTGGCTGGAAACCTCAGTTGTGAACTCTAGCCCACGTCCACATTCCTTAAAAATCTTCAGAACGTCGACAAAACTTCTAGGCAAGCTGCCTGTTCGGGTGAACTTCAACATACCGAAAAACCCGAACGACTGACTCATTCAATGCCTTTTAAATTACCCTATCAGCCCTGCTTAAAAAGATGTTGGCTAACAAAGGTGCACACTGGAGCCCATGCAAACCCCCGACGCTTGTACAAAGGCCTTTCCCTCCCAAACAAACACATTGGAGATAGATGAAAAGACAAAATTTCTTAAAAAAAACTGTCAACCGAGACACCGCATCTATCAATAAAAGCACTATCATTGCCCTGTGTTATGCACATCTTTTCAGCTTCCATGAGTTCACAATGTGGCAAGGAATAATAAAGGTCAACGACGTCAATGCTGGAAAACATGCAGTTACCGGGGTTGTTCGCTTTGA
The DNA here is from genome assembly GCA_030143305.2 of Amblyomma americanum. NCBI lineage: Eukaryota > Metazoa > Arthropoda > Arachnida > Ixodida > Ixodidae > Amblyomma > Amblyomma americanum. The sequence continues at coordinate 52,909 of JARKHS020026562.1, read as the reverse complement.
GAAACTCGACCAGCAAGTCCGAGTTGGGAATCAGAAAAGGGCCCGGCACGCACAAAGAAGCCAGTTGCCTTTGAAGATACCCTGAGATGACATGCTGCCAAGTCCCCCTTTCAGACACAATCGAATGAGAAGGATGGCCTGGATTGTGCGTCTCAGCGGTGAAAAAGACTTCGAGCTGCTGACCCGTCGACTTCTTGGCTGCTTCAGCGAACGTTGTCAAGCTCTGGCGCCTCAGAAGACTCACTGCCTGCCATTTCCCTTTCGAAGCCTTGAAGTCAACCTGCCTGAAGTTCCTCCGCACGGCTTCGGATGCTTTCTCAGCAAAGGCTCCGGCTGGAGGGACTATAAAACATCCCTCATTATCAGCTGCCAGCAACTTCAGACCGCTTCTTGCCAGGAATTTCACAGTATTGATCATGCTCCCGCTGTGTCGCTGCTTTCAATGCGTTCTCTCGAGCACGTCAACGTAATCCACGCTACAACGGGGGCGCATGACCTCAGAAAGCGTCAGAATGCGTCACCGAATTCATATGGAACGCTACTCGGGCAATACTGCCTAAAAGGAAACAGGCTGACATGGAAAAAGGAAGGTTCATCGACCTCAGCGACCAGGAGATAGCAGAAAAACACAAAGAAGTGTTTCGGATGGGACCAAAGTTCGCCTTTGAGCCACGTCTGACGCCCGCAGGAGAAGGGGCGCGTTCACGGAACATTGTTCGCATGGCACCAGAGGACATGCGCCCCTTTGTACCGTGGATTGCGCTGACGTGCTCGAGAGAACCCATGGTAAGGAGCGAAAGAGCGGGAGCATGATCAATACTGTGGAATTCATAGAATGAAGCGGTTTCAAGTTGCAGGTAGCTGATTAGAAGGGATGTTTTGTAGTCCTTCCAGCAGGGGCGTTTGCTGAGAAAGCATCCGAAGCCCTGCGGAAAAACTTCAGGCAGGTTGACTTCAAGGCTTCGAAAGGGAAAGGGCAGGCAGTGAATCTTCTGAGATGCCACAGCTTGAACAAGCTGGCTGAAGCAGCCAACAAGTCGACGGGTCAGCAGCTCGAAGTCTTTTTCACCGCTAAGGCGCACAAGCCAGGACATCTTTTGCGTTCCATCGTCTGTGAAAGGAGGACTTTGCAGCATGTCGTCTCATGATATCTTCAGAGGCAACTGGCTTCTTTGTGCGCGCAAGACCTATTTGTGATTCCCAATTCGGACTTGCTGGTCGAGTTTCTCAAAGCGAATAACCCCGGTAACTGCATGTTTTTCAGCATTAACGTGGTGGGCCTTTATTATTCCTTGCCACACATTGAAGTCATGGAATCTGTAAAGAGGCGCATAACAGATGAAAATGATGAAAGTGCTTTTATCGTTAAATGCGGTGTCCCGGTTGACAGTTCATCAGAAGTTTTGCAATTTTATCCATCTGCAATAGTGGTTGATTGGGAGGGAAATGCTTTTGTACAAGCGTCGGGGGTTTGCATGGGCTCCAGTGTGGCACCTGTGTTAGCCAACACCTTTTTAAGCAGGGTTTATAGGGCAATTGAAAAGGCACTGGATGTGTCAGTCGTTCAGGTTTTTCAGTATGTCAACGACTACTTGGTGTTCAAGGATTGTGGACGTAGGCTAGAGTTCACAACTGATGCTCCAAGCAACAGAGAACTGCAGTTTTTGGATCTGGCATTGTGTGATGAGGACTACCATTTGTGCTGGTGGTAGCGCCAGAGGACTGCCAAACCATTGCTAAACTCCCGGTCTGGCCATTCTAAGCTCACAAAGGAGGGCATTGCCATTTCTTGCTTGCAATCAGCTCTCAGGAAATCTTGCCATGAAAGGACGTGGGAGAGCACTTTGGCGCAAACAAGCAGGTTGCGTGGGAACGGCTACCCTGATCAAATTATTTCGAGGGCAGCCGAGAAACATCTTAGACAGCTTAAGAATGGGGCTCAGCCAAAAGAGGGCAAAAAGAGGGAAAAGCCGGCTGTTGTCCCGTATGCTCACTACTTGACACATGGGCTGAAAAAAGTTGCAGGGAGATGCGACATTTATGTTGTCTTTTCCGCGCCTAGAAAATTTAGACAATGTGCAAACAGGTCAGTCAGAGGGGCGACGGTAAGAGGAATGCCTGTCAGGTGCGTCATGTGTCGCCGTCTATACCTTGCGAGGTGGGGGGGGGGGGTATATCAGGTCCCCTTCTTATGCGGTGCCATGTATACATCGGTCAGACTGCCAGGGTACGTGTGTCGGCAAACGTCTAATGGAGCATGAGAACACAAGAAAAATTGTGCCCTTTCCCAAACAGGCTCCCACTGCAGGAAATGCCAATGCAAGTATGAGAAGGATTACGCAGAAAGGAGAGAAAAAGGTGACCCCATTGCCTAGTCGACTTTTCGATGCAAGGAGTGCAGATGCATTCCTGATTTCAAGAACACGGGTATCGTGTTCCGATACGGCAATGAGCTAACACGCGAGGTAACGGAGGCCTTCTTTATTAACCACAACGGTACAATGTGTATCAGCAGCCCTTCCATTGCATTATCCTAAAGGGAATTGAGTTATCTGACCTCCCACGTGCCTTCCAGATAACTTTTGTTGTCTTGATAAATAGTTCTATGTCTGCATATATACGCCTTTCGTTCAATAAAAAACCAGTTGATAGACAGCGCTTGTTTGTGTGAGTCTGTCATATCGTGTCCCGTTCTTGTTGCGCTGTGAGCAAAAAAATTAAAAGCAAAAGGACCGCTAGGACCAGGGCCCTTCTCACCTTGTGTAAATTTAAATGTTGATGGGTGTGCCGTGCATTCCTTAAAAACAACAGAGTACGCCGCTGAGACGGGTTATTGGGCTGAAACTCGTTACCAACCTGCAGAATGCACTTAATCACTGCTTTTCGTACTCCTTACGTGTTGGCAGAGACAATAGGTTTTCTATTTGGAAGGTTGGCACATCGTAGAAGAACAGAATATGCTCATTTTTGACGGGTATCTTATGCTGCAAAGCACTGCGATTGCACGCGCCGAGCAGAGAGATCACCGGCTCGCCGCTTCAGGAAGAGGCCGCGTGGCGCCGCCACCGTCGCTTGAACGACCGAATTATGTTGCATGTGCCAATTTTCTAAAGCATGATACCAGTGTATGAAAGTTGGCTATTAATGTTCGAAAGCAGGATACCAATTTTCGGTAGCTGAATGCCAATGTTCGAAAGCTGGAAAGCCAATCCGAGGACTTCACTGGCCCAAGTCGCGAAACGAACGCCAGGCCTGCGCTGGCCCCTTGATCGGCCGAACGTTCGCCCAAAACTGGCCTGAAAGTGGTGCCAATGTGTCAAAGTGGTAGCGCTTTGCCTGAATGCCAATGTAGCACCGCGGTGCATGCCAAGTTTTGCCAATTATCGCCCAGTGTTCGTCCAATGCTGTTGGGTTGCCTGGGGAGAACCACCTCTTTGTTTTCGAGTTCGTGAGCGAAGGAGTTCGACTGTGACAAAACAAATACGTCCCGCGATGCGCCCCACATGTAAGCTATGCCAGCACCGCGAGCAGCGTAAGCGGCGGGGCTCAAAAAAGATAAAGCTTAATTTTCGAATCGAGCCCGCGAAGGAGTCCGACTGCAGTCAAACCCATACGACATCTAATGCGCGAAGAACCTAGCAGAGCGGCGGGGCTAAAACAACGAGAAGCAGGACTTTCGAATCAAACCCGCCAGCGAACGAATCCATCTACAGCCTATCAAAACGGCATTAGATGCAAAAAAAGACCAAAGTCGCTCGCACATTATCAAAGTTTTCGCGGCCATTCCTATGCGGCCAAACCATTCGGCGAGCCGCGTTGCTTTTTCCGGGCGGAAAGACGAAAACCTTTTCCCACTTCCTCCTTGGTCGTCGAAACCGTAAGCGCAACAGAAGCTTGGCATCGCCGCAGCACCTAGACGCCATCAAAGATGAAGAAAGGCTTCCTGCCATTGCTCTGTCGCACAAAAAGAAACCTAAGCGTGATTTCTACCCCCGACAATGGCGCCGGCGTCTGCTGCGGATCTAAAAAGCGCGCTTATACGTTACCACGGCGCCTCGGCCAATGAGAGGCTCGATTTTGAGCCAGCGCGCTGGAAGAGGAGAGCAGCCGAAAAGTTCAAATCCTTTCTTTACTTTTGCTTCATTCAGGGGCTTTATAGTAAGCTGCCTGCATCGCCCGCCTGCTTATCGAGAACGTTCCAAACACAATAGTGCTCATCGTCCTCGCCCGCTCATCTCACGACGTCAACTTTGGTTGGCACTTCCTCCCCACACATCACGCCGTTATTGCCTGCGCTCGTGCTCAGCTTGAGTTATCGCACTACAGTGACGCTCCCTTGGACGTACCCGGTGCTGCTGCCGCTACTGTGGTCGTCTCATAGGAACCAGACGTTCTGCCTTTCTCTTCAGATCTGGTGCCTCTTTCAATTTTTATTTGATAAAACATGCAAGCAGTGATCACGCCGTTTAAACACCAAGTGCAGAAATTGAGGCTTAGTGTTGCTCTATATATTCATAATTTCTCCCATCGGATAAAGGAAATTGCCGGTAGAGTTGGCGAAGCTTTTTTCTCCCCACCTGGAAAGCGTCAGTATTTTTGTAAATGTGTGACTCAAGAAAGCAAATAAAACTAAGGTTGCACTGTCAGCAATCAGGATATCTTCGTGCATTGTACAACGATTTGAGGTTGCAGATATATTTCTGGAGTCATATACATGAAAGGAAAATACGACTGCATACATACAGCAAAACGAGATCTAGATTAGAAAAACGGTCGGGGAGACATCCTAACCGCGAATAAACTAAATAGATAAACCAGTATATGGGCTTTGCGTACTTCGTTGCCTTGATATGTTCTAGCAAAAAATCAGCGCCCAGCAATTCACGCACCTTCAGATGTGGCGACCTGACATTGAACGGTGTACCAATGAAAGGAAAAAAGGCCCCATTGCCATCTGTACAGAGCCACCAGGGGCAATTTGATGCTTACTTGACTAAGATGTTAATGCCCAGTAAGTGTTAACTTATAATTAAAAAGCATTTGCGGTTGAAATTAAACGACAGCTAGCAAACAACCGTGTTCATTACAACTCACATGTTTGTTTTTGTCCAAGCGACGCAATATTTTTGACTAGAAGTAAATATTAGGTGCGTGTGAGAGTTCAGGCACTACACAAAGGTCCCGTTCTTATTAAGATTGTAATTTTAGTGGTTATTTATTACCAGAATAACAACGTAACGAAAAGATGATGCTAGCCGCGGGATCCGCCATCGAAATCTGAAGTACTTGATCTCCGGCTAGCGGGAATAAAAGGAACAGGGAGCGGACAGGAAGGGGCAAGAAAAGTTCTTCTTTATCGAAAAATTATCCCGAAATAGCGAATAGCTGAACTGGTCTGCAGTTACAGGTTTTGCTGAAGCGGACTAAATTAAGGTTCAAATATAGCAAGAACCACCAAGTTAACCGTATCGTGAATAACATTTTAGGATGCAAATAAAGCAAAGTTATCACGTAAATAATATTTGGCACACAGAAGTTGTTGAGAACTACAGCGTCCGCCTCGAGTGCAAGAGGGCCGTGGTTCTAATTTCCGCGCCACCAGATTTCTTCACCGAAAAAAAGACAATTCGGAATTTTGAACGACTTGTGTAAGCAGTACAGCCTGAACGCGGCGAGTAGAGACGACAGCCGATCCCCTAAAAGAGGATTTCAATACCCTGGCGTACTAGTCTGCCACCACTTCCTATATGAACACAAAAAGTGTTAGGGTTTTAACTTAGTTAAACCGCGTAGACATGCGAAAGCATGTCTTTAGCCCGGTTCACGGAGCAAGACTATACAGGAGGTGAAACTCCCCGTCTCCGCGAGCAAGCGCAAGCGACCAGATAAAGTCACAATTGCGATAAAGTCACTGCATGCGCCGACGGGGACGCATGCAGTGGCGGCGCCTTGCGGCGCCTCGAAGAAGCAGCAGGGAAAAAAAATTCAGCGCCCAGGCAGGCGGCTCCGGCGCGCTCAGAGCAGACGACAAGCAGGCGAAACTGGTGTTTGCTTCAGCGGGCACGCCGTGACGTTGTATTTCAGCAGTTTCTTTCCAGGCCGCCAGCAGGATAGTGGCGCCGCGGGCTTGTCACCTTTTCTGGTCGCCGCAGACGGCGGAGTTTCCACTCGTTATAGTCTTCCTCCGTGGCCCGGTTCACTCATCCGTTTGCTTTTCAGCGTCGTCAGCACCTGTGGCGACGATATTAGACTCAGGTTAAGTTCTGCTGGTCGAGGTTAACCTGGTTGTTTGATCTGGTCGTGTCGCAGATGGAAGTTGTGAGACGACGATGCACAGTGCACAGCGCGAGAGTGTGTTGCAGTTTAACACGAGGCGTAATCGGCTGCGGCGATAGCATAGTGCAGTGGTCAGTGTAGCTGATCTGTTCGCACCCGCGCGGGTTCTACGCCCAATCACGGCAATAATTATTTTATTTCTGCAGGGGCTGTTTCGATGCTAGTTTTGGCCAAAGTCATCCTCAAGGTACCCTCCCATTGTCTTCAGCTGGCGCAACACGAGCTCCGAAATTACCCGAGCTTGCTGCCATTCGCTGCAGCTTTTACGACACTCCTCCGAACTAACCTAAGCATACCCCAGTTACTCCGAAGCTTCACACAAGATTTTTGTTTGGGACCTTGCTAATTAGTGCTTTCGCATCAACATGAAGTACAGTGTGAGATGAAAGACACAAGTGCGAAGATAGCTAGGAAGCAGACAGTCGACGGGGCTGTTGGGGACTATGCATAAGATCAAGTAATAGAAGAGGGCAGCTATTGCTAGAGTTCACTGAACGAAATACTTATCAAAAAGAACACTTTCTACCACGAACAGGAGAAATGGAAGTGGACTTGGAATGGCCTGAACAGCATAGTAAGAAAGCAATCACTCACGGTGCATATGTTGGCGACAGGTTGCTCATTTACCGGACAATAGAAATAACAGATTACGAGATGCTAAATGCTGACGTAACGTGTGGACTACGTGGGCGTTGTCCACAGCGTTGTCCACGCAGTTGCTCATTTGAAGCCGCATCCTTCAAAGATAAGTGCGCCTACCCCTATAGTTAGCGCTGTGTCGCTTCGTCGCGCCACTCCTCTTCTGGCTCGCATGCAATTCTGACTTCATTCTCTTGCGTGGGCTGTCCGAATTCCACAGCATGACATGGCACTGGAGCTTCCAGGCTAACCTAAGCTGTACTCAAATAAACCAGAGAGAAAAACGTGGACTTAGAGAGGAGAGGACAAACACGGCGCTGTCTGGCAAGTTCCGAGGAGGCGTCATATCTGTCCTCTCTTCTCTAAGTCCATGTTTTTCGCGCTAGACACTGAACCTTTACCAATAAGCCCAGTTCGCCGTCCTAATTAACCTGTGTTGTACGTGGAGAAGTTATGAAATTGTGAGCCTTTGTTGTCGCCGGCTACAAGCCACCATTATGAACGTCTTCCCTCCTGCAGGCTGAAAGTCGGGTCTCCAAGCGGGGCGCTATACGACCTGACTGGAGGCTATTGTTTACCTCTGGTGCATATATAGGTGAACCATTTGATCACGAATTTTCGTAGCTGTAACCCGAACACTAGACCTAAATGTGCTTGCACTGTGCGGGTTGTGAGCGCCACAGTGCGTTGTGGCTATGAGTGGCAGCGTGTCTGGATGGCCAGCCTGATCAGTGGTAAGAGGAGGAAAACGTAGACATGTGGCGCACGAGAACTTGAGACCAAGAACTTATGGCGAGAAAGGTATCCGGGGTAAGTCTTTGGAGTGCGAGAGAAATAAATACATCGGTAATTCACAAAATGCACGCTTTATTGCGACATTAATAAGAGGAAAAGTTACTGAGCCTCTGGATACAAGTTTTCCTAAATCCGTTTATTGCCAAAAAAAAAAGAGATTTCAACCAGTGAATACAAAGTTTTATAACAGCTTGCATAATGCAGCCCATGAACTGATCCACATTTGGCAGTAAAACAGCCCCTTCTCTAGATATAGCAGAAGATGGTATTAAAAGGGCACGAATCTATACTGGACTGCCGATGTGCACAGTTCTGGCGCGTGGCTCCAGTCCTGTATTAAATCTTCGGACGCAATGCATTCATGCTACTGTTCTGGCAAAAACGAAAGAAACAATACTATAATGCGCAATTTGTTGCGGTTGATGGTTGTAATATGGCGCGGAAACATTTCTCCAAGTGATACCAAGCACAACCACTAGACTAACGACTGACAATTTTCTCATTATTTCGGGCCTCTAGTGCCACAGTAACAAACCTAAATGATACAACAGCTCCAGGAAAGTAGAAATTTTCAGTATGGGCTAAAACTCCTAAAGCATTCTACAAAATAAAGCTGAAGACGCGTCGAGAAAACTTAAATAAAGCTGGTACAAGTTACGCTGAGAATCAAGCTAAAGAGGTACCATTAAAAAAAACGGCTGTCATTTCAGTGCATCAAACAGCCGGACAGCGGAGTTGTCATGAATAGAATTGAAATTCACGGTCGGGGTTAGACCTGCTGGCTGCCGCTCATGGGTCGGCAATAAAAAGCTGCGATTCAGATAGCTGGTCATCCCTGGCTAGCCCATATTGTAGCGGCGCTTAGCAAGTGATTTAAGAGTTGAAATCAAATCCAGCACATGCTTGCGTCAACCCACTGCCATTTGTGCGTCCTGGAGACATTTCTCTCATGTAGTGCTCATTCGCCTCAGATTTTCAGGCCTCTTATTTCCCGCATATTTATTTCTATTCGCACTTCATTGGATTGCTTCGGTGCTCTCTAAATAAATAAAATAATTTGGCGCTTTGTTACGAACAACTACCTTCGGTATTCGGAAGAAACAAGTATAGCACTTGAATTAAGCGGATTCCAGAGAAATAATTTGTGTGGAACCAGAAGCAGCGCAGCACACTCGCTGTAACTTGCCGTTTTCTTCTTTTTGCTATTCAAAGTGTGGGCACAGCCATAATATGAGTGTTTACAGAGAACTATTCGCTTACAGAAATTGATAAACCAGTTAAACCAAGGGCAAAAATTACTGGAAAGAAAGGACACACATAATGTCCTGGAGCAGAATTCAGGCACTGCAGTATGCGTGCCTCCTCATTATTTGTGTACAGATCGGACAAACATTAGAAATAGCAACTTTTGCTGAGTCCCTTCGTACAAAATTGTCAAACCTGGTCACGGCACATTTGCCTCCCAACTCAATAGCTCATAATTAGTTCAACAATAAAAGCATGAAGACGGCTGAACACGGGCAGCGAAAGGTCCCGTTCTGTGTTCGTGGAAATGAACAGTCCTCAAGGACGACTCGTTGTGCTCCCCCACAGAACTCGGCGGGTGGCTCGCAGCAACTTGAAGTTTTTGTTGTCGCACCTACAGTCGTGGTAGTCGTAATAAACGTCATCTAGGAGCACGCATGGCTTGGTTAGCTTAGTGACCATCTTCACCTGCGGATGGCGGATTGAAAGGTGAACCAAAAACACGTGGTAACTGTTTATTAAAAAAACAATTGTGCGCATATAAGAAACTGTTTCGCTTCTGGCACGAAAGGGAGAGGCGAGGAATAAAGCTAAATTTTCAAAAAGTAAAGGAGTTGTATAAAGGGCATAGATACACAGGGGCGAGTTAAAGGGCAGTGTTCAAGGAAAACTTCTCTCTGTAAAGAATCTTAACAACGTCGAGCAAGCTTGTAGGTCTATAGGTCAGGCCGCTCATTGAGTTCACGATTGTATTTGGTGCGCACTCAGGCGAATATCAGCCTATTTTAACTGGCGTTTCTAGGCACATTTTGTATGGTGAAGCGCACAGCGCCTTATTGCAAAAATGAATCTACAATCCACCACCGTATATGTTAGCAGCCAGGAAATTCTATGCCCTCTAGAGAGCTTAACGTTTATGACAGAAAAGTAAAAAGGCCGGCGTGTCCCTTGCAGCAGTAATCTGTCCTGGCCGTGGTTAGCGGCCAAATCTTGGGCTTCCCACTTTACAAGCAGGCATCACAAGGCAGAAACCTGTTGTTCGTGTAGCGACTAGGTATAAATAATTACACTGAAGCTGAAAGCAAACACGGGGTTTCATGATTGTGAAGCACTATGTGAAGCCAAAGAGGCGAGCATGGGTAGCCCTAGCTTACGGCTTTGCGCATTTCGAGCAGCCGAATACATCCTTCAAATCTTGAGGCTATCAAGGAAATACAGCTAACTCTCATGCCACTCAAAGCAATCGTGGAGAGGCGCCTTCGACCAAAAACCGTTCTCGAATTGATGAGCTTCGATAAGTTAGTCACTATTGCCAAGCCTGCGCGGTACAGCGGTACTGTTAACGCCCCCCGCCCCTCCCCTTCTTTTTTTGCCGGGGCAGCGCCCATTCTTGTTCCTCGCTCACTAGGTGCCAAGGTTGGATGGAAGCCATTGGCAGCTCACAGATGATTGATTTCATAGTTGCACTCCGCCATTCTAAGGTACAGGCCAGCAAAGAAGTAAATGCACGTGTAGCGGTTCCGATGGGACGATTAGGAAATACAAAACTCGTGTTTACCATTACACCTATAGGGAGTGCTCATAGACGAGGTAACCATATCGTTTTGTGGGCTTACCTTTTCCCCAAACTCTTTCTCCTTTTCAAAGACGACGACGCTGGAGGTGGATGATTTTACAAAATATGACTCGTCGTTATCAGCCTTCTCAGCCTGTTCACGTTGGAACTGAAATAAAAACATGCGTATCTGTACTGTTTGCGTGTGTAATAAAGAGAGTGAGTGAGCGACAGAGAAACGAGAAAGCTAAAATCTTTGGGGTCCGGAACACGAAACGCTACAGAACGCCGGCAGCGTTTAGGTCCAAACAGAACTTTTTGTGGTGAAATACAGATGAATTCAGAAAAGCCTTTTATAAGCTAGAGCTTCTGTAATCTCCATAAAAATGCATTTTTTGATCTTAAACATCAACTACACTCTAGAGTCTTGGTTTCATCCATCCCTGAATTTCTTCTAGAAGACTGAAAAAACACACTGCGTAAGAACGCATAAAGAATATCTTTTAAAAAACAATTTTTCTGCCCGAAGAATAATATAGTTATTAAAACATGCAACCTATGCATATCAAGCCGTTTAAATATTGCCGAGAATGCCACAAGTAATCAGGTTGCATAAAATTATTTTCTCGACTACGGTTCTGCAGAAGCTTGGTCACCTTTCATCATATCAGACGCTGTGTCATGGTTTCGAAATGCTACCAACCGGAAAATTCACGAATGATACGTGCCTTCGGTATAATTATCGATTATTCTAAGGCCATTTATACTGGGGCTAGTGGGGCTATTGGGTGTCCGCGTCTAGCCTGACGGTAGTCAGGCGACTTGTTCATTCCTTGGAACACTGATACAAACTTCTACGTATGACAACCGTTCACTCGGGCTGCTTTTTTCTCTCTCTGGGATACTGACTACCGAACACGGTGGCATACCTCGCAATACTCGAGCTTCGCGATTCCCACTGCGAGGTCCCCGAAGTACTCGGAAGCCTTGAAGGAGACCGCGGCCAGACTGAAGGCGATGCAGTGCCATGCGCTCATGGCTATCTGGGAGCCGCTGCCTCCGAGCGCCGCCGTGTACTCCTCCACGGTCTTCTCCTGCAGAACATGTCGGCTGTGCTTTATGCTGCTTTTTGATTTTATTGCCACAACATTACAGTTGTCACTCCAAGGCTACAATGATGTTCGAAACGCAATTGGGTGATTGGTCGGGAGGTGACGTGACATTCTGACACTATCACAACCTGCCCACGAGTAGCGAGCGACCTAACCAGAAAATCGAAATGAATAATTACTAAGAATGGGATATACATATGTCGCCACCGTCACCGCATAAGGGATACCTGCTACTGCTAAGCAAGGGTCCATGCTATACAAACATGAACGTGAAGAGAACAAGGACACGCGCAGGATTGTACTGCGCAGTCACTTGCTTAACTGCGTACACCTGACTTTCCCTACAGTGAGAATTCTTGACCTGCTACTGCATCTAGTGTTCCGAACAGTGTGGTTAATGACGAGACATTTGCAAAAAAAAACTGAACAAACAGACGCAGATGCTGCAACAGAAGCTGCATCAATTGCGATTTCTCGTGCTGAAGCATTCTACTCTTAAAGCTACTTAAGCATCAGCATAGTTTTTGAATGTGAAGCATATAACACCCTCCTTCACTCCCTTATTGTCTCCCAAATGTCACTCAGAAAAGATCGAAAACGTTGATGCGACCATGACGCATACCATGTATTAAAGATATTTTGACATGTCTGTTTATGTGCAAGGATTCCCAGAAATTTCACCACTATAACAGAAAGCATGCAAACTTACAATTTTTGTCTTGGGCTGAATGGCAGAAGCGGTATAAGGGCCTTGCGAAAGCGACGTGTAGACACGGAATGAAGCAATGTGCACCAGGCTGTCGAGAGAAACGACAAAAAGCGAAACTGATCTTAAAGGGCGAAATTTTGGTTTTAACCCTTAATATGAGCAGAGAAACTGCAGATCATTCTAATGTTTGGAGATTTGTCTCTTCATTTTATGATTCAATAATTGTGTTCATGTATATTTAGATAGAAAAGTCAGGGAGTGGCACCCCAAGTTTTTAAAAGCATGGAGTCCACTCAGTGATGATTCTGTTTTCTATATTTCTGTTGTATACTTTCTGCCAAAGCCACAGAAAAAGAAGTGGTGTTAGGAGTAATATCTGCAAGGACCCTTGACATGAATCTGCAAGCTCCTAACAGTTTTCGGGGTTAAAGTTGCTGTGAATAATTGTTTCGAAGATTATTTTCACTCATGTATATTCAAAACACCCTTGGCGGCATAGTATTGCTACCAAGACAGTTGTATGTGAGTTCGGCGCTGAAATCCTATCTCCAACGAGAAAAGTGTTCTCGAAATCTCTTTAATATCAGTTCACCCGCAAAGCAGGAATACTCCGCCTTAAAAAAGTTACCTTTTTTCACTCCAACAAAAACAGCCCGAATATTTCCACGGCATTGAAGAAAGAAGAGGGTAGTAAACATGCTGCCTGCACAGCATTTGTCTCATGACGAGGCAGTATTTGCTCTACGCTTTCAGCTCCACAGCGGTATTCGAAGCGTGCGTGCTGTCCACATTTCAAAACTGTAACAGGAGCAGCCCACAAACATGTGTTCTCCTTTCCCTTCTACGCGTGTCCATTGAGGAATTTCCGCTCACAGGCAAAGACCAAAGTTTGCAGAAAGTTCCACGCAACTCGATGGCGTTGCCTCCCCAGAACCCCTCTGAAAGTAGGAAACTATCGATGGCTATGGGCTTGTGCGCCTTCAGAGATTTAGCCCTTACTTGGCTAGGGTCCGTTCTTCTCGAACATAGCAATGCTATGCTTCCCGGCGAAATAACTTAAAAAAACGGTGAGTTGCTTTCATGCGCCAGTTAGTAGCTGAGGCAAGCCTCCCCAAATTGCACAGCAATATCGTTGCCCTCGTCATGATAATTAATGCACCTTCAAGGTCAACTAGACCACCGGACGGATGATGCATAGTATTAACATCCTATCACTAACATACGCTTTAATGCGACCCTCACATCGTGTGCTAATGTGTCGTCGCCAACGTTCACAAGAAGGCTTATTCATTTTGCTTGGGGTGATTCTTCTGCAGAATTGTCATTTGTTGCAACTAGAGCTCCTTCTTGAGGTATTACTGTGCGGCCTCAGCTCCCTACATGGTTGTGCCTGATTAGTAACTATTGATGGTAGAGTTTTAGTCAGAAAGAGTAAATGCCTATTCGTGCAGTTTGTACCAGTATTACGTCTTCCAAAAACAGCCGTACATAACATCATTCCTGCAATTAATTTTTAGCGCCTGCCGCTCCTTATGTCGAGTATCCACTCACGTTCTCAAAGTTCACATGACGTACCAAGACCTGTTTACTCCCCACGTCCACGACACAAAACCCACGGAATGAATGAAGGGTTTAAGGGCGTTAGAGGTAGCGAACCTTTGCACTTGCTGTTTTGTTGTGAAAACCTCAGCATCGATGTTTATTACAGCGCGCTTAGTAAAAACCGGCATATGTGTGCGGACATAAAAACGTAAAAAAGAAACTTGATGCATCGAATTTCGCCTGCTTTAGGCTAGAAATGCCTTAAAGGGCAACTGAAGATGTTTTCTAATTCAACGAGTTTAAAGAGGTCGAATGCGTGAAACTTGCAGGTAAGGAGTGCGAAGTATTTGTGTGCTAGCGTTTGAAATGGTGACGGAATCAACGAATGAAGCCGCGTAGGCAATCAGGCTTCTCCGCAGTACGCAGCTGAGGGTGGAGCCCCAGTGAAGACGTCATGTACGGCGGAACTACGTTTAAAATGAAGTAACGGTTTTCTAGAAGGAAGAAAGCCAACGCCACCGAAGGTAAAGAACACGAAGCTTTTCTTGGTAGCGTCGGACGGCGCCTGGTAGCATGTAGGCGAAGGAAGTGGAAACTTTAAATCTCGGTGACAGTGGCGTCATCACGAGTTTATTGCCATGAGAAGAAGCCAAACGCCATAAAGAGAACGCAGTGAGGAGAAGCCTAAACATCATCGCTGTTTTAAGCTGCAATTACGTCGCAATTTTACACGCTAGCACAAAACTACTTGGCATGTTTCACTAAGAAGCTTCATATATTCGAATCCTTGAATCATCTGAATTTCTCGAAAAATCATTTCAGCTTCCTTTTAAGGAAGCCACACGGGGTGGTTTTTTTTTCAGCACTCATAGCGAAGATAGTATTCCATGTAAACTCTTTTTATTTTGATGTCCTAATAAATGAAACGCCTACGAACTAAAGAATACATGCCTATGACACTTGTGGTAATTTAGTTTTTTAACTCATTCAATTTCATTACAAGGTTCAAAATTATAATTGTAATTCTTATACAGAGCAACTTTCTTGTTGCATAGTAGGTGCTGGCCAATACACGGAAAAGGACATGTTCTTCGAATGTGACTTGTGCGTTCGTAAAGCAAACAGGCTGTAAGAGGAGCTGACCGTCGTTAGAAAATCGCTGAAAAAATAGGGCAGTACAGGTAGCAAACGTCATTGATAACCGCATAAAAACCGTGTTTTCGATCTCAATCCCGATCGCAAGAAACCGTGCAGGATTGAGCCAGCGTGCGCACAATTTACAACCTAGAAAGTTATGTGTAGATGCTGAAATCAACATAAGCGAAGCCTAAGAAAATGCTAATGTCGGTAGCTTATGAAGCGCTTCTCTGAGCTCTTGTTTGCGCTTCCTTATTTTCTTCATATTGTGTGCAAATGTTACGAATAAATATAGTTGTCTTGGATAATGCGAACCAGTTGGTGAAAAAGAAGATAAATGAGACAACTTTTAACAAAAGGGGCTCATTATAAGCACTGCCTCTCCATCCACATGTCGAGAACATCCCATGAACACTATGCTAAAGTTCATGGGAGGTCAGTCTGAAATGAAACCAAGAATTTTCTTACCTCAACTCGACTTTGTTGGGCTTGTCAAACACCACGTGAATAAGGTACCCGTTTTTATCAGCAAGTTGCCGGATTTCCTGCGCGAACAAAAAAGCGAATTTTTTCTTCGCGGCTTCCGATATGACTGTGATCAGCTCATAGCTTAGGGATCCAATATCGCATGCCATAAAGTTGCAGGGCAGCTGCTGTTCTTAAGGAAGAAAAATGAATTTCAGATTGCTCGTTTAACGTACCGAGGAAGTCTCAACGCTAGCCTTGTTGGTTCATAGCCTTATAAGGGTCTTATGCAGCGAAACGGGACAAGACCGACATAGAAAACACCAGGACAGCGGTGTGCTGTTGTCTTCTCTCTGTGTCATCCATTAGCACAGCAAAAGATCCCTACAATAAGAAACACATGAGCTATAAGTAACGCTATATTGGAGGGCTCTGTATTGATTTAGACCACCTGCGATGCCCTCACATCGCACAAAACCCTGATGTTTTTGGATTTCGCTGCCTTCGAAACGCGGCCACCACTGCCAAGATTCAGTCACGCACCCTTGGAATCAGCAGTCGAACGTCCAAGCCACTGAATGACTGTGGCAGATTTAACCAAGATATTTAAGGTTATTAACTACAATCAGCTTAAATCGACGTAAGATATCACAAATCTCTATCTCTAATTTTTCTTCACAAGGTGCGTGGTCTATTGGAAGTTTTCACGGTACGGCACACCATTTGGGTGCAGTCTTGCAAGGTTAATTCTAACACTGCCGCGCACACTAAAATATAGTGCATTTTTATTGAGCGTGTTGCATAAAAGGACTCCTTGCTTTGTCTCGGTGGTGACCTATACTATGCGCAACGTATCAGATACTGGCGTTAAAGGGGAGATTAGCGAAAAACAAAGCGCATGCATGGAGACGCTTTAAAGGCTGGCGCTTTTACCAGTGGACTTGCAGGTCGTGCGTATTGGGGATAAGCAAGTGGTGCTAAAACTTTTCAAACTCCCGCGAAGGAATGTTCCTAACTTTTTTTATCCTGTAGGCAGGAATAAGATGTGTACGTGCCAAAGAACAATGATACGAAATACAGGTACAATACAATTGCCACAGCCTACAACCAAAAATGCAGCTGCGACAGGGCTGTTAGTAATATATGGGTTATATATGACCACATACTACCAGCAGGTATCCGAGTCGCTGATTGTACTGCAGTGCGGGACTTATCGGCCAACATTTCTCATATGTAATTAGGCGAAGAGGCTCTTAACAATAGAGACCTTGCGCTGAGCAAGCGCGGCTTCAACCGTTGAAAATCGCAACGAATAATCACTGCCGATAGCCTCTTGCGTCGCGACCAAAACGGCACAATTCCCTTAACTATGACAGACTCGTGCCTTAATGACATAGTAGAATCTCGATAAACGGCAGTCGGTTAAACGGAAACAACGCTTAAATGTAACAAACGCTTCGCATTTGGTTGGTTTTGTATTAAGGCAATGTAAAAAAAATCTCGTTAATTGGAACAAAAATTTTCCGACCACCGTATAAACGGAACCTAAAATAGGTTCGAAACCGCAACTTGACGTGAACGCGCAGCCCCATCGCGGTACGCATCACTGCCCCCCCCCCACTCCTTTTTCCGATTTCCGTCTTTGGACGTTTCCGGTTTTTTCGCACACTGCAACAGCATCGCTTGCTTTCTGTCATGGTGTGCTTGCAGTTGTGTTCACCTAGGCTTAAGCCTTACATCCGCTGTTGAGCGTCATCTGCGACATTTCGTCGCGAAGTCACCATCCGATGGCAGCGCAGAAGCGACCTCACAGTGAACTTACGTTGGAAAGGAAGGTGGAGATAATCAACGGCTTCGAGAGTGGTCGCTTCACAAAAACAGCGCTTGCGACGAACTACGCTGTCCTCAAGAGCAGCCTCACGAGGACACTTCAGGACAAGGATAAGCTGCCGCAAGCTTTCGGGACGTCACGCTTTGGCCCTCAAATAAAACGACTGCGGGTGGCCATCCATGAAGATCTGGAGAAGTGCCTGGTGGTTTGGCTGCGGAGAGCCCGCAGTGAAAACATTCCGGTCAGCGGGCCACTCATTCACGCGCAAGCAGAAGGATTTGTTCTGCAGCTCGGCATCGAAGGTTTCTCGTGCAGCGAAGGTTGGTTGACTAGATTTAAAGATCGGAATGGCATAGTGCGTCGTGCCGATTCAGGGGAGGCTGCCGCTGCAGACACGACAGCATGCGGGGACTGGCGAGCAAGACGGCTCCCCAAAATTCTGCAGCAGTGAGCAGCCTGTCTATTATGGGTGGCGCCATCCAAAGAAAACGGTTGCGAGAGCTGAAACACGCAAACATAAAGTTCCTTTTCAGAAGCCAGTAATTTGCAGTTCCCTCTGATTTCCACGGAATAAGTGGACTATTGACATAATTTTTAAATTTCAATAGTGCTCTGAAAAAAAAAAGTTCACTGCTTACTGCTTTTGTGCAATAAAGTTTGTTCCCGTAGTGTACCGTTCTCTTTATTATCTAGATTTTGCCTTTGAGATCCGCTTCCGCGGAGATTGCCAAATGCGCGCACACCTGCCTCGTCGGGACCAAGCAGCGCGTAATGGATTGCGAAATCCTGAACCTTCTCTCTTTAAACGAAACTCCTGATAAACGGAACATAATTTTGGTCCTTTTAGGTTCCGTTTAACGAGAGTCCATTATATTTTTGGCTTCATGCCCTTGACACGGCCACAAACTGCAGATGCTGGTCTGCGCATATACTTTACAAGAAAATCGCGTAGTGAAAGCAGTCGGCGTCCTGGTCTAAACTTTTAAATGTGTCCGATTATTGTAGATCCCAATCTCAACCACTCAGTCGAGCAGCATTTCGAAACCGCGGTGAAGTCGAAGTTAAAGAAAATGATGTAATTTAACTCCAAGCTTCCTGAACGATGCAAACGTTTTCCGCCAAAAAAATGCACAGCAGGAAACGAAAACTTCCCCTGAGCATCTTCCCAGGCAAGATTCAAACCAACGCTACTGCAGATAAACAAAATTCGTTTTATGCCACCCAGGCCACCCGGTCATCGCCATATTATCTGACGTTGCATGTTTTGAAGTGCTTCATTCCAGTTCCAACAGGCTTAATTGCCGATGTCCTGGTTTTTGTCAGTTCTTCGAGCGTTTGCAAATGCTCCCGGCGGCCGTAGTTGTACAGCCCCGGTCTCCTTGCTATGGAACCGGATAATTCACGAAATGGCACCTTTTGCCTATGTTGCCAAATGCAGCTTAATGTAGCAGCCCAAGAAGGTGAGAAGGCGGCCAAGGTGGCTGAATGCGTTTGAAAGGCTGAAGAAGGCCGATTGAGCGCTACGCCCCGTCAAGCAGAAAAAAGTAGCAAAGGAGGCAACGCCCACTGCTGAACACAAAAAAAAAATAAAACGGCTTAACTCGTTAGCGCGCAAACGACCAAAAGCGGTGAGAGACGCTGAGTACGCAGAGGCCTTGGATAGAAACGGCCGGTGGCGGCGGATTCTTCAAGGTGCGAAAATAGCCATGGGGACAAACCACGCTTTCGAGCTGAAATAACAAAAGTGATCGATTGTGGTGGCGCATGCAGCAGCCAAGAGAAATAACTGGCTGTATCCCTTTTAAAGAGTGCGGGTACCAACAATTATGAGCTATTATATAACTTAACCTCCATTCCTGCAATGCATTTTCTGCTTGAGCCTTGTCTTGAGGAAACAACACATATAATTGTTTTCTTACCGCTCACTCCAACTCTGCAGCGTTCTCAATTTGTGCGCATCTGGAGTAACTGCGGTAACCTGCTCACCGACAGAACTTTCAGCCAGTGCTCTTCGCCTTGCGTGTAGCGGACATCGATGCCGTGGAAGACAGAGTCGCGGGCTGAGGCGAATGCTCTGTCGAGCTCATTCGAGGTCAGTGACGAGATGTCGTCGTATCTGAACGAGAGCAGTTTCTTTACTCCGCCATTCTTTGTCATCGCCTTGAACTGCTCGAATCGCTGGTTAGCTGCGAACCAAGAGCAAATACAGTGAGAAGACGGACTGCGAAACGAATATCATTGAAACTTTAACGGCATACAGAAACTTACACCGTTATGAGCCTCTCAGCACTCAAGATGATTAAGGAGTTAATGGCACAAATCTTGATCTGTATAGCACTGTTAGTGATCCTTCCGGTAACACCGTGCTCAAATTTCCACGCCGAGCGATAATTACATCTTAATATCAGCTGTAATATGACACGAAACGCGGATTAACGACATCCTACTCTAAATCAAGAGGAAGAAATTGGCATGGGCAGGGCATGTAATGCGAAGGCAAGATAACAGCTTGTTCTTAAAGGTAACGGAGTGCATTCCAAGGGGAGGCAAGCGCAGCAGTGGGGGGGGGGGGGGGGGGCAGAAAGTTAGGAGGGTGGATGAGGTTAAGAAGTTTGTAGGGGTACGGTGGACGCAGCTGGCAAAGGACAGCGTTAGAGAGACATGGAACAGGCCTTCGCCCTGTAGTGGGCGCAATCAGGCTGATGATGATGACGATGATGACACGAAATACGCGGGTTCGATCCTGGCCACGCCGGTCGCATGCAGATGGAGGCTAAATGTCAGATGTCCGTGTAATGTCACATCAAATTACATCCCATCGTAGGGTAACTGTGAAATCACAAAACTGCTTTGAAAAATTTTGTTTCCATGTAATCCTGTGTGCGCTAAGCCTACTTTTCTCACCCCCATCCGATCCACCCGCCGCGAATTCCCCGATGTGGTTGTAAACACGGTGTTGGTCTGTACGGTACAGAGGAATGTTGTGCGTTGCTCCTCAGTCCACGAGTGAAGAAATGTGGTTTCTTTAAGCGCCATCTGAAATGAGATCCAAACACACTGCGGCACTGGCAGCGTCATTTAAAAAAATATTTTTACGAATGTCAAAGATGACGATCATAGCTTGTCGGGCATTTGCATCCATCTCACAGAGTACCTGCTCCGACTATAACTCATTTTGGCTCTCGATACAAATGTGGACATTTAATGCTGGGCGCTATTTATGTGGAGCAATTTTTATTTTTAAAAGGTTTACTGATAAAATACTAAGCGAAGACGCATACTAACGCTGATGCATGCGTATTCTATGCAGAAGAGCTGCACGATCTGGAGTATGTATTTGGGTGGCCCTTACTTCCGGCAACTGGCGCGGCTGTTAGCTTCGCCTTGTCAACCGTGGCCGAGAGGAAGATGATGTAGGAGCACATGTGCACCGGGTAGTCGTATTGCTTGCTGCCATCAAACGAGCACAGCAGCGGGGGCTCCTCGGTGGTCGCTGCGGCAGGCACAAGAAATGAGTCATTGATTCAGTGATGATGAATTTAGTGAAATATGTAATTGATTTAGAATATCAGCAGTTCACCTTTCTGTATTGATTTATATCACTAGCCTAATATTCAAGAGTTTAGGGGATAGACTTACGTGTCCAGGTTAGGTTATTACCTACGAAAACAAAGAATTCATTTATGTAAGATATGAATACATTTAAAGCCCAGAAAGAAGGCTCGCCCTATTCGTTACGTAACAGAAATACCAGAACTGAAATTATATCCAAATTTATAACTATTAAATAAAGGTTGCGAAAGGTTACTGTGACGTTCACTTTCTTTATGCGCAACCTACAATGAAGCGGCTGTAAGCGAAACCAGAGGAAAGAAAACTGGAGTGCAGTCTACTTGAACGATAGCGCCCACTAGATCAAAGTGACTCTCTTTCGGAAGCTTCTTCAGAAGAGTATATGCCTAGCGGACGATTAAATAGACTTGACCTCACACTAACTGGGCATCGAAAACGTTACTACTTTATTAACGACTTCTTAAAAAGTTTTCTTCAAGTTTGCACTTCTTTTTGGAAACCACTCTTTACGTATAGCGCCTAAGTCTAAATAAAATTTTAGGTGTTTTTCTAAAGTCCACTGCTGTAAGTGTCCACTTGCAATTTTCGCAAGGTATGCTATACCAATCTGGTCTTCGACCACACTGAAGAATAGCAATTTTATTCAGGCGCACCTGCTTGCTGTCCATGTGCGCATTGAATTAAACCTAACTTCACCTACTTACATGTCTCGTACGATATGGTAGTGGTGGTCTTTTCTGCGGACAGAGGAACAGAGATTAACCTATGGCCCCAGAAATGATATGCAAACGTAGCACAGTTTAAGTCAGTTCATATATTACCTACGTCAATGTGGCTTGGACCTGTATGGAAAAAGAAGTATATAGTTTAAATGTTAATTTTATTCTGTACTTTTCGAGTTTTTGCAAACAGAAGTTTTGCACCCGAATAAACATCGTTGACTCGCACAAAAATATCCGGCATGCTCGACAAGCTCATGTTTATTACAACAGGTGGCAAACTTGCATCGGCGAGAACAGCGGAAATACAACTTATCGCAAGGTAAAGAAAAAAAAACAGAAAATTCAGACTTCATCATTCAATTTCAGAAATGCAGTGCAAAGATAATGGACGAAAAATTTAATGAAAAAAGACGTTTTCAGTGCAGTGACATACCTTCGAAACGCATACCACGAAACCACTTTACCAAACCCATAGGTAAAGTATGGTTAATAAGAATAGGTCTTCATTACCATCAGCCATAAACACAAAGAAAAACACCTGAGGCACAAAGAAATATTTTTCAGGTGGTCTGAGAGCGAGAGAATATTGCAACAAGTGCACCTTCCTAAATATCAATGCGTATGAAAATAGGTCAAGTTCAAATCGCTATTGGATTGGAAGGTTGCGGAACACCGCCGCAGCCTCGAACTATACTACTATTCATTGCGCAAGGAAGCACAGGCTCGTGCTACAATTGCGCCTAAAAGTTTATGCCATGAATGACTACGAATGTGCCGAGAGCATGTATATCAGTTATGAGCCAGTGGGTTGTAATAAACTACTCGGACAGATAACTACGGCATGGTTGGAGCTATTTTTCGCCCAACATCGAAACGGTGTGCAGTACGGTCTACTGCGAAACGAGCCTTCCCCTAGTGTGGCTATGTCGCAGTGAATCGGCGACACCAGACATATGTACAGTGAATGTGTAAAAAGCAGAGGGGAAAAATATGGAATGCGAAGGGTGAACTAAAAACAAAACCAGATATTCCGTGCAGAAACATAACAAACGAGTATTTCAGCGATATATATTTCCTTCAATTTCTATTCTTCTGAAGCAATTATTCCATCATACAAGTGTTGCAGGAGAGACATTCCTAGTACTCGTCCACTTCTCCTGTGAACGTACTGCAACAACCTGCTTTTGCTGCAGCGGGGCAATTATTATGTAAAATGACAGGCAGCCTGTCAAGGCATATTCCCGGCTTTGATATTTGTTGTGTCACTGTCACACTCGGTGGGTACTTGGTGTGTTGTGTGTTTGAAGTGTTGTGTTGTGGACAGTAACCCTATTCTTTCACATAATGATCGGCCCACTGCAGCAACAGTGGGTTGCATTTAAGAGCAGAAAGTAGGCGACAGCCAGGGGAGATGACTCTCCTGCTCTACTCATGTACCCCAGAAAAATTGCTTCAAATAAATCGAAATGGAAGAAATATATTTTGCATAAATACTAGGCTTATACGTAGCTGCAAGAAAAAAATATTTCTTATTTTTAGTTCGGCCTTCTCCTTCCAGATTTTCTACCCCTGCAAGCCAAGCACCCCCAGAGGGACGTAGCAGACGACGCGAGGCTGACCACACCTTCTGCACTCACTGCGAGTGCTCTTGGTGTCGCAGATTCTCACTGGATATAAAAGGGGGCGCTTCGAGGGGCACGTCGGACACGCTGTCGGAAGTTTTCTTTGACAGTAAACCGTACTGTAGATCTAGAACAAATCTAGGGTCAAATCTCGTGTTACAAGGACGCACAAATCTCGATGGCGTCACTGAACTGTAAGTACCCGGAGCAGAAGCACACCCTTACAGTCGAGATCGAAGCAGGCATGTTGATTAGAAAATATTCTAGAATAGAGTCCCACAATCAGCCACTCAATATCTGAAGCGCAGCCAAGAACTTTCCATCTTAAGAAAATGTTATAAACTATGCAGCGCTTTATATTTTGTTGGCGCATAAATGGAGACGCGGTAGCTAACGCCAACATACCAGCGGCCTAATTCCTAACGCGTCCTCAACGCGAAAACTAAATTTAACTAGCATGCGGAAGTAACTTTAGCAGCCTTCGAAACAAAGCAATGAGTCAGGGCGCCGGTCTGTTAGCAACAGCGCTAACACGGGAGCTTCCAGAGGTCTGCTCCTGATTTCCTAACACCTGCTGTAACTTGCACACCAGTGCTATAAAAGTGAAGCACAGATGTTTGACACTTTGGTACTAGAATGCAAACTGGTCTGCAAGACGATTTCACGCTTTCCGTCTGCTGCACGGTCAGGCCACATGTGGATGCGGAAAAACAAATTGCTCATGTACAAGATTCCTCTGCAAAGCTGTAGCTGAGTTATGGGGGTGGAGTGGTAGGACCTGTACATTACTAAACTGTTTAAATTCGTAAGACTTTGGAAAGCGCGAACTGGCACGGGAAGGACGCACGCAAACACACATGACTAAGGACGCTGTGTGTGTTCTTTCTGTGTCAGTTAGAGCTTTCCAAACCATTACGATGAAATATCAACTAGCCCGCATAGTAGCTCTTATGTTTAAAAATCGAACATAGAATCAAATATGAAATCAGCGAGAATACACAGTCCGCAATAAAGAAATTAATATGAAAGAGAGTGTTCGGGGGGAGGGGGGGGGGCAATGTAGTTTCAACGTGTGTAGGAAACGGCAATATTTCCCCGGTAGCAAGACGGGTCTGCTATGTCATATGCCGTATATTGCCATACGACCACTTGAAGAGTATATACATGAAATTGAAACAGTAAGATGAACCAAACCAAAGAGCTAAGAATGTAAGCGCGACTTTCGGTCCCACGTCATACAAGATATATTTTCAGTTTTATGGGGTTTATTGCCCCAAAGCGACTCGGGCTACGACGCACGCCGCAGTGGAGAGCTTTGGATAATTACGGCCACCTGGGATTCATAACGTGCTCTGATTTTGCGCTGTGTGCGGGCCTTTAGCAATTCACCTCCGTCACAATCCAACCGCCGCTGCCTGGATGTAATATGTGTATAAATACCTTTCTCCGGCTTGCATTTACGAGGTTGAGACTTTCATTTACACTTTTTCGATTTATCGCATCAGGGCCTAAAATCAGAGATTCAATGCCTGCTTCCGAAAGAAGTACCATCTCTTTTCGTACTAACTCCACGACCGTGTCTGAACTGTTTCATTGGTAATTTTGTTACTGATCACCGAAAATACACCTCCCGTTTGGCAGCAAAATGTATGGTGGTTTTTTTATGCGCTGTGCCACATTACTTGCATTTGGGAGCAAGAATGCTTTTGACGCAACCATAGAACGTAATAATTCATCCGGCATTGTGTTTTCTCTTAGTCACGGTAACTTTGCTTCAGCAGCGAAAATATGCAACACTAGCCTCTCTAAATAAAAGAACAATTTGACAAAGACCACAACTGGGCACGTGGGCTGAAGAGACAAAATTCCAGCAATAGATAGGGTGATAACATTTAAGGTTCGCGATTTATGAAGAAAAACGATGAGCTGCATAGGAGAGTCGTTCTTGCACATATTCTAATTGTCATACGCGAATCAATGAAGTCTTTATTCCTCATATAGTGTCAATTATTATAATGAGAAGCTAGAAGCGACTGCATTCCTGGGCAAGTCTATATAATCGAATACTCATAGCATGCGGCCGAATTTGCACGAAATTTTCGCAATTACCCATGCAAGCATGAACCGAGCTCCGCAAAGCTCCGCCTTCTCGGGAGGCATTCGTTGCATAAGTCAAGTCTTCCCTCTCGATAACTGATCGTTAGAAGAAAATAGCTATTAACTTACCTGTGGCTCCACGCCGTTGGCAGACGAAACAAGATACGTAAACTCTGCCACGCGTCGGGGAAAGGTTTGCGCCTATTTTCCCCTCCTTGCATGCATCAGTACTGGCAATAATATCGATAGCTTTAGGCCAAAAGCTTGAAGCACGTGCGCCATGCAAGAGTTGTACCGAATGGTATTTGTTAAGAGTGCGATCGCCGTATGTTCCTGATATAAGCATGGGCTCTAAATGCGGCCACCAAAGAGTTTATTAATTCCCCTGCCTTGTTTAGGAAAATAAGGAGTACACGTATATTATCTCTTTTTGTCCTCCTTCTTACACTAACATATGCTTTTCCAGCCCTTCGATTAAGGCTGGAGGTTTTTACTACGTCTATCTGCTTACTTATCTGACAGTGTAAGAGCTTTGAAGAAATCTCTGAGGGCAGCCTGCTT
Source organism: Amblyomma americanum (assembly GCA_030143305.2). Lineage (NCBI taxonomy): Eukaryota > Metazoa > Arthropoda > Arachnida > Ixodida > Ixodidae > Amblyomma > Amblyomma americanum. The sequence continues at coordinate 26,968 of JARKHS020026562.1, read as the reverse complement.
CGCAAAGGTAAAGGTATTCAAATGGGTTCATCTTACAGCCATCGCGGACTCCCGTTTTTCCGCTCATTTTTGTGGCATACTAAGAAAATGAAGTCGCATGAGCACCTTTGTCCTTGATGAAAGCGTAGTAGACGCCGTAGGAGAACACGGCCAGGATCAGAACGCAGACGGTGCATAGCGTGCAGAAGTGCATCGGGTTGCCTTCTGGGCCACTGAACATAATAAGTAATTTGTGAGAGAATGAAAGTGTTATTGATATTGCAGTATATAAATAAAGAATAGTAAATGCACCTTGCACACGAGTGATTGGTACCACAGAATGTTTGAGAGCAATTTCATCGAAAACATCGCCTTAAAGCCAATGTAGTCAATTTTAATCTTCGTAAGTTCTCATTAAAAAAAAAACGTCAGAGAGCAGTGGGTGCGGTTTTTTACAGGTGGACTGTAGAGCAAGGGGGACATTATGCACGTAATAGAGCTCAATTAATAGACGAGTAGCCAACTAAAATAATCAAATTCTAATTCAGTAAAGCATGTACTGGCATATTTTGTTACTTTTTTTGGCATTCAGAGTTTAGTCTTTACGTTCATCTGTCTACACCATGAGACACTTTGAGAAAACAGAACACACGAGGAAAGAATAGAAAAAAAAATACCAGCGGAGAGCCTTGAATACATTTAGGATAACTAACGCTGCAGCTAACCTCGTGAAACGGTTTTCTTAAGCATCCTTTGATTCAGATATTACGACGCAATATCTTGGCACTCGAACCATCCCCAAGTCTTAAATATAGCGGTCTTTGTCTCTGAAGAAAAAAATGAATACCGCAAAAAAGTGCTCCCCTCAAGTCCCTTCACCCGGCGTACATCAACCTTACCCGGCGTACATCTACGCCATACGATGAAGAGGTCCAAGCGGTTAAGCATCTGTTAAGCAACGTGACTGCATGAATGCATAGACTTAGTGATCTTCCATAAAAGAGCTGTCATAAGCGCGTTATCGTGTGCGTCTCGCTCGTGAACAATTTTGTAGTGCTAACTTTTCAGCTGAGAGAATGAAGCACCAACTAGCCAAGCTACAAGTTTGGCAGCGTAACTACGAAGGTTTCCGAACAAGATCACAGTGTAACTCGTTCACGCTGAAACGTTTCGCCAGCCATCGTGCTCCTCTTTAACATCCACCCCAGCCTCTTCTCTCAGGCGCAGCTCTAGCAGGCTTGTCTTAAATGAATGGCCCTTAATCTTCTTCTGAGCACCAACGACAGATTCACGACACCCAGCTGGATTGCGGTCTGTTTGTCAAGAGAATAGTTGGATATCTTTCGGTTACAGAATTTAAAGTCAATAATCGTCGACAAAGTACGCCACAACCGCCACGGATGACAATCATATAGCTCCAGGTCTAAAGAATTCTTATCGCTATTTACCGGCTCTTAATTTTGCTTTCGAAAAATGTCCCCAGACCACTTTAATCAAACTCAGGAGGAAATTATATAACGGCCTTCTATGACTGCTCAGCAAAGTGGAATATTTATCACGAAGAAGACGCCTTGTTAACTTACCCAGAGTCGTCTATAATCCTCGATAGACCAGATCGCATCATGGACCGCATCATCACGGAAGGAAGCACTGACAGCTCGCCCATGGTGTCTAGGGGTTGGATGGGCCGTAGTTGACGCACACACCAGAGTACTGGAAGGCAAAAGTAAGGCATTTACTTGGTAACTGTCATATATTCCCCTTCAACTGCTCGTGTCTACCAAAGAATCAAATAAGCCAAAGCGTCAGAACAAAATTTTTTTTTTCTAACAGGTATTGAAAAAAGAAAAACAAAATGCGGCATGTAAGAACTTCTGCTAACCAAACCAAATGCCAAGATGCCATTTAGTCTAATAAAATATACCCTGACTGAGTTGCCCCTGCCACCTTTCGGGGGAAAATAAGTGACTGAACAATAAATGGCTTCTATTCGGTACTCTCAAGCTTACATGGCATGCGGGTGCAGTTACACCCTGTTGGGCTTCGCCTAAAGAGATAAAAATACAGCAGCGGGGGTCGCATTCGCTACTATCAAACTGCTGAGAACTGCAGGCTTGCGGAAGTAGTCTTTCAGGACGTTTAGACCCAACCACAAAGACTGAGGAAATTGGGTAATGAACTCGTATAGTAGGACAGCGAGTGATATTTCAAAGATGAAGTAGAGCATCAGAAAATATGTTTTCTGTAGCTTTAACTGCAGTAATGTGTGTTCCAAAAGTTGCTTATACCCCTGTCACACGGGGACTTGTAAGGCCTTAGAAATTAAGGTCCTTTGCCCCTAAGGCGCGTGACGCGCATCTACACGGCAAAGCGTCGGGACCTTTGCGATAAAGGTCCGTAGCCAGAAAGGCGGCCGTCAGCGGCCTTAAAGTTGCTTAAAGGAGCAACCCAGGCGGCAGCGCCAGCTAGCGAGCTCAAAGAATAAAAAATTGACGCAATTTTTATTTTTTAAGACGTAAAAAACATCTAATTTATCTTATTTAATGGTTAATTTTGCGTTACAGTGCACTTAGTCGTAGAGGAGGCTATGACTTAAGACATCTACACTGCTAAGAAAGGACTTGAACGCTTTTCAGCAGCCGCATCGACACACACGTGCTCGCGCTTCTCGCTTCGCTGTTTTTTCTTCGCTTGCTCTTCATGGCAATTCCACACTTCGTTCTAACGTCTTGTGGTGCGTCGCTCATGATTACGGCACTACGCTAACCAGGCACAAGCTAATTTCTTTGAAATACGCACAAGGACACAGGCAACAAAGCAAGCTTCTCACACAGAACGAGGAGCCGAACGGAAAAGTGCGCCTACCGTGGTCGGACCGGGAACGATGAAAAACAACAACTTTTGTTTCAAAATATTTGTTTCTCACCTTCAAAACGCTCGTTTATTATCGTGATAGCTACTTTTTCCAACATAAACGAAAGCACTAGTCTTATCCTCTTAGCTGAAGTGCTACCGTCGGCTTTAATTTCATAATGTTACTAGCGCCGCTTCACACACAGCGGCGACTTTTGGCATTCACGGAGACCGCGTTCGAGCTCCTTTAGTGCAACAAGACAACTTTACGGCAAAGGCCGTGAAGAAGTCCCGGGTGACAGGGGTATTAAACGCTAGGAATAAAGTGCTCGAGATTCAAAGGCGCAGTTATCTTTGGCCTTATTTCTGCTGTTTTTTATGCCACCACCTTGAACTTTTGATTTTTGTTTTTGCCTCATGGTTTGCGATCTATCTACGTTAACATATCACGAAGAAAAGAACTTCATTCAAATAATGCATCTGTGGTTTGAAATAAACGGCGGAGCGCTTTTCTTACAATTTCAAAGATGCTGCTTGTTGCTGTCTAGCGGGTAGCCGTTATAGTTCTGTGTCGGTAGGGTATACTGCTTTTGTGCCACTTCGCAGGTGCTGAACGCCTACTCCCCCAGGCAGGACTTCTGAGAAACTACGAAAAAATAGTGACTTTCCGAATATTGAAGAAAACATGGTTGGCATTTTCAACCCAAAATTCTCTATCAGGAAGAGCGCACGAGAGAACACAAATATTTGAAAGAAAATCACCACTATGGTTTCGGGACAACTAAGGTAGCTGGGAATAACTAATAAAGTTTCTCGCAAGGAAAGCTGCACTGAATATCAAACAAAGTATCAGATTTTCGCTGGTTTCGTTCATGCTAAAAAGTAAGCTGTAACAAATAAGTTTTCGAACTTAGACGTACCTGACGTTAAATACCGAACCTTGAGGTATCCCTTGAACTCACTGTGAATCACTAGATCACTGCGAACGTGGCTCGCTTGCACTCAGGAAAAAAGAATCTCGATCACTCATTTTATGGCTAATTGGTATGTTTCGCGCTGTCACGAATTTGAGTGATGTGTGATGATAGTATTTTTGTAGCGATAGCTGCATTACGGTAGCATTTCGAGCCTTCAGCGTGGCGGCGCCATGGCGGTGGCGGCGCCGACACCCTGTTGCTGCTTCGCCACGCCGTGGCTGCGCCGCCACGCTGTCACATGGTTGGTCACGTGGTGCGGAGCAGCAGCCGGCGGCGCGGCGTCGTGGCTGATCACGTGGTTCGTCACGAGGTTCATCACGTGACAAAGTTCCACTCGGCCAGCTGCAGCTATCGCGTCAACCAAAGTTTAACCATAGCTAAACCACCGCCAATTTTTTTCAAAAACACAAAAGAACACTAAACTATGTAATCTTGCTACTGGTGAACGAAGCATTCTTTGTGTTGAGGGGAAAAACATCTAACGATTTTTCGCACTGAAAACAATCTTAACGGGCCTTGAAAACTAGATCCGATGAGAGCGGCGTTTGTATATTTGCAGGGAACCCGAGTTGCCTCTCACGCCATGGGCCCGCGAGCTTCTTTCGCCATCTTGGCTCATGAGGTGATAAACCAGAATCGAACACAAACCCATGTCAGCTACACTGCGTGATATCGCTGCAGCGGATTTGCAACGGTAATAAGCTCGCTCTCATTCCCGTATATATTATAAGGTTTTGGTAGCTTTATGGTTTGCATTTTCGGAAGCGCAAAATATGAGCTGACTGGCAGGAGAGAGTATTCATCGGTTCAGATATACCCCACTTTGCTGAGCCGCGAAGTATAACCTAACATGGGTTTACTTTGAACACCTTTACCGCCAGTTGGATCAGATGTTATGGCAAACTGCATAAAACAAAGGTTTCCTTAAACTATGGAAAAAGGTAGCTACGCTCGAATCAGGGCTGGGTGCCCGAAATACAGACTGTCAGCTATCTGGGGGCTAGGCAAAGTCCTTCACTGAATCTTAGAAAGCAAGTACAAATGCGTAGATAAATGGTAAACATTAGGTTGTTGTACATTCTCGACTCTCATATCTCAGACCTTCTTCGAACGCTATGGGCATAAATAGCCGACAGGTGAAGAACAATCCTCCCAAAAGTGTTCACGCTTCCTTCGCACAGGAAAAAACAGACTCGCAAAGCAAGATAGAAATTGCTGCATGCATCATGCAGGTTCATGCGTAGTTCGAGTTCAAGTGTACCGGCAAATGTAACAGCGACAGATGGACGAATTTCGCAAAGAGCTTGAGCGCCTCGACTTGGGACTCTGTACGCCTTAGAAAACAAAATGCAACTTATACCCGAAGCCTTTGGAAGATGCCAGAAGGGGGAAGGCAGGAAGTGGTAGCGACAAGCAGCTGCGGCATACGTCTTCTTCTTCTTCTTCTCCTTAGTAAGCATGGCACATACCCACGCAGGGGGATTGGCCAGGGTTCAGTAGGTAATCTCAATGAGGTATTTGCGCGGGGAAAAATAGGCGTGAGAAGCCAACTTCTTATTTCTAAAACATCGTACACACCCACATGCGGTGATTGGACAAGGTGTGGTGGCATAAAGATGGAAATTTTCATAGAAGATTACGGCAAAATTTTAGCACCAAGCGTGAATTTTGGAAAATGTATAAATAAAAACGACAGCAAAATATTTAAAGTAAAATAACAGACAGCATTTTGGTGAAAAAAGAAGAGCTCGAAGAATTTTAAAAGAACAAGCAAATCGACCTACCAGTTGCAATTATGTTATCATGGAGAATCCCAAAAATTAAACCCAATGAAAATCCTTTGGCGCTCACACCGAACGATAATAAGACTGGCAGAGATAACGGGAACCCTAACCTGGTGAGAGGGACCTCCAGGTAAATCTTTCTCTGAAGTGCGAACTTTGGACAGTAGAGCAGAAAATGGTCTACAGATTCAACTTCCCCGCATGCGTCACATAGGTTTGTCGGTGTCGACCCACACGTTTATAGATATAAATTCAAACTGAGAATCCTGCACCTCAACCGCGTAATTGATGCCTCGCACAGCGTGGTTTTACATGAACGGACTTTCCAATTATATGCTAAGTGCTGATAATCAGTGGTATTTAGTAAGGGATCACGTAACCTGGCTGATATTTGTTGGAACCGCTGACACCTGGAAATCGCCAGCATGCTGAAATTTGGGACGGAATGTCTCACTGACCCGTCATGAGCTGACCTTCCTAAGTAATCAGCCACCTCATTTGAATGAATAGCTGCATGGCCAGGAACCCAGACAAAACGGACCTCCTTCAATGTGCAAGGGACAAAAAATCGCAGGAAACGCAGGATGACCTGGAAGGGTACAATTGAGCTTCACGTTACTTCTTCGAAAAAATGTATTTCGATAAAGCACATATACAAGTGCTAAAATATTTTGTCCAAAATAACGATTCCAAACAGAATCAAGAGGACCTGGAGGCTCTATTGAAAAATAAGCAGTGCGGTCGTGTTTGAGTTACATGTGACTGATTTTGTCATGTGGATACCGCTTCTTACGGAGCATATATGCAAAAATAAACGTTGTTTCCTCCGAAGATGTCTACATTCTTCGCAAGCACTTTTCATATGAGAAAAATAAGTTTCAAGAGCGGCCCACCACACCTGTTGAGGTCATGATTCATCCGATAGAGAAGTAGCAGAATTAATTGTAGAAACACGAAGAGAAATTATAACATGAAAGCAATAAAACTGCGGCAATACCACCTATGGCAGCAAATTGAGCACAGGACTACGTAGAACCCAGTAGTAATGAAACTATGCCGAATGTTTAAAGACATCCAGTTTTCAACCTTCGAAAAGCCAACCAGCTCACCCAGAAATTTGTGCTGTGCATCCAAAAAAAAGTCACCACAGGAAATTGGGTGTTGTGAACACAGCATGATGCTGCTGAACAATGCAGAAATTAAAACTACGATGTCCCCCTCGCAAGGACCACTTTGACTGAATGAACACTTCAAAAGCTTCCGAACCAATCAAATCTTCGAAAACTTCGCATTACAAAGTTGAAGTGAACGCAGAAAGGTACATGATAGCACGAATCTGAAGATTTGGATAGTGGGAGCGGGGTCGCCCTGCCTCTTACATTCCATCTCTAAAAAAAAAAAAACAGGGCTTGTCTACAAACAATTCAAAAATCACTCTTACAAAGGCCCGCACACTTGCCTGCGCACAATGAAAACATATCAACACAGGTATAAGCTATGTGTCATGTTATTCTCGCGTTTTCTTGGTAACAGCTGTGGCATACGCTATACTTCAGCAAACACAAGCGCTGTTTCAAAGCAACTGATATTCTATTAAATTTGTAAAGAAATCCCTCCGCTAAGCATTTTGCGACAACGAAGTCCCAGTGATCAATTTTGAAATTATGCAAAAAAAAAAACAGATAAAGAAGCAGCGAAACTTTGGTTTTGTGTTCTTGTTGAATGTTCCAACAAGAAATATTGTACACTGGGAGAAACAGACCTGTCATCATCATCATCATCATCAATAGCCTGGCTACGGCCACTACATGGCGAATGCCTCTCCCATGACTGTCCTATTAACTATGTCCTCAAACAAAGGCTAAGACGCTTTGAAGGCTCCTGCGGCAATCTTCTTCTTAAACAGGTGAGGCGGCGACGGTAGAGATAAAATGATCTGTACAGTCGATTTCACGGTTAAAGGCGCAGAGGGCTGACAGCGCCGGACCAGACCTGTAGAGGTGAAAATTTAGAGGAGCGATACAACAGCGCAGCCTCGTCAGAGACTCCAAGCTGCCGAGTTCGAGAAAAATTTGTGCTCCACGAATATCTCAGATGTCGATAATTCGTTGATGCTCGAAGTGCTCCGTTTTTCGCGCTTGGTAACGCACGTCACTGAAAACCAACTGCTGTGATACACGCAGCAGCCGGGAGGATATTCAAAACTGGCCTTTGCGAGGTTGTCAACAACTTCATTGCTGTGACCGGGTATCCATATTAAGTATACAAGGCTGAAATAGAAGGAAGCAAGGATAAGAATGTGGTTAAAATTGAAGAGTCAGCAGGCGAAACAAGGAAGGAACACAAAAATAAAGCATCAGTTATGACTTTCGATGTAAAACGAAAGGGGTCTAGCTCCCGTCGAGCAAGCAAGCACTACTGCCATAAACTGTGCTTGAAAATGCGGTTGAAATCAAGAATGCACCGCCGCGGTGGCTCAGTGGTTAGCGCGTTCGGCTACTGATCCGTAGTTCCCGGGTTCAATCCCGACCGCGGCGGCTGCGTTTCGATGGAGGCGAAACGCTTAGGCGCCCGTGTGCTGCGCGATGTCAGTGCGCGTTAAAGGTCCCCAGGTGGCCGAAATTATTCCGGAGCCCTCCACTACGGCAGCTCTTTTTTCCTGTCTTCTTTCACTCCCTCCTTTATCCCTTTTCATACGGCGCGGTTAAGGTGTCCGCCGATATGTGAGACAGATACTGCGCCATTTCCTTTGCGTAAAAACGAATTTTCAATTTTGAAATCAAGAATGCGGAGTCAAAAGGACCAGTATAAAGGCGGACAGAATATTCCAGCCCCTGCCAGTTCGTTGCATTGCGCGAAATCGGTTGCTATCGCAGTGTTCTTTGGAAGTGTTCTTAGATGATCTAGTAGTGGATTTAAAATGCGGGGTGGTAAAAGTTTTGCATTTTGAGGGATAATGCCATCAAAGACAATTTGAATGGACGACCCACTGCTTGGTGCTTGAAGAACGTTATAAATTTGCGCATTTAAATGCTCAAGTAGGCATTGCACAGACATTATACCTGTGGAGTATGAAAACACGGCCAGAATAAACCAGAAAAGGAGGACGGCTGGTAAAAGAAAATTCTTCCTTAGCGGTGCAGACGCCGTTCGTATGCCCTTACACAAGACTGCACAGTTAGAAACTGAAGTCTAGATAAGAGAAGTAGAATGCGTCTTCAGAGTAAATCAGATTGGCAGCCACAAATTGGGGGAAGGCAAGACACATTAGATGCACTTCCCGCTCCAAAATGGCGAGGGGACCAGCACTGTAAGCACCGGAGCCTCGAAACAACACAGATCCGAATTTTAAGATGCGCCTGAAATATATTATGCAAATCATTAGCAGCCCATATCGCCGCATTCGGCACCGGTTAGTACATGGCCTACAGATCATGCCCACGGCACGAGCCCCTTTCATAGCGACATTGGCAATGTCGCCTCAAACAGTCAGTCACCGCCTCGAACAATCCCTCCCGCACAGGCAATGTGGGAAGGAATAGAATAGCTTACTTAAAGTGAGGCAAAGGAAGAGGGGCTCAGAAGGTCTCTTACACAGGCGAAGTCTGGCGAACTGCACGGAATCCTACCGCATCCAAAGTGTGGCGATCAGGGATTGTGTCGTTAAAATAAGTTGCTCACTAGAGCGCAGCGCAAACATCCCCACGGTTGTTCCTTTCGATTGCACCATCAGCATTGGGCATCAGTGCCACCGGGATGCCGCTGACCCCGCAGCGCAAAAAACCTTCCAAAGCCAGAAGATCAGGATACAAAGAAGCCGACCCGGAGGAGCTCCGCTAGCCGCGAAACTTAGTGTGAATTAGCTGGGCTTACCACCTTGCCACGTCCGTTATGAACCTCAAAACAAGAAGCGCAAACGCGAAAGCAGAGAAAAAAAAAAAGGCCTCAACCAGCTACGTGCAACTCAGCCGGCCTTCTCAGAACGGATCGTCTTCCCCATCTCTGCGTTCGCCTTAAGAACCAGACAGCCTTAGGCTACCAGCACGTGACGACCAGAGCCACGAGTTTCATGGCGCCTGTCGTCCACGCCATCGTACAGAACGGAGAGCATACGATCATGTGAAAGCTAAAGTCCGATAGCTAGCCCACTCCCCATAACCCAGCGTCGTGCGAAGGTTTCAAGGTCCCGAGCATTCCGCCCTGCGCGAGCACACCGCTTCGTTTTTCTTTGCGGTGGCGCTACAGGTTATACGGGCGGCTTACATTTAGGCTACTCCTCAGAATAAAATAATCGTAGAACGCGTTGATTGTTTAAAGCCTTTATTTTTTCCAAGTATTTCATTCTGTAAAAGACGTTTATAAAGTGGATGTGCTTACAGGTTGCTGATGCAACAATCGTAATATACGGACTCCTTTAACTAATATGATGTATCCCCTGACATAAAAATAGCCGACTTCAGCATGACTAAGCTCAAAAGATCGCCCGATAGCACTAGTTACGGTGGGCACATAAGGTCATTACGCGCTGTTATCCCGAAAGAAACTTTCGACTTAAAGGCCTTTGACTTAAAAGCATTTACTATAAAGGCCCTCACCCAGAAGACATTTACAATGAAAGCCTTCATCGTAAAGTTTTTTACTTTAAAGCATTTACCTTTAAGGCTTCAGAGCTAAAGGCATTTGACTTAAAGGATTTTACCACCAAGGCCGTCGGCCTAAAGGCTTTTACCGTGTAAGCATTCACCTTCAAAGCCTTCACTAAGGTGAAGGACAGCCAGGTGTAGACACCTACCAGGTTGCTCACAACCCGGTGGGCAGAAGGGCCGCCTCTCCGCAAAGCAAGCTTCAGGGACGTACTATGTATGTACATACGTATACAGGAAATCGAAAAATGCACCTAGTAGTGCTACTGCAATGAAACATGTCGCGGCTTTTTTTTCAAGTGCTCGTGTAATAAGAATATTTTATTCAAACCATTATGTAGGACTGCTTTATCATGCCGCACCAGAGAGAGAAGAAGATTAGGTGCAATCCACAGACTAACACATTTTGTCGCATTTCCAAAAATAATCGATTCTATTCCTGGGAATTCATATTTATTTATTTCATTTGACTGTTCCCATTTTTATATTGATTTAGTGTTCTCACGCCTATTTTTCCCCACGCAAATACCTCATTGAGATTATCTACTGAACCCTGGCCAATCCCCCTGCGTGGGTATGTGCCATGCTTACTAACGAGAAGAAGAAGAAGAAGACTAACACATCGAAGGAAACGTCAGTCTTCTGACGTTTCCTTCCCCGCGCAAATGCTTCATTGGCATTCTACTCTATACCTTGGCCAATCCCCCGCACGTGGGTATGTGCCATATTACTTGAGGAGGAGAGGAAGAAGAAGAAGAAGAAGAAGAAGAAGAAGAAGAAGAAGAAGAAGAAGAAGAATTCATGCGCGCTGGACAGTGTTTTCTTCTCGGGCATACTCAGCGATCGTTATAATTGAATACACTTTTATTTCATAGTTTCATGGCACTTATCATCCACGCCATCGTTCAGAACTGAGAGTAAGAACATGTGACAGCTTAAGTGCGACCCCCGCAGCGTACTAACTGTATCCCAGCGTATTGCGAAGGTTTTAATGAATACAGCTGCCACGCTTGGTGAGGCCGTTCGTGTTGGCGCTGGTCGTCTGTGATCGATACCATCGCTTCATTCCTACCCATCTGAAACTTTTTATTTGTTGTCTTCTTTCGTAGCTATGAGAAACATTCCTGTTCGTTCATGCAACGTCCATATCTCTTTTATGTCTCTTCTCCTCTGAAATTAGGCCGTCGCTTAGCAATATTCATCGTGGAAATCTTTATTCTGGAGACAAATGCACACCAGAAACAAACACAGTTGCACTTCGGTGACAGCACTGCCATTTCTAGCACCACGCGTGTTTCCGACTGCACGTCAGACGGGCGTACTATCCGAACGCGAGATCGTCTAAAATTATTTCGGGCAAAGTGTATTTTCGGAAGTTTTCTAGCGGTTTGATGGACGGAATGAATTTTGCGCGCTTGGCGGGCTGAAACGCTAGACGTATCTCAGCATAACGATATTGAAGCTAGCATAAATATGTGGCACGAAGTGCTGCAAAATGATCATTCGTTTTCCACAACCGTACGGTTGCAAGCTGAAAGGAAAATTGATTCAGAATCATGACAACAAATTTTTGTGAACTCAGCACCTTCCTGAAATGTTGTTAAGATGTTGGCTATGCGTCGCAGAGAATCGTAGCAAAACGAGTCCACTAGTACCCGCAAAAGACGGCAGATATTTCAGTGGAATTCTGAGCCAACAATGTTCTGTGACGAAGCATTTGTCGTTCACTCAGAAGATGTGTCGCAGAAAGTTTCCCGGCCATTTTCAGGGAAGCAATGCTTGGATGTCCGCTCATATGTAGCCAGCTCATGCAGCTGGAGTCAGTCAAGGTATAGTGCGCAGTACAAAAGACTTCTTTAATGCTGTACCACTTGTGAGCAACTACATCGAACAGGCTTCTTTCGCAGCAGTAAAATACTGCACCCAGCTTGGTGTTCGTCAATCCTGTTTTAGAGCTGCACATTCTTCCACTGAGCAAAGGACACTTCACACAGAAGGCCACTGTGGCTCAGGCATGAAAAGTGAAACTGAAGATACTGGTTTTGCTGGACGACTTCCTCTGCATTTTCGATTCCACGATGAGCACAGAACCATGTTTTTCTTATGCGTGATTTTATTTATTTTACAGTCTCAAGTAGCCAAATGTTATATGTATCAAGCTTTCCACACTTCCTAGAGATGCACACGAACGGTACAGAAATTATGTTTGTCCCCTACTACCTGCGGGCATCTGTGATTCCGTGGCTCCAGGTTGTTAGGCTGTAGGAAGCTCATGGTGCGTGATTACCTAACTGGTGCGTTTGACGCTCCGCGCTTTAACTGTTGCTGTTTTTCGTCACGCACAGTGCACGAGAGTCCGGGTGTGTTCTGCTCAAGAAGAGGCTATTTTCTTCCTCTCATCACTGCTGGGCACCTCCTCAGCAGAACCGCACAGGAGAACAACAGTATGGGCTTGTAGATTTGTGTACGCTCTCTGGTATATAGCAATACTCCCCTTCTCTGTTTACTTCAGGGACAGCTCACAAGTATTGTAACAATGAGTTGCCCTGCAGACCACGTGGACGCTCTCAATGAGCTGGAAGGAGCGCTCGATGAGAACAAAGCGCATTTATGCGCTTATGCGCTAGCAATGAGTCAGTTTCGCACGGTTCGTAGAATGCAACTTTTCCTGTTTGGTCTAGGGCTCTGTTAAAGAAACCGATTAGCTTCTACAAAAGGAACGAAGGAGTTGTTAGGCGGTCATTTCATGAATGATGAGCGTTAATTTTGCATTACGAATGTTAACCATATGTGTTTTATTAACCAGTTGCTTACTTGCGTGGTAAAGCACATGTCAGGCATGTCTGAGTTCAAGGAAACATTTCGCATGACCTTAAAAGTGTACCCAGTAGCAAAGAAATTTTGGGTTTCGTCCACGGAGAAGATTCATGCAGGCCGTGTAAGAAGGAGGACTACTTAAGCTCAGAGCGTGCTCATGCGAAGGCGAAACGGGGATTGCTGCTGTTACACTGAAAATCTGGAGTCTTGTTATGCACCATTTCGTAATTATTTCTATTACATGTGCCATGTGCTGTTGTCGTTGCCAAAGAACGCCTTGTTTTGTGCAGATGTTTCCATACTTGTATCAAATTGCTGCCAGGAGGACACGTCGGTTGATGTCAATGATCTCCTTGAATAAAAGATAAAATCAGTAAAAGAAAGTATTTTTCAGAGCGATGAACTGACTTAACGACAACACTCAGCTGATGAACCCGTTCCTCTCAGCAGGCCTCGAAAAGCTATGCGGTTTGTAACTGACGTAACAAATAAATAGTTTGCTCTGTTATTGTCGGTGTAATATCGGCATCACCTACGTAATTTGAGATTTGTTGGGAACACATTTATTATGTTCTGGACGAATAAATGCTGATTTCTTGATAATGATAATACACAAACATGCTGCAGCACGCAAATAATCTGCATTTTACATTTCAAACTTATGGATATTTGAAGAATTTCATGTTTGTTTTGTTTTCTATTTTTCGGTGGCACATGCGCATCGAAATCAGGCTGACGCGACATGACGATATTTGTAGCTGTTCCAAGCGGTGATGTGGAGCGGGCCGTTGGTGGCTCTTTGTGCGTGGAAGAGACAGCGAGTGCTCTAGCCGTGAAAAAAAAAATTATTTGTGACGATAAGGAGCAAAACCAGAGCATAATGCGTCCACCCGGTAAATAAATTCTGTTTCAGGTAGATGAAAAACAAAGATAATCTTGGAAATAACCTACAGGAAGCTCGCAGGCATAAAAACGCAAAAAACACATTGATCAGCGGCAACAGAGTGTGACAGTGCCGCCGACATCTGCCGCACCGTACCAAGTGGCGCGTTTTGAGGATATTGAAAAAGAGAATTTTCTCTCTGTATTTCATTCAAGAAAAAATACTCAAGCTGAGACCAGCGAATCGAATACGCAGTCAAGCTATGAAAATAGAACTGACTAGAATTTGTGAAAAATTGTGGTCAAATTCAGAACAGTGCTGTGGATTTGTTGCGGAGAGACAAGCATGAAAGGACGTGGTGCTAGACATAAAAACAACAGCTTAAGTTTCAGCCGCAAACGTTTTCGTTGGCCAAATGCATAAACCTGACCTGCCGTTCCTCACGATAGTTTCTGTTCGCTATGCAAGGCAGTGCACAAGCGTTTTGCTCAAGCGTCTTAACAGCGGATGGTTGGTGCCATTGTCCCCAAGTACAATTCATTGAGCGAGTTGGTTTTTGACTTCCATAACCACAGCGCATTCGACTGTACAGAATAAATGACAGAGAAGAAGGAATCATGCAACACACAGAGAGCTGTTGAGCTCGCATCGTCGTAATAACTTCGGATTGCCTGGATCGCAAACGCCATCCAGATTCTTTATTCTTGCTTGTGTTTTCTGGTTGTTTGGAAATATGAGTACTAGACGCTACTATTAGGGCAGTTTGCACTCTCATTGTATATTGAAATGGAGTCCTTTTGCCGCGGCAGCTGCCAAAGGCCTGTGCCTTGCGTTTTCTGTCGTAGCAGCAGCAGTAGTCAGCGTCAACGGAAAATGGCAACCATGCGGAAGGAAGAGGGTTACCATGGAAAGGAGGCATTGTGGTGAGAGTGTATCCAGAGGGTGTGTGTTCGGACCACGCCGGTGGAATATGATTGTTTTTTCTTCTGCTCTCTAATCACTGATCTATTTCTCATAAAAACATTATAACATTACTAACTTCTCATTTATGAACACCGTATAGAAAACTAAAAGACATTCTCCTATGATTTTTTTGGTTTCAATGACTTGCTTTTCTGCACATGCAGTGCACATTGTGGAGTGGCATAATGTACTTAAATGCGTTTCACAGTAATGCAAACTTCGTAATTTCATGTCATGTGCGCCGAAGTCGGAAGTGGCTCCTATAATTGTTTCCTTGAACTAGATTATTACTGAGGTCGAAGTACGATGAATTAGCATATGTGAACTTTCGTAGAGAACAAGTGAAACCTCTTGAAGGGTCCAACGCTACAATTTTATGCCGAAAAAGCTTAACTTCTAAAGTAGGCCTTCCAGCTAGTATATGTGGAATTCAGAGGGCCGTGCACCTGGCTGGCAACTTGTCGTCTGGCTCGGCCCATGTGGCCAGTCGCAGCAGCTTGAGAAACACGAGTAGGGATAAAAAAAAACTAACAGTTGGTGTACATTCACGGACTCCAAGCCTGAACAACGAATTTTAGGACGGGTTCCACACCCCACCGCCTACCAGTCTCTGGCCATAGAGTTCACTGAGCTCCTTTCATCTGCTGAAGAAAAAGGTCACTGAATAGTATCTCATGGATCCCTGGACATTGCGGGTTCAATGGAAATGAGAAGGCCCATGTTGAAGCAAAGAGTGGTCTCAGCGATGGCCTCCGTACAGTTGTTCTTTTCATTAGACCGGACACCGCTTGCCTTCTCTCGAACTTTTTGATGGGTACGACGGCGAGATACTGGGCCCAGCCAGACACTCGGATCATCCGCCTGAAAAGACTAGATCCGTGTATAAAATTTTGGGTACCGCGTGAAATTCCGTGGTGTCATGCATGTTTGATACACAGACTTCGTTCAGACGTCGCTTTGACGCAGAAGCACTTACAATTAATTGGACGAGCGGACACCGCGGACTGTTCCACTTCTATGGCACTTCCATGACTGTTCCATGGCCGAGACTGTTGAACATGTGTTAGTGGTTTGTCCGGTACATGCACGCCCAAGAATAACGTTGGCTGCTTCCTTGAAGCGTTTGGACAGCAGGCCACTCCTTGAGGACTTACTGCTAGGCGCGTAGCAGCAGAGTTGGCAAGCCGCCCAGGCAGGGTTGGAATTTTCGCGTTTTTTAGTAACACGGGCCTTGACTCGCTGTTCTGATGCCATCAAATGTGCGTGCATGTACTCTCATCTTCCTTCTCACCACATCATCACTCATCACGACCCTCTTTCTTCTCCTCCTGCCCTTCCCCAGTGCAGAGTAGCAGGAAACACATAAATCCTTCTGACCAGCACACGGGGCATCTGGGCACTGGGCATCTGCTCAACGGAGGGCACAAGCACACTACCTGACGTCTGATTTCGTTCAACTGGCCGCCGGAGTAAGAGACATGCCCTTTGTACACGTGGAACCTTCCGCCGCCCCCCCCCCCCCCTTCCCAGGCTTTTTGCGTCACACAAGAGCAAAAAGACGTCACCCGCACATGCGGTACTCTGCCCCTTTGAAGTATAGGTAACGCAGGCGGCGAAACAAAGCGGAAGCCCTACTCTTGGCAAACAAATAATTCACAGCGAGCGCGAACAGCACAGACCAAATCGGACACCTCAGCCTGCTCTCCCGGAGACCGCAAAAGACGCCATAGTATTCCCTTTCGAGTAGGTGTCGGATGACATGCAGCTGTGAAGCAGCTGATTTAGTTCGTCGAAGGTACCGTTCTATTCTATTCGCGCGTGTTAGAGGTGGTCTAGTGTCTTTCGTTGGTCCAAGTTCACTAAAACCACGTTACGCTTGCGCGCATTAGTGAATTTAAGCAGATTCTGAGTCCGACTTGAAAAGGTTAACACACGATGTCCACGGGCAGAGCAAGATTGCTGTAAGTAATTAGCCGAGGAAGAAAGCGGCTAATGCTTTTAGCAAGAGCTGTAAGGATATTGTAGTCTGTTTAGCAGGGTAAACGGGCGCCAACTGGATGCTGGCAGCTGTCTGAGTCTAGTTTCGGGAGCAACACAATTAGACCGCTGAACTAGCGCAGAGTGAAACCCATAGAAAGTGCGCCACTAAGGGTCAAAATTAGCACTGGATGAAATTGCGATAACCAGGCGTTTCGCACCGCAGCTGCTAGCACGCTGCTTTACTGCCAGCGTTGTGAACCCAAAGACTGTGAGTCGCTCACACCTCGGTGTCTTGCAGACCAAAGAAAAGTTGCACACAGGGCTGTTCTTCGTGCACACTCGCGTATGGCCCGTATGGCCGCGGTTCTCTAGCACAGCTGTGTGTCCCTAAATTTCAATGAAAATTTCTATCGGGATAAACATTTGCAGCCGGATCACCCGCCCACCCGTGAACGCGTTTTGGTTTTGATTGAGCGTTCTATGCTGGACACCTCATGGTTTTCCGTAGAGCAACACTCTACCAGCCGCACTTCTTGGGGCAGGTAGCGACACCAGTCGGTAGAATGTAGCGAATGCAACAGGTGTTCCCGCAGGGTATACAGGCACCCGTTTCCTCCACAAGTGCACAGGTCCGGATGCAGGCATTTTCGTGGCGTTCAAGCGCACGAACTCGAGGCACTCACCGGCATCGACCGTTAGATTGCACGCAGCTCTCGGCGGCGCTAAGCTTAATGTATGCAGCGAGCATTATAAATGAGACGGGGCGACAAAAATCACGAACATGGCAGCAAATGCCGCCCATGATCATCAACGTCCTGACGCGCTCTTGCCGTGTTTTGCGTAAGAAACAATATTTATAACTCGATTTGCCGGCAGCCATAACTAAAGAACAAAGGAAAACAAAGGAGATGCACTGAGTCACTATGTTATATTTACAGTGGTGGGGAGTTAACTCCTATCATCGGTCGTCGTTCGCCGCTCCGTCGGTGCGGCAAATGCTCAGCCAGCAAGGAACTCAATGAAATGGAAGGGAAGGATCGGGAAGATATGTGCAATTCGTAGATGATGAAAGCTGAAAAAAAATCATGAAAGTTTCATTACACATGTGTGACGTTAAAGAGGGATATGGTTTGCATATAAGGTGAATCTGACACGGGTACGAACATTATGCAGATTTAGAGCACACGCTGCGCGGTGGCTCGTTATTACCTCATTTCCCTGCAGCTGGATTTTCGGCGCATGTGGAAACAATTTGAGTAAAATTTTAACTTCTTTATATGGTGTGGTTAGCTTTGACTACAGCGCGTAGACTTTTTGAACCGGAAATCCATCGTCAAGATCGATGAGAAGCGCCGCGCATAGACTTCCTTGAGTCCAGTCACCTTCATATAAATAGGAAGCGCAGCTACACTGCCGTCATTTAAACGTTCACTTACCAGCCAATATGGCTTTTGCAGAGGTGCATGGGCTGTGCGTAAGAAGGGCCGCGCCCTTTCGAGTGGTTCCCATTTCATGCACGTTTGGTTCAACGGAACGTGTTCAGTACCCTGACCGTTGTACTGGATAGCTATTTAGGCAGCCACATGCTGGTGTTACGTGGAGTGGGAAACAAGATTTAGTGAGCGGACTGCACGCCGGTTTGAGTTTTCTGGCACTTACTTCATTTTATTACAGCTCTGTAGTAAGTAAAAGAATTATTGGTCTGTGCTCAATACCGTTAGAACTGGACCGAGTGAAAACGAGTCGTCTGTTGTGCTTTCCTTTATCCTTGACTAAAATTATGCTATTGGCACTTTCACTTTCTGTTCGCTTGTTGTGCAGCGGGGAAGGCACTGTGCGCCTTCCAATACTGATTCAAGAAAAAAAAAACTGACGAGGGCTATAAGTACATCGGAGACTGGCTCAATCTTGGCTAATCATCGAACCACTTTTCGGCCCTTTTCATTATTTCCGCCTCTTAAGCTAGTGCAGTGCCAAAATTTTGAAAATCTGAAAATTGTAAGACACTATAAAAATATTGAAGGTAATGCTTCACTAATTTAGGTATGTCGCAAGATCTTTCTATTATAGTTTTTCCAGCCATCGCATCGAATACTTAAGACTGCCACAGAAAATCAATGGTGAATGCTTTTGACGATAGAAAAAACGTGAATAAAAAAACTATAAGACACGTCGGGCGATCCGCAGATATATGTACTGCTATAGTGAAATCTTACATTATATTAAAAATTGAGTTCATAAACGGTTTCCCGCTCAAAAATGCTTTTATACATATTGCTGGGCATGAATGATGCGCCATGAAGAAACTCAGCAGTAGTTTGCTCAAGCTTACAAAAAAGCGGCTCCTTGACAACAGAGTAACCGATGTAATCAAGTCTCGGGAATACAAACCGGGAAGTAATAATGAATGATGTCTTCGTGTTGAGTCCCTTTCACCGCGGGCATACATTATCGAAGAAATGTTTGCACTGCATATCTTGTGATCAGGTGAGTTAAAAATAACATTAGCAATACCTTCAAGTTTGCTTTAAAAATTAGGTGATGAAGCAGACTGCGTAAATGCAGATGTAGGCTGCAGCTGCCAAGGAATACAAAAGCGCGTTGTGCAATCGTGTTCTCTCTTCGTCTTGGGTTTCCGAGCTGTTTTTAGTTTTTTGAGATGCACCACCTAGCCCAAGTATTCGCCATTTATTATCTGAGAGAAGTTGCATACGTGGTCCAGCCAATTTTTATTCTTCTGATTATTTCTCTCTCATGACCCGGATCAGCTGTCACTATACTACCCCTAGTAGATGTATTCAGCATCATTGCGTTTTAGGGAGTTGGTTGTTGATAGAGGATGAAAATTTTGCGCACGCATTATATATGAACAAGGAAATCCTGTGTGTGTCGGCTTTCTTGTCCATATTTGTTGTGTGCGTGAAATTTTCATTCACTAGAGGTATTCTTTTACCACTTCTAGCACCTCGCAACCAACCGTCAACTGCTTTTCCCTTGCGTGACTGTTGCGGATTAACTTGGTTTTCTGCGTGATAATTTTTGACCCACCTTTCTGTTCTGCCTGTCTGACTAATTGATCATGCTTTGCTGCTCACCAATTGAGTGGCTTAGCTAGGCAATGCCATCAGCGAATCGCAAATTACTTAGGTATTATTCATTGACTCTCATCCCCAACTGTTCTCAATCCAGGCCTCAGAATCCCTTCTTCAAAAAGACGGTAAATACCTTTGGCGAGATCGTGTCCCCTTGCCTAACACCTTTCCTTAATGGAAAAATATTGCTGACTTTATGGAGAGCTGTGGTAGCTGTGCAGTCGTTATAGATATCTTCCAGTAATTTCACATGACTCTTGTACACCCTGATTTCGCAATGTATGCAGAACGGCTGAGGTTTCGACGGAGTCAAATGCTTTCTCGTAATCAATAAAACTATACATAGGGGTTGGCTATATTGTACGCATTTGTCCATCACCTTATTGATGGTGTGAATATCGTCTATTGTAGGATATCTTTTACGAAAGCCTGCCTGATCATTTGGTTGATTAAAGTCCAAGATTTCCCTGACTCTATTAGAGATTACCTTAGTAAATATCTTGTTCGCAACAAACAGTAAGCTTATGGGTCTGTGATTTTTCAAGTCCTTGACGTCTCCTTTCTTACGAATTTTGATAATGTTAGCGTCGTTCCAAGCTTCTGGTACAGCCGAGGTCATAACGCATTGCGTATTCGAAGTGGCTTGTTTGTCTAGAAGAATCTACCTTCCACTCTTCAACAGATCTTGTGTTACCTGATCCTCCCCAGCTGCTTTCCCCATTTGCATTGCTCCTAAGGCTTCCTCTACTTCCTCTTTCTTTACTGGCGGGATGAAGCATTGCTGTGCGCTGCTGCCTCTCCCACGAACGTTCTGATTACGTTGCCTACTGCATATATTTGGGTATAACTCCTCGGCTGCACTATCTTCTCCATACTGCTAACGACATTGCCCTTCTTGTCTCTTAACGCACACATCTGGTTTTTACCTATGCCTAGTTTCCTCTTCACGGTTTTAGGCTGCCTCCATTTTTTAGAGCACGCTCGATTGCCTCCATATAAAACTTCTGTATGTCGCCTACCTTGCGCTTATTTATCAACATTGATAACTATGGCACTTCTAATCTGTCTGAAGGTTAGACGCTTGCATGCTTTGGCCTTCCTTAATAAAATCTTTCGTCTCGTGAGAGAGCTAACCTGAGATATAGCTGGAATACATAGGAACGCGAATGCCCATAAGGTTTGGTTTATGGGACTTTAACGTCCCAAAGCAACTCAGGCTATAAGGGACGCCGTAGTGAAGGACTCCGGAAATTTCGACCACCTGGGGTTCTTTAACGTGCACTGAAATCACACAGTACACGGGCCTCTATAATTTCGCCTCCATCGAAATTCGACCACCGCGGCCGGGATCGAACCCGCGTCTTTCGGGTCAGCTGTCAAGTGCCATAACCACACAGGCACCGCGGCGGCTGAATGCCCGTGTCAGTCGAGCACAAAAAGAATCTGGAAGTGCATAAAATATTTTTAATACTGGTAATTCCAGGTCAGTTATGGAAAGCATATAATTTTCGGTTGAAAATTAACCGGCGCTGATAAAAAAACATAGGTGTAGTGGACAGTGAAAGTTGTTACATGAAATGATTAGCCAAACAATGACTTCACGCATAAAGATAACGCTACTTCGCTTGTTTGTGCTTTGGGGAGAGAGGTTAGAATGCCTGCTTTGCTTTTAATGGAATTTTCTGGCACAATTATGGATATTTTATCGGACAGTGCGTCTGCAGGCATCTCAACGAGGGCGTGCTCTGTGTTCCAGCCACCATTCCTGCGTGGCCAGAGGCATCCAGGCTACGTGGAGCGCCCTGGGCAGAATATTGGTTTTTATTACGCCTCTCTAGTAATGTCCGCAATGGCTCAAGCCCTTTTCCGCATCTTGGTTATTTATTACGAGAGCTTTGAATTGAGAGACATGCGTGTATCTAGGCGAGTGGGTTTTTACTCTACACTACCAGCCAACTTCAGATTTACACCTTTGTTTACTAATGTTGTCGACTGCGTCATATTTGTACTATAATATGATTTTGCTAACAAATTTCTTCTGCTTCATGACGCTAACGTTGACATCTGCTGCAAAGACTTGTATGTCAAGTGCGATCCTTACCTGTGAGCGTGTTTTCCGTGCAGGTGATTAAAGGCGTTTGCCGGCGTCTTAGAGCTCGGGCCGAACCCTGTAACGACGAAAGCGGCACGAGGCAGGCGGCAAGTAGCACGAGGCAGGCGATAATTGATAATTGGTTTTTGGAGAAAGGAAATGGCGCAGTATCTGTCTCATATATCGTTGGACACCCGAACCGCGCCGTAAGGGAAGGGATAAGGGAGGGAGTGAAAGAAGAAAGGAAGAATGAGGTGCCGTAGTGGAGGGCTCCGGAATAATTTCGACCACCTGGGGATCTTTAACGTGCACTGACATCGCACAGCACCCGGGCGCCTTAGCGTTTTTCCTCCATAAAAACGCAGCCGCCGCGGTCGGGTTCCAACCCGGGAACTCCGGATCAGTAATCGAGCGCCCTAACCACTGAGCCACCGCGGCGGGGAAGGGGCAGGCGGCACTGGCGCCATCCGTGAGGTGATCACGTTATCGAGGGGTAACCGTGTCCCACTTGAAGACGGCGATGGCGGCACGAGGCACGTGTGCTCTTGTGCCAGTGGTGACCGCCTTTTTCTACGCTTCGCAATGCTGGCAGCCGTTTCGCATTGGTGAGGAAATGTCTAAACAACAGCTGTCATATTCATACCAAAATATCTTGTACAGCGTCGGCCGCAAAATCGATTCTACAATAACAAAACACAACTTAAGCGTGCCTTACATTAGGAAGGAAAAACGAAAGAAAGATGAGGCAATAACTAAATCTTCTTACATCAGAAAGTGTATAATCCGGCTGAGTAGGAGGAGCATGTTCACTGTAGCCTTTCAGTCATTCCGTTTAAAAATTGTTTTTTGCTTTATTTTTTTAAGTCAGGCCGTGTAGTAAAGACCTAGTGCACTCTTGCTTTTTTTCTGCGAGCTTATAGGCCTAGTAATCAACGTATACATTTCCACTTGTGGAAAATGGTAGCCTGGAGAAGAAGCACTGTCTTAAGAAATAACGTTAGCTCGTGCATCCTGTTGGACTGCAGAAGCTGCGGATGAATTGCATGTGACCATCGTAAGAACTGCAGCATGGAGAGATTTTCTAGCGACGTGAGTTGTGGTTTTCAATTTTTGAACCAGTGCTTGAAAGTGAAAAGCTGGTATTGAGACGACTTTCGACAATTTACACCGGACGCAACTCCGAGGCGTATATCTGAGAACCTACCGCATAAGAGTACGTTGTGCATATTTGTTCAAGGAGTTGCTCCAATTTTAGTAAAGGGGCCAGCCAGAAGTTTCATCCATAGTGCTAGCACGCGCTCCGAGTATTTTATAAAAAGCTGGAATAAAATATTATTTGCGGCTGTGGCAAGTTCTTCGCAGATGTTCTGACTGCAGCACTGAGGCGCGCGATCCTGCAGTCAATAATATAGGGATCGTATACAGTCCAGTCAACTTATAACGGCAGCGATTAAACAAACGCTCGTTTATTGCAAACGAAGGCGATGGTCACCTCAGATTTTGTACTAGGTTCATTGGCATTGCGTCTCCAATAAAACGAACCCCCAAAACTCATTGCTCGTTTATAATGAACGACGAGGCTCCGTAAACTCGCCCTCGCAGTCGAAACCTTTATTATTATTTATAATTACACACACTCACACACGGATTCATTAGCTCTGTATGTATTTTTCTGGCTAGATAGTTCGGATACAATGGTACCATGTTTCTATTTTTGTTGAGATGTTGGGAACGCCTTTTTCTTTTCTTTTTGTATTAGATTTCCTACTCTAAAGTATGCTGTTTTCTTGCGAAGTGATTTTTTTTTCATTGTACATATGATTCGGCATTTAGTCACTAGTGTCTTGATGTGTATGCCGGGGTGTAGGCCTCGTCAGGAGTCATGCTTTGCCTGCCTCCTTTTGCATCTACCTGGGGCATATTGTAAATATGGCGGAATAAACTGATCAATTTCTTCGACTTTCTCCCGATCGCAGATACAAAACAGCCTTTCCCGGCCCCAGTGGCTGGGAAACGCTTTCCTTTAGAAACGAATAATGACTGCGTGTCTATTCGAAAAAAGCAATCGAAAAGGGGGGACGAGGGACATATATATATATATATATATATATATATATATATATATATATATATATATATATATATATATATATATATATATAATATAATATATATATATATATATATATATATATACACTGGGTGTCCAGGCGAACTTTAGCCAAGGGTTAAAAGATAAGATATTTGAGGTAGGCCAGCAAAACCACTTACATACAGCTACCAACCGGCTTGCGCATCATAGACAATTTTTTGTATGGCAATTAATTAATTAGCAATTAAGGTAAATTGGTGAAATGCGTAAATATTGATTTTAGACAGAAAATGTTAATAGCAAAGTTGGAGAGCACCTTCAGAAACTACCATTCCAATTATTTGCGATAAAAAAAGTGTGATGTGAATCTTTTTTCCGAGACTCAAAGAAAGCCCGCGAAATACGAAAAATCACGTGACTAGCGCATTCGTGCGCCACGATTGTGCTGCCCTCAATCCTGGCTGGAGTGAACGAAATCAGCTGCTGGCAAGGCGCGACGGCCCCATTACTCCGGCAGGCCGATATGTCGACGGTGGTTGCGACGCCCGCGCGAGCCAGTCTGCAAGCTTGACGGCGCAAGTTTTGGCGTCGCGCTTGCACATGAGTGATGAGTTGACCTCATAGCCTCGAGCGCTGGAGGAGGAGAATGTGACATGGACGCAGTTGCCTTTTCGGCCGGCGCTGGCTCGGTGCGATCTCCAACAGCAGTTAAAATTTTGTCTGGGGGCAGTGTCCAGTGCGGTGTAGAGTCAGATTTGTTTTCTGGTACGTGAACAGTTCAATGCATTCCAGCAGCGGCCGTCACTTAGCAGAAAGGAATTCCGGCCTCTCTGTCAGTTTTGAACGAACCCATGGACGAAAGCGATGTTTTGCTTCCAGCTGTGGGAACTCTCATCCGAATGAGTCCGCCTCTAGAAATGTTGGGGAACTAGCACCACGTCTCCTATCAGTGTACTGCTTGGAGTACGACTGGTTGACTTTGACACTCTCGAAGACTGGTTTCAGCACAGCGGTCGAGTGTACGTGCCCCCAGAGGGAATTCTGGCAATACTGAGCTCTGTTCTGGGTTGGCGGCCATGCAGGATCCTTGCGGGTTGCACGCCTGTTGTCACATGCGGTGTCAACCTATACGTGCCGAAGTAGTCGACCAAGGAAGTCTGCAACAGCCGATTTTCCAACCTTGCCAATTATATGCAATCTTTGACTACTCGGTTAGAACTTGCGATTGTACCGTTTATACGCGGGTACTAAACTGAAGAGCAACGATGTATAATGCTCCTCTCACGCAAGAATTCCTCGAACAATTGTACTTAAATTGTGTGGTCCGTTGTCTGTTACGATTTCATGCGGAAAGCCTTCGTGGCCTAATACCCATAACAGAAAAGAGACAATCGCATTTGATCTGACTGTTGGTGCAAATGCAACCTCAGCCACTTCGAGTGGTAGTCATTCAGTGTTATTATGTATCTGCAGCTGTTAGGAGCCCACTCAAGCGGTCCTACAATGTCCTTGCTGGGCTTTTCCCAAGTTCCTTCTTGAAATGTCACGGGTTGCAAGGACATGAACAATAGCTCAGCATACTTATCAAGTGTCTGAGACATGTTGAAATGACTTGTTCAACTTTTTGTCTATCCGAGGCCACCAATAGATGTCACGCAGCGTTTGCTTAGTTCTTACAATGGCACGGTGGTTTTATTATGCAAAGCCGACAAGCATCGTTTTCAGCACATCGGGGATTGCAATCTTTTCTCCTCGGAGCAACAAGCCACCAACCAGAGAGAGTTTTTTTCGCAAACTGAAGTAGGGAACGACTTCAAGTGTCCAAGTCTTTTTTCGGGGGCCAGCCTGTCATGGCGTATTCCAAAACCTTTGGCAACACCTCGTCTGTAGCGGTAGCAAGCTGTAGCTGCTCATTTGTCACGGATGACGACATGACCGAGGCTATTTGTTCCTCTCAGGTTTGGTTTGAAGCGCACTCAATAGGCAGACGTGAAAGCCTATCTGCAATGAAATTTTGAGACCCTTTTTTTATACTCGATGGAGAAACTAGAGTACAGCAGCCGAGCGGACAGTCTAGACAGTCGAAGGGGCCGACGTCTGGTGGCAGCCGATGAAAGCAGGTTTACCAATGCTTGATGGTCTGTTCACAACACGAACTTTCTTCCCCAGAGGAAAACCGACATGCCAAGGCTTCTCGCTCACCGGCGGAATACCTCCGTTCTGCTGCGGTCAACGTGCGCGATGCGAATGCAACTGTGTGCATTACGCTGTGGAAACACAGCATCCAAATCCTTGTCCCAAGCATCCGTAGTGACGATGATATATAAATATGGGCTGAGTATCTGAATGATAGGACTAGCTGATGAGGCACTTTTGAGGAGCTCAAACTGCGTTGAGCTTCCTCAATCCCAGCGAACTTTTGATTTTATGGAAGACTTTCTCAACGGTCTCACCAGATCAGCAAATCGGGGTATGAATTGGGAGTAGTACCCTACAAATTCGAGGACTGAACGCAGGGTTT
Source organism: Amblyomma americanum (assembly GCA_030143305.2). Taxonomy (NCBI): domain Eukaryota; kingdom Metazoa; phylum Arthropoda; class Arachnida; order Ixodida; family Ixodidae; genus Amblyomma; species Amblyomma americanum. The sequence goes on along the minus strand of JARKHS020026562.1, from coordinate 292 downwards.
TAAGATCATTTCCATCTTCCACATCCAATGTGCACAGTATGTCCCACTAATCCTCTTGAATAACTTTGTCGTAGTCTCCCCTGATATCCGGAAATTCTAGCCATAGGGGCCTGTGTTCCTTTTCGGGAATTTCTATACGCTGCATCAATGAAAACAGATTGTCCAAAAAGAATACCAGTCTCCAAAATCTTCTGCAACTAGGAGGAAGATGAAAGCCCTGATGTGCTTGTATCCTTGCTTGCGATGTGCAGCCTGCGTCGAATTTTCTTTAACAAGGAAATTAGACGAATTC
>JARKHS020026561.1:0-22058 GCA_030143305.2 Amblyomma americanum | reverse complement strand
CGGCGGCATGGTTGTTTTTTCTGCTGCTTTATAAGTAATTTTCTATAAAAAGAAAAAAAGCTAATTGATTGGTACTAGATATTAAAAAAAATAGAATCATCCCCCTTTGCACCTTGGTTTCGGTGACTGTTGGCTTCCTTAATACGTTTGTCAAACGAGCCCCTCACTTCATTTGCCTTGTCTGCTAATAGCTTAACGGGGGTCCCGGTTCCGGCAGTCTTGATGCCATAGGTAGCGTAAGAGGGCTCCCGCACAGTTTCCGCTGGCGCCGTTAGATGAAGTTCTACGTCACACTTGCGGTATTACAGGAGGTGCTACGTCCACCGCTATGGATGAGGGTGGCGCTGGTGAATACTCTCAAGGCTCGCTTACACGCAAAACATAGATACCCACGAAAGCAGCAGATTGGACAGCCATCGCCGTAGCTCAGTTGGTAAGAGCACCGGACGCGATATTCGGAGGTCGTGGGTTCGGATCCCACCGGCATCATAGTTGTTTTTCCTGCTGCTTTATAAGCAATTTTCTTTAAAAAGGAAAAAAACTAATTGATTGGTACTAGATTTAAAAAAAAATAGAAACATTCCCCTGTGCACCTTGGTTTCGGTGACTGTTGGCTTCCTTAATACGTTTGTCAAACGAGCCCCTCACTTCATTTGCCTTGTCTGCTAATAGCTCAACGGGGGTCTCGGTTCTGGCAGTCTTGATGCCACCGGTAGCGTAAGAGGGCTCTCGTACAGTGTCCGCCCTCGCCATTAGATGACGTTCTACGTCACACTTGCGGTATTACTGGACGTGCTACGTCCACCGCTATGGACGAGGGTGGAGCTGGCGAACACTCTCAAGGTTCGCTTGCACGCAAAACATAAATACCCACAAAAGCAGCAGATTGGACAGCCGTCGCCGTAGCTCAGTTGGTAAGAGCACCGGACGCGATATTCGGAGTTCGTGGGTTCGGATCCCGCCAGCAGCATGGTTGTTTTTTCTGCTGCTTTATAAGCAATTTTCTTTAAAAAGAAAAAAAACTAATTGATTGCTACTAGATTTAAAAAAATAGAAACATTCCTCTGTGCTCTTTGGTTTCGGTGACTGTTGGCTACCCTTAATATGTTTGCCAAACTAGCCCCTCACTTCATTTACCTTGTATGCTAATAGCTTAACGGGGGTCTCGGTTCTGGCATTCTTGATGCCATAGGTAGCGTAAGAGGGCTCTCGTACAGTTTCCGCCCTCGCCGTTAAATGACGTTCTACGTCACACTTGCGGTATTACAGGACGTGCTACGTCCACCGCTATGGACGAGGGTGGCGCTGGTGAACACTCTCAAGGTTCGCTTACACTCGAAACATAAATACCCACGAAAGCAGCAGATTGGACAGCCGTCGCCGTAGCTCAGTTGGTAAGAGCACCGGACGCGATATTCGGAGTTCGTGGGTTCGGATCCCGCCAGCAGCATGGTTGTTTTTTCTCCTGCTTTATAAGCAATTTTCTTTAAAAAGAAAAAAAAATATTGATTGGTACTAGATTTTAAAAAAAATAGAAACATTCCTCTGTGCTCTTTGGTTTCGGTGACTGTTGGCTACCCTTAATACGTTTGCCAAACGAGCCCCTCACTTCATTTACCTTGTCTGCTAATAGCTTAACGGGGGTCTCGGTTCTGGCAGTCTTGATGCCATAGGTAGCGTAAGAGGGCTCTCGCACAGTTTCCGCCCTCGCCGTTAGATCACGTTCTACGTCACAATTGCGGTATTACAGGACGTGCTACGTCCACCGCTATGGACGAGGGTGGCGCTGGTGAACACACTCAAGGTTCGCTTACACGTAAAACATAAATACCCACGAAAGCAGCAGATTGGACAGCCGTCGCTGTAGCTCAGTTGGTAAGAGCACCGGACGCGATATTCGCAGGTAGTGGGTTCGGATCCACCGGCGGCATGGTTGTTTTTTCTGCTGCTTTATAAGTAATTTTCTATAAAAAGAAAAAAAGCTAATTGATTGGTACTAGATTTAAAAAAAATAGAAACATTCCCCTGTGCACCTTGGTTTCGGTGACTGTTGGCTTCCTTAATACGTTTGTCAAACGAGCCCCTCACTTCATTTGCCTTGTCTGCTAATAGCTTAACGGGGGTCACGGTTCTGGCAGTCTTGATGCCATAGGTAGCGTAAGAGGGCTCTCGCACATGTTCCACCCTCGCCGTTAGATGACGTTCTACGTCACACTTGCAGTATTACAGGACGTGTTACGTCCACCGCTATGGACGAGGGTGGCGCTGGTGAACACTCTCAAGGCTCGCTTACACGCAAAACATAAATACCCACGAAAGCAGCAGATTGGACAGCCGTCGCCGTAGCTCAGTTGGTAAGAGCACCGGACGCGATATTCGGAGGTCGTGGGTTCGGATCCCACCGGCGGCATGGTTGTTTTTTCTGCTGATTTATAAGTAATTTTCTTTAAAAAGAAAGAAAACTAATTGATTGGTACTAGATATATAAAAAAATAGAAACATTCCCCTGTGCACCTTGGTTTCGGTGACTGTTGGCTTCCTTAATACGTTTGTCAAACGAGCCCCTCACTTCATTTGCCTTGTCTGCTAATAGCTTAACGGGGGTCACGGTTCTGGCAGTCTTGATGCCATAGGTAGCGTAAGAGGGCTCTCGCACAGTGTTCCACCCTCGCCGTTAGATGACGTTCTACGTCACACTTGCAGTATTACAGGACGTGCTACGTCCACCGCTAAGGACGACGGTGGCGCTGGTGAACACTCCCAAGATTCGCTTACACGCAAAACATAAATACCCACGAAAGCAGCAGATTACACAGCCGTCGCCGTAGCTCAGTTGGTAAGAGCACCGGACGCGATATTCGGAGGTCGTGGGTTCGGATCCCACCGGCGTCATGGTTGTTTTTTCTGCTGCTTTATAAGTAATTTTCTTTGAAAAGAAATGAACTAATTGATTGGTACTAGATATTTAAAAAAATAGAAACTTTCCACTGTGCTCCTTGGTTTCGGTGACTGTTGGCTTCCTTAATATGTTTGTCAAACGAGCCCCTCGTTTCATTTGCCTTGTCTGCTAATAGCTTAACGGGGGTCTCGGTTGTGGCAGTCTTGATGCCATATGTAGCGTAAGAGGGCTCTCGCACAGTTTCCGCCTTCGCCGTTAGATGAGGTTCTACGCAACACTTGCGGTATTACAGGACGTGCTACGTCCACCGCTATGGACGAGGGTGGAGCTGGCGAACACTCTCAAGGTTCGCTTACACGCAAAACATAAATACCCACGAAAGCAGCAGATTGGACAGCCGTCGCCGTAGCTCAGTTGGTAAGAGCACCGGACGCGATATTCGGAGTTCGTGGGTTCGGATCCCGCCGGCAGCATGGTTGTTTTTTCTGCTGCTTTATAAGCAATTTTCTTTAAAAAGGAAAAAAACTAATTGATTGGTACTAGATTTAAAAAAAATAGAAACATTCCCCTGTGCACCTTGGTTTCGGTGACTGTTGGCTTCCTTAATACGTTTGTCAAACGAGCCCCTCACTTCATTTGCCTTGTCTGCTAATAGCTTAACGGGGGTCTCGGTTCTGGCAGTCTTGATGCCACAGGTAGCGTAAGAGGGCTCTCGCACAGTTTCCGCCCTCGCCGTTAGATGACGTTCTACGTCACACTTGCGGTATTACAGGACGTGCTACGTCCACCGCTATGGACGAGGGTGGCGCTGGCGAACACTCTCAAGGTTCGCTTACACGCAAAACATAAATACCCACGAAAGCAGCAGATTGGACAGCCGTCGCCGTAGCTCAGTTGGTAAGAGCACCGGACGCGATATTCGGAGGTCGTGGGTTCGGATCCCGCCGGCGGCATGGTTGTTTTTTCTGCTGCTTTATAAGTAATTTTCTTTAAAAAGAAAAAAAACTAATTGATTGGTACTAGATATTAAAAAAAATAGAAACATTCCTCTGTGCTCCTTGGTTTCGGTGACTGTTGGCTACCTTAATATGTTTGTCAAACGAGCCCCTCACTTCATTTGCCTTGTCTGCTAATAGCTTAACGGGGGTCTCGGTTCTGGCAGTCTTGATGCCATAGGTAGCGTAAGAGGGCTCTCGCACAGTTTCCGCCCTCGCCGTTAGATGACGTTCTACGTCACACTTGCGGTATTACAGGACGTGCTACGTCCACCGCTATGGACGAGGGTGGCGCTGGTGAACACTCTCAAGGTTCGCTTACACGCAAAACATAAATACCCACGAAAGCAGCAGATTAGACAGCCGTCGCCGTAGCTCAGTTGGTAAGAGCACCGGACGCGATATTCGGAGGTCGTGGGTTCGGATCCCACCGGCGTCATGGTTGTTTTTTCTGCTGCTTTATAAGTAATTTTCTTTGAAAAGAAATGAACTAATTGATTGGTACTAGATATTTAAAAAAATAGAAACATTCCACTGTGCTCCTTGGTTTCGGTGACTGTTGGCTTCCTTAATATGTTTGTCAAACGAGCCCCTCGCTTCATTTGCCTTGTCTGCTAATAGCTTAACGGGGGTCTCGGTTGTGGCAGTCTTGATGCCATAGGTAGCGTAAGAGGGCTCTCGCACAGTTTCCGCCTTCGCCGTTAGATGAGGTTCTACGCAACACTTGCGGTATTACAGGACGTGCTACGTCCACCGCTATGGACGAGGGTGGAGCTGGCGAACACTCTCAAGGTTCGCTTACACGCAAAACATAAATACCCACGAAAGCAGCAGATTGGACAGCCGTCGCCGTAGCTCAGTTGGTAAGAGCACCGGACGCGATATTCGGAGGTCGTGGGTTCGGATCCCACCGGCGGCATGGTTGTTTTTTCTGCTGCTTTATAAGTAATTTTCTTTGAAAAGAAATGAACTAATTGATTGGTACTAGATATTTAAAAAAATAGAAACATTCCCCTGTGCACCTTGGTTTCGGTGACTGTTGGCTTCCTTAATATGTTTGTCAAACGAGCCCCTCATTTCATTTGCCTTGTCTGCTAATAGCTTAACGGGGGTCTCGGTTGTGGCAGTCTTGATGCCATATGTAGCGTAAGAGGGCTCTCGCACAGTTTCCGCCTTCGCCGTTAGATGAGGTTCTACGCAACACTTGCGGTATTACAGGACGTGCTACGTCCACCGCTATGGACGAGGGTGGAGCTGGCGAACACTCTCAAGGTTCGCTTACACGCAAAACATAAATACCCACGAAAGCAGCAGATTGGACAGCCGTCGCCGTAGCTCAGTTGGTAAGAGCACCGGACGCGATATTCGGAGGTCGTGGGTTCGGATCCCACCGGCGTCATGGTTGTTTTTTCTGCTGCTTTATAAGTAATTTTCTTTAAAAAGAAAAAAACTAATTGATTGGTACTAGATTTAAAAAAAATAGAAACATTCCCCTGTGCACCTTGGTTTCGGTGACTGTTGGCTTCCTTAATACGTTTGTCAAACGAGCCCCTCACTTCATTTGCCTTGTCTGCTAATAGCTTAACGGGGGTCTCGGTTCTGGCAGTCTTGATGCCATAGGTAGCGTAAGAGGGCTCTCGCACAGTTTCCGCCCTCGCCGTTAGATGACGTTCTACGTCACACTTGCGGTATTACAGGACGTGCTACGTCCACCGCTATGGACGAGGGTGGAGCTGGCGAACACTCTCAAGGTTCGCTTACACGCAAAACATAAATACCCACAAAAGCAGCAGATTGGACAGCCGTCGCCGTAGCTCAGTTGGTAAGAGCACCGGACGCGATATTCGGAGTTCGTGGGTTCGGATCCCGCCGGCAGCATGGTTGTTTTTTCTGCTGCTTTATAAGCAATTTTCTTTAAAAAGAAAAAAAACTAATTGATTGCTACTAGATATTTAAAAAAATAGAAACATTCCTCTGTGCTCTTTGGTTTCGGTGACTGTTGGCTACCCTTAATATGTTTGCCAAACTAGCCCCTCACTTCATTTACCTTGTATGCTAATAGCTTAACGGGGGTCTCGGTTCTGGCATTCTTGATGCCATAGGTAGCGTAAGAGGGCTCTCGTACAGTTTCCGCCCTCGCCGTTAAATGACGTTCTACGTCACACTTGCGGTATTACAGGACGTGCTACGTCCACCGCTATGGACGAGGGTGGCGCTGGTGAACACTCTCAAGGTTCGCTTACACGCGAAACATAAATACCCACGAAAGCAGCAGATTGGACAGCCGTCGCCGTAGCTCAGTTGGTAAGAGCACCGGACGCGATATTCGGAGTTCGTGGGTTCGGATCCCGCCAGCAGCATGGTTGTTTTTTCTGCTGCTTTATAAGCAATTTTCTTTAAAAAGAAAAAAAACTAATTGATTGGTACTAGATTTTTAAAAAAATAGAAACATTCCTCTGTGCTCTTTGGTTTCGGTGACTGTTGGCTACCCTTAATATGTTTGCCAAACGAGCCCCTCACTTCATTTACCTTGTCTGCTAATAGCTTAACGGGGGTGTCGGTTCTGGCAGTCTTGATGCCATAGGTAGCGTAAGAGGGCTCTCGCACAGTTTCCGCCCTCGCCGTTAGATGACGTTCTACGTCACACTTGCGGTATTACAGGACGTGCTACGTCCACCGCTATGGACGAGGGTGGAGCTGGCGAACACTCTCAAGGTTCGCTTACACGCAAAACATAAATACCCACGAAAGCAGCAGATTGGACAGCCGTCGCCGTAGCTCAGTTGGTAAGAGCACCGGACGCGATATTCGGAGGTCGTGGGTTCGGATCCCACCGGCGGCATGGTTGTTTTTTCTGCTGCTTTATAAGTAATTTTCTTTAAAAAGAGAAAAAAACTAATTGATTGGTACTAGATTTAAAAAAAATAGAAACATTCCCCTGTGCACCTTGGTTTCGGTGACTGTTGGCTTCCTTAATACGTTTGTCAAACGAGCCCCTCACTTCATTTGCCTTGTCTGCTAATAGCTTAACGGGGGTCTCGGTTCTGGCAGTCTTGATGCCATAGGTAGCGTAAGAGGGCTCTCGCACAGTTTCCGCCTTCGCCGTTAGATGAAGGTTCTACGCCACACTTGCGGTATTACAGGACGTGCTACGTCCACCGCTATGGACGAGGGTGGAGCTGGTGAACACTCTCAAGGTTCGCTTACACGCAAAACATAAATACCCACGAAAGCAGCAGATTGGACAGCCGACGCCGTAGCTCAGTTGGTAAGAGCACCGGACGCGATATTCGGAGGTCGTGGGTTCGGATCCCACCGGCGGCATGGTTGTTTTTTCTGCTGCTTTATAAGTAATTTTCTTTAAAAAGGAAAAAAACTAATTGATTGGTACTAGATATTTAAAAAGAATAGAAACATTCCCCTGTGCACCTTGGTTTCGGTGACTGTTGGCTTCCTTAATACGTTTGTCAAACGAGCCCCTCACTTCATTTGCCTTGTCTGCTAATAGCTTAACGGGGGTCTCGGTTCTGGCAGTCTTGATGCCATAGGTAGCGTAAGAGGGCTCTCGCACAGTTTCCGCCCTCGCCGTTAGATGACGTTCTACGTCACACTTGCGGTATTACAGGACGTGCTACGTCCACCGCTATGGACGAGGGTGGCGCTGGTGAACACTCTCAAGGTTCGCTTACACGCAAAACATAAATACCCACGAAAGCAGCAGATTGGACAGCCGTCGCCGTAGCTCAGTTGGTAAGAGCACCGGACGCGATATTCGGAGGTCGTGGGTTCGGATCCCGCCGGCGGCATGGTTGTTTTTTCTGCTGCTTTATAAGTAATTTTCTTTAAAAAGAAAAAAAACTGATTGATTGGTACTAGATATTAAAAAAAATAGAAACATTCCCCTGTGCACCTTGGTTTCGGTGACTGTTGGCTTCCTTAATACGTTTGTCAAACGAGCCCCTCACTTCATTTGCCTTGTCTGCTAATAGCTTAACGGGGGTCTCGGTTCTGGCAGTCTTGATGTCATAGGTAGCGTAAGAGGGCTCTCGCACAGTTTCCGCCCTCGCCGTTAGATGAAGTTCTACGTCACACTTGCGGTATTACAGGACGTGCTACGTCCACCGCTATGGACGAGGGTGGCGCTGGTGAACACTCTCAAGGTTCGCTTACACGCAAAACATAAATACCCACGAAAGCAGCAGATTGGACAGCCGTCGCCGTAGCTCAGTTGGTAAGAGCACCGGACGCGATATTCGGAGGTCGTGGGTTCGGATCCCGCCGGCGACATGGTTGTTTTTTCTGCTGCTTTATAAGTAATTTTCTTTAAAAAGAAAAAAAACTAATTGATTGGTACTAGATATTTAAAAAAATAGAAACATTCCCCTGTGCACCTTGGTTTCGGTGACTGTTGGCTTCCTTAATACGTTTGTCAAACGAGCCCCTCACTTCATTTGCCTTGTCTGCTAATAGCTTAACGGGGGTCTCGGTTCTGGCAGTCTTGATGCCATAGGTAGCGTAAGAGGGCTCTCGTACAGTTTCCGCCCTCGCCGTTAGATGACGTTCTACGTCACACTTGCGGTATTACAGGACGTGATACGTCCACCGCTATGGACGAGGGTGGCGCTGGTGAACACTCTCAAGGTTCGCTTACACGCAAAACATAAATACCCACGAAAGCAGCAGATTGGACAGCCGTCGCCGTAGCTCAGTTGGTAAGAGCACCGGACGCGATATTCGGAGGTCGTGGGTTCGGATCCCACCGGCGGCATGGTTGTTTTTTCTGCTGCTTTATAAGTAATTTTCTTTAAAAAGGAAAAAAACTAATTGATTGGTACTAGATATTTAAAAAAAATAGAAACATTCCCCTGTGCACCTTGGTTTCGGTGACTGTTGGCTTCCTTAATACGTTTGTCAAACGAGCCCCTCACTTCATTTGCCTTGTCTGCTAATAGCTTAACGGGGGTCACGGTTCTGGCAGTCTTGATGCCATAGGTAGCGTAAGAGGGCTCTCGCACAGTTTCCGCCCTCGCCGTTAGATGACGTTCTACGTCACACTTGCGGTATTACAGGACGTGCTACGTCCACCGCTATGGACGAGGGTGGCGCTGGTGAACACTCTCAAGGTTCGCTTACACGCAAAACATAAATACCCACGAAAGCAGCAGATTGGACAGCCGTCGCCGTAGCTCAGTTGGTAAGAGCACCGGACGCGATATTCGGAGGTCGTGGGTTCGGATCCCACCGGCGGCATGGTTGTTTTTTCTGCTGCTTTATAAGTAATTTTCTTTAAAAAGAAAAGAACTAATTGATTGGTACTAGATATTTAAAAAAATAGAAACATTTCCCTGTGCTCCTTGGTTTCGGTGACTGTTGGCTTCCTTAATATGTTTGTCAAACGAGCCCCTCACTTCATTTGCCTTGTCTGCTAATAGCTTAACGGGGGTCTCGGTTCTGGCAGTCTTGATGCCATAGGTAGCGTAAGAGGGCTCTCGCACAGTTTCCGCCCTCGCCGTTAGATGACGTTCTACGTCACACTTGCGGTATTACAGGACGTGCTACGTCCACCGCTATGGACGAGGGTGGCGCTGGTGAACACTCTCAAGGTTCGCTTACACGCAAAACATAAATACCCACGAAAGCAGCAGATTGGACAGCCGTCGCCGTAGCTCAGTTGGTAAGAGCACCGGACGCGATATTCGGAGGTCGTGGGTTCGGATCCCACCGGCGTCATGGTTGTTTTTTCTGCTGCTTTATAAGTAATTTTCTTTAAAAAGAAAGAACTAATTGATTGGTACTAGATATTTAAAAAAATAGAAACTTTCCTCTGTGCTCCTTGGTTTCGGTGACTGTTGGCTTCCTTAATATGTTTGTCAAACGAGCCCCTCATTTCATTTGCCTTGTCTGCTAATAGCTTAACGGGGGTCTCGGTTGTGGCAGTCTTGATGCCATATGTAGCGTAAGAGGGCTCTCGCACAGTTTCCGCCTTCGCCGTTAGATGAGGTTCTACGCAACACTTGCGGTATTACAGGACGTGCTACGTCCACCGCTATGGACGAGGGTGGAGCTGGCGAACACTCTCAAGGTTCGCTTACACGCAAAACATAAATACCCACGAAAGCAGCAGATTGGACAGCCGTCGCCGTAGCTCAGTTGGTAAGAGCACCGGACGCGATATTCGGAGGTCGTGGGTTCGGATCCCGCCGGCAGCATGGTTGTTTTTTCTGCTGCTTTATAAGCAATTTTCTTTAAAAAGAAAAAAACTAATTGATTGGTACTAGATATTAAAAAAAATAGAAACATTCCTCTGTGCTCTTTGGTTTCGGTGACTGTTGGCTACCCTTAATATGTTTGCCAAACGAGCCCCTCACTTCATTTACCTTGTATGCTAATAGCTTAACGGGGGTCTCGGTTCTGGCATTCTTGATGCCATAGGTAGCGTAAGAGGGCTCTCGTACAGTTTCCGCCCTCGCCGTTAAATGACGTTCTACGTCACACTTGCGGTATTACAGGACGTGCTACGTCCACCGCTATGGACGAGGGTGGCGCTGGTGAACACTCTCAAGGTTCGCTTACACGCGAAACATAAATACCCACGAAAGCAGCAGATTGGACAGCCGTCGCCGTAGCTCAGTTGGTAAGAGCACCGGACGCGATATTCGGAGTTCGTGGGTTCGGATCCCGCCAGCAGCATGGTTGTTTTTTCTGCTGCTTTATAAGCAATTTTCTTTAAAAAGAAAAAAAAACTAATTGATTGGTACTAGATTTTTTAAAAAATAGAAACATTCCTCTGTGCTCTTTGGTTTCGGTGACTGTTGGCTACCCTTAGTATGTTTGCCAAACGAGCCCCTCACTTCATTTACCTTGAATGCTAATAGCTTAACGGGGGTGTCGGTTCTGGCAGTCTTGATGCCATAGGTAGCGTAAGAGGGCTCTCGCACAGTTTCCGCCCTCGCCGTTAGATGACGTTCTACGTCACACTTGCGGTATTACAGGACGTGCTACGTCCACCGCTATGGACGAGGGTGGAGCTGGCGAACACTCTCAAGGTTCGCTTACACGCAAAACATAAATACCCACGAAAGCAGCAGATTGGACAGCCGTCGCCGTAGCTCAGTTGGTAAGAGCACCGGACGCGATATTTGGAGGTCGTGGGTTCGGATCCCAGCGGCGGCATGGTTGTTTTTCTGCTGATTTATAAGTAATTTTCTTTAAAAAGAGAAAAAAAACTAATTGATTGGTACTAGATTTAAAAAAAATAGAAACATTCCCCTGTGCACCTTGGTTTCGGTGACTGTTGGCTTCCTTAACACGTTTGTCAAACGAGCCCCTCACATAATTTGCCTTGTCTGCTAATAGCTTAACGGGGGTCTCGGTTCTGGCAGTCTTGATGCCATATGTAGCGTAAGAGGGCTCTCGCACAGTTTCCGCCTTCGCCGTTAGATAAGGTTCTACGCCACACTTGCGGTATTACTGGACGTGCTACGTCCACCGCTATGGACGAGGGTGGAGCTGGTGAACGCTCTCAAGGTTCGCTTACACGCAAATCATAAATACCCAAGAAAGCAGCAGATTGGACAGCTGACGCCGTAGCTCTGTTGGTAAGAGCACCGGACGCAATATTCGGAGGTCGTACGTTCGGATCCCACCGGCGGCATGGTTGTCTTTTCTGCTGCTTTATCAGCAATTTTCTTTAAAAAGGGAAAAAAAACTAATTGACTGGTACTAGATATTTAAAAAGAATAGAAACATTCCCCTGTGCACCTTGGTTTCGGTGACTGTTGGCTTCCTTAATACGTTTGTCAAACGAGCCCCTCACTTCATTTGCCTTGTCTGCTAATAGCTTAACGGGGGTCTCGGTTCTGGCAGTCTTGATGCCATAGGTAGCGTAAGATGGCTCTTGCACAGTTTCCGCCCTCGCCGTTAGATAACGTTCTACGTCACACTTGCGGTATTACAGGACGTGCTACGTCCACCGCTATGGACGAGGGTGGCGCTGGTGAACACTCTCAAGGTTCGCTTACACGCAAAACATAAATACCCAAGAAAGCAGCAGATTGGACAGCCCACGCCGTAGCTCTGTTGGTAAGAGCACCGGACGCAATATTCGGAGGTCGTAGGTTGGGATCCCGCCGGCGGCATGGTTGTTTTTTCTGCTGCTTTATAAGTAATTTTCTTTAAAAAGAAAAAAAACTGATTGATTGGTACTAGATATTAAAAACAAATAGAAAAATTCCCCGGTGCACCTTGGTTTCGGTGACTGTTGGCTTCCTGAACACGTTTGTCAAACGAGCCCCTCACTTCATTTGCCTTGTCTGCTAATAGCTTAAAGGGGGTCTCAGTACTGGCAGTCTTGATGTCATAGGTAGCGTAAGAGGGCTCTCGCACCGTTCCCGCCCTCGCCGTTAGATGAAGTTCTAAGTCACACTTGCGGTATTACAGGACGTGCTACGTCCACCGCTATGGACGAGGGTGGCGCTGGTGAAAACTCTCAAGGTTCGCTTACACGCAAAACATAAATACCCACGAAAGCAGCAGATTGGACAGCCGTCGCCGTAGCTCAGTTGGTAAGAGCACCGGACGCGATATTCGGAGGTCGTGGGTTCGGATCCCGCCGGCGGCGTGGTTGTTTTTTCTGCTGCTTTAAAAGTAATTTTCTTTAAAAAGAAAAAAAACTAATTGATTGGTACTAGATATTTAAAAAAATAGAAACATTCCCCTGTGCACCTTGGTTTCGGTGACTGTTGACTTCCTTAATACGTTTGTCAAACAAGCCCCTGACTTCATTTGCCTTGTCTGCTAATAGCTTAACGGGGGTCTCGGTTCTGGCAGTCTTGATGCCATAGGTAGCGTAAGAGGGCTCTCGCACAGTTTCCGCCCTCGCCGTTAGATGACGTTCTACGTCACACTTGCGGTATTACAGGACGTGATACGTCCACCGCTATGGACGAAGGTGGCGCTGGTGAACACTCTCAAGGTTCGCTTACAGGCAAAACATAAATACCCACGAAAGCAGCAGATTGGACAGCCGTCGCCGTAGCTTAGTTGTTAAGATCACTGGACGCGATATTCGGAGGTCGTGGGTTCGGATCCCACCGGCGGCATGGTTGTTTTTTCTGCTGCTTTATAAGTAATTTTCTTTAAAAAGGAAAAAAACTAATTGACTGGTACTAGATATTTAAAAAGAATAGAAACATTCCCCTGTGCACCTTGGTGTTCGGTGACTGTTGGCTTCCTTAATACGTTTGTCAAACGAGCCCCTCATTTCATTTGCCTTATCTGCTAATAGCTTAACGGGGGTCACGGTTCTGGCAGTCTTGATGCCACAGGTAGCGTAAGAGGGCTCTCGCACGGTTTCCGCCCTCGCCGTTAGATGACGTTCTACGTCACACTTGCGGTATTACAGGACGTGCTACGTCCACCGCTATGGACGAATGGTGGCGCTGGTGAACACTCTCAAGGTTCGCTTACACGCAAAACATAAATACCCACGAAAGCAGCAGATTGGACAGCCGTCGCCGTAGCTCAGTTGGTAAGAGCACCGGACGCGATATTCGGAGGTCGTGGGTTAGGATCCCACTGGCGGCATGGTTGTTTTTTCTGCTGCTTTATAAGTAATTTTCTTTAAAAAGAAAAAGCTAATTTATTGGTACTAGATATTTAAAAAAAATAGAAACATTCCCCTGTGCACCTTGGTTTTGGTGACTGTTGGCTTCCTTAATACGTTTGTCAAACGAGCCCCTCATTTCATTTGCCTTGTCTGCTAATAGCTTAACGCGGGTCACGGTTCTGGCAGTCTTGATGCCACAGGTAACGTAAGAGGGCTCTCGCACGGTTTCCGTCCTCGCCGATAGATGACGTTCTACGTCAAACTTGCGGTATTACAGGAGGTGCTACGTCCACCGCTATGGACGATGGTGGCGCTGGCGAACACTCTCAAGGTTCGCTTACACGCAAAACATAAATACCCACGAAAGCAGCAGATTGGACAGCCGTCGCCGTAGCTCAGTTGGTAAGAGCACCGGACGCGATGTTCGGAGGTCGTGCGTTCGGATCCCACCGGCGGCATGGTTGTTTTTTCTGCTGCTTTAAAGTAATTTTCTTTAAAAAGGAAAAAAAACTAATTGACTGGTACTAGATATTTAAAAAAAATAGAAACATTTCCCTGTGCACCTTGGTTTCGGTGACTGTTGGCTTCCTTAATAAGTTTGTCAAACGAGCCCCTCACTTCATTTGCCTTGTCTGCTAATAGCTTAACGGGGGTCTCGGTTCTGGCAGTCTTGATGCCATAGGTAGCGTAAGAGGGCTCTCGCACAGTTTCCGCCCTCGCCGTAAGATGACGTTCTACGTCACACTTGCGGTATTGCAGGACGTGCTATTTCCACCGCTATGGACGAGGGTGGCGCTGGTGAACACTCTAAAGGTTCGCTTACACGCAAAACATAAATACCCACGAAAGCAGCAGATTGGACAGCCGTCGCCGTAGCTCAGTTGGTAAGAGCACTGGACGCGATATTCGGAGGTCGTGGGTTCGGATCCCACCGGCGGCATGGTTGTTTTTTCTGCTGCTTTATAAGTAATTTTCTTCATAAAGAAGAAAAACTAATTGATTGGTACTAGATATTTAAAAAAATAGAAACATTCTTCTGTGCACCTTATTTTCGGTGACTGTTGGCTTCCTTAATATGTTTGTAAAACGAGCCCCTCACTTTATTTGCCTTGGCTGCTAATAGCTTAACGGGGGTCTCGGTTCTGGCAGTCTTGACGCCATAGGTAACGTAAGAGGGCTCTCGCACAGTTTCCGCCTTCGCCGTCAGATGAGGTTCTACGCCACACATGCGGTATTACAGGACGTGCTACGTCCACCGCTATGGACGAGGGTGGAGCTGGCGAACACTCTCAAGGTTCGCTTACACGCAAAACATAAATACCCACGAAAGCAGCAGATTGGACAGCCGTCGCCGTAGCTCAGTTGGTAAGAGCACCGGACGCGATATTCAGAGGTCGTGGTTTCGGATCCCATCGGCGGCATGGTTGTTTTTCTGCTGATTTATAAGTAATTTTCTTTAAAAATAGAAAAAAAACTAATTGATTGGTACTAGATATTTAAAAAAATAGAAACATTCCTCTGTGCACCTTGGTTTCGGTGGCTGTTGGCTTCCTTAATACGTTTGTCAAACGAGCCCCTGACTTCATTTGCCTTGTCTGGTGGTCGAAATTATTCCGGAGACTTCAACTACGGCGCTTCTTCTTCCTTTCGTCTTTCACTCCCTCCTTTATCCCTTCCCTTACGGCGTGGTTCAGGTGTCCAACGATATATGAGACAGAAATTGCGCCATTTCCTTTCCCCCAAAACCAATTATTATTATTATAATTATTATTATTATTATTATGTCCTCTTTTTTCCGTCTTTCTTTCCCTCCCTACGTTATCTCCTCCCATAGCGTAAGAATAATATACTTGCGCCATGCGCTTCTCTTAAGGCGCGGGTCGGGTGTCGACAAGGTAGTCGAAATTATTCCAGAGCCCTCCACTACGGCACCTCTTTCTTCCTTTCTTCTTTCACTCCCTCCTTTATCCCTTCCCTTACGGCGCGGTTCAGGTGTCCAACGATATATGCGACAGCTACTGTGCCATTTTCTTTCCCCAAAAACCAATTATTATTAGTATTGTTATTATAAGATGCCACAGTTACTGCGCCATTTCCTTTCCTCAAAAACGAAGCAATGTGAGCCGCCGGCGTTCATTGGTTGCATTGCCGTTGAGAACGTTGTAGAGGCCTTTGATTTTCGCGGAAAGGAACGTCGTTCAACTGGCTTCCTGGGTCAGTGGACATCTCAATCTCGCTTTCATGTATGTGGGGATGGTGTCCAACTGCAAAAAATCCTGCTTTGCGTTCCGCTCTCTGGATAGGCAGCGCGCCCACTCTGCCACCCTGACAGGCGGCAGTTAATGGTTGATTGCGAGAGGTTGTTCACACAATGAACGCTGCAGTCTATTTCTGCTTTGCCGCGTTTCTGCCACAACGTTGTCTGCGCTAATGCTTGCAGCCCACACCTCTCCCTCCCCACCGCCTCGTACCTCAAAGCGCGAGTGAGGCGTCCGCTGCCCCAGGGAGCCAGTTATGCGCCTTCCTTCCCTCATAATAACCGGAGTCTAGAGCATTGTCAACACTGGCGCCAGTGAACGCAAAGAACGTCGACAGCTTTCGCATTTTATATCCTGGATTAGCTTAGCCATACCAAACACACTTTTTTATAAGAACCCTCTATTTTATATCAATCGAAATATGAACAGTTTTATGTAACACTTTGAGAACAATGCCATATCAGAAAGAGCGCACAGTTTCATTTTATTCTCTTTCAATATTGGTCCTTCATTGGCTGATGCACCACAGCACATTTGTGCGCTTGTTATGGCAGCATGTTTTATAAGACTCCCTGCAAGGTGGGTTGTTTAGCGCTGAAGGAGATGTCAATGTTGACTCTCTGTTTTGTCATCAGAATTTCACAGCTTACGCAGCAGGTCTGGTACTAGATTATTCAGCACACTTTTTCTTATGACAAAAAAAATGCTGCAGCGCTGACGGAAACTATCAAAGCAAGCTACTGTGCGTTGGGGCCGTATTATGGAACGGTCAAATACAAAGTTGCTAAAAGGAATCAATTGACCTCGCTCCTATTGGTCGGTTGTGGTCGGAGGCAATATTGCTTTTTTGAAGCTAAAAGCTTCACTACGCTAGTTAAGGCCCGGGATACATGCGACGTTTTTTCCGACGATGTTCGCGCGGCAGAAAACGCCGTGGCGGCGCTACGCCCGGCCGGAGATACATGGAGCGAAAAAGCGGCAGCCCGCCGCCGCGTATCTCAGAGCGAAAACAATGTGATCAACAAATGGCAAATACCATTGAGCGAGGAGCTGTTTGAGAGCAGCGACGCTGACTCCTCTGTCAGAATAACGAAATTGTTCATTTAGACACCACTGTACTGATTGCATCACGCGAGCATAGATTTCTACAAGGTTTTGCGTGCTCGAATGCATGCGGTCGCGTACCTTTCGATGCCCGCTCAGCCGTGGCTACCATCGGCTGCAGTTTTCTTCGGCACCTTCGCTTTAGGGAGGAAAAGTGGTCATTTCGATCCAAGATTCGGTCGTGTTCTCCAAAAAAGTGAAATTTCGTGTCTCGTGAAGCGTTTATTTTCACGACAATAACATTTCGGCGCAACAAACACAGCAGTGCTCGTCGGCCATGGCGACCATGTTGGCGGCGGCGGCGGCCAAACCGGAAGTGCGGGCTTTCCGCGCTGCTATTGGCTTGCTCCGGCTGCCGCTTCCGGTCTCGCCGGACGCCGCGCGTCAAGATCTGGCGGCGCCAGATGGGCGGCGGCGGGCGTTTTTTTCGAGGCCGGGCATCAAACGCGCGCCTTCGGGCGAATATCACCCAGAAAACGCTCCATGTATCCCGGCCTTTAAGACCGCGCTTCGCGCGAGCAGGCGTATGTCGGAGCACGAGTGGCGAAACGCACGACACAGGTGGCGGCCGCCGACTCCGGCGCCTGACCTTTCGCCGCTACCGCGCGTGACGTCTCGCGCGGCGCTAGTGGTTATTTCCGCGCGCTATGCGTCATCGTTTGACGTTCGCCGCAAGCGCGTGTTTATCGCGGAGGCCGACTATATAACCGCTTGCCTGAGAATAGGCGTGCGCATTCAACGTGGAAGGAGAAGAGAGTGATACTACGATACAGAAGTGCTACCACGGGAGTTGGCTTAAAAGGAGCAAAAAATGAAAGGCTGAAAGCTCAACGAGCGTCCGAGACACCCGAACAACGAGAAGAACGTCTCGGTAAACGACGCAGCAAAGCCGAGTCTGAAACGCCAGAAGTACGACAGGCATGTCTCGCTAAACGGCGTGAAAAGGAAGCTGAACAGCGACGGAGAATAACCATAAGCTAAACCATAAACATAACCATAGGCTAAATAATAAAGCATAACCATAAGCTAAACCATAAACATCACCTAACCATTTCGCTTCGAAATACCCAAGCTTTATCTTAGCTAAGCCCAAGCCAATTTCTTGCGTCATTGGTTGCTGCAGATTACGTCACAGATGTGGCAGCAGTAATGACGTTGCACGCCTAATTATGCAGGCGAAAATTGACAGCTTTTTGTGATCGACTTGAGACGGTTAATTTGACCGTTGTGATTGTCACAGAAAATGGTGACGGTATACGACTGAGGCGGCTGCCAGCGCGAGCAGCGGTGAAGGAGGGCGCACGGAGACGTGTTTGACTTGCCGCACGAGCTGTTTCGACGCTTTTTTTTTACTCAAGAAGCAGACTGTGAAGAGGCTGTGCCACGAAGTCGCCGATGAACTGGAACGTGCGCGCGCGAGCGCGTTTTCGGTGCGACGGCAGGTGCTATATGCACTGCGGTAATATGCCATGGGCTGCTTTCAAGCTGCGTTGGTAACGAGGCGCACGTCAGCATCGCATAACCGATGATAAGCAAATGCGTGCGGCAGGTGTTGGAGACAATCTGCAAAGTTAGCGCGCAGAAGGTGTGGGTTCCCGCGATCACCTCTGTGCCACAGCGACGCATAAACACAACACGCTTATGCTGCCCAAGCGCTTTATTTTCCCCAGTAAATCGCACTTCGTGGTCTTCTTCTGTTTCCCAAAGGAGGAGAAACAAGCAACCACAAATACCACTGCAACACCTCACTTTTGGCTTTTATTGTCATCGATCAAAAGAGACGAACAACACAGACTTCGACCAGTGTCCGTCGCCGATTTCGTACCATGCGCTCCTTGCTATTTCGCTCGGCAGGTACGTAGCCTTCACAGCCTTTGTTCACATTTTGCTGCACACTTAGGTCAACAGTAAAGTAGCTTGATTTTACATGGCAATACAATAACACGGCGAGGAATCTTCTCCTTTCGAGCAAAGCGGCTTGACGATGGTGATGTCGTGCTTACACTCTTTACAATCGGTAGACATCTGATACCAGAGCCCAAACGAAATGTAAACATAAAAGTTAACAAGTAAAAACCCACAAAGTAAGCAAGAAAATGAACGGACGGCACACAATGCGGCAATGGGCACCATCAATCGTGACCGCACACCAAGGCCCACCACTGCCCTAGACAATGCTTGTGGGCAGCCATCACTGCCGATCTCGCCTGCCCAAAACAAGTGCGCCTCTAAGGGCGCCTCGATGCTCTCGCCACCCTCCGCCGCTCCGTGTAGGGTGGGGACAACCGCGTCGTGTGCTACGGCTTCCGATATATTTGTGCCCACTGTTTTCATCGCGCTTCGGGAGCGCTTAATGAAGCCTGACGCTCTTCCTTGCAAGTAAGCTCTTTTGCTCACGGAGTGACACGTATCAATATAAATAGAAGGCGGATGACTGAAATCATAAAACTCATAATTTTGTTGAAGTCAAGGACAACTGTGGCTGCCTATTATATGGCACTTATCCTTCGGGAGCACACACACACTCGCAAATGACGCTAGAGTGCGGTATCTGGAATGTATTTGCGACATACCATATTATGCCATATTTTTTGAAACGCGTTCATGGACAGTCAGCACTTTATCAGGCCTTAAAATAATAATTCTGGCTATTGGAAACGAAAGGCACAGTAGATGTCGCTCTTTTAGGAGGGCACTTCATCCGCGCCATGGACGAAGCAGAGGAGTAGGGAGAAAGAGGAGTGGCGTAGTGAAGGTTTACGGAATAATTTTGACCACATGGGGATATTAAACGTTCACTGACACCTCACAGCGGAGAGCTGCGTTTGCGTCCATTGAAACGTTGCCGCCGCAGCCGGATTCGTACCCGGGCTTTCCGGTTTAGTAGTCGAGAGTTTTAATCACTGCAGCGAGACGGCGTTGAAAAGCATTTTCTTAACCTACCAAAAACAGCTTGCTTGAAGCGCGCCCGTTAGAAACTCCCATCTAAAAATGGCGCACAAAAAACGTAGGAAGAACAGGACGGACAAGAGCGCATGAACGGCCGCTCTTGTCCGTCCTGTTTTCCCTGTGTTTTTCGCTTTTTTGTGCGCGCCTTTAGATGGATCTTGACCAACTAGCCCAACTTTGTACTTTACAAAAACTCAAAATCAAACAAACAATTCCTGCCTATTGAGCTTACTTTGCAAAAAATTCGCGTCTGGTTAAATGAATATTTAATTTTCATTACCGCAAACTACTTATGCGGAGAACACTGAAAGAATGCAAAAATAGTATAGCGTAGTGATAAAAGTAAGCGACACCACTCCATCAGTTTATTCCAACAACATTTGAAAAATACGCAAATGCTTAGAAGAAAGTCATAAAATTTACACACAAGGTTTACACACACTATCAAAATTGTGGTGTCACTAAGTTGACTCTAGCAGACGTTTTGCTTCCCTAGGCGATCCGCTGCCGTTGATTTTTTTTCAAGTTGACGCAGGTGAATTCGTAACCTCATTAGGGCATAGGTGGAGATGAGAAGTTTCTTAACGGTTGCATTGTGTACTTGGCAAGCCCTGATGTTTAACTTTACCTTTTTACAGAAGTACTTCACAACAGCCTGTTAACCCTTTATAAGGCGCAAAAAGGTAAGCAAAGAAATTAAGTTTTTTAATGAAAAATCTGTTTATTCAAGTAAAAAAAACGTGTTTCAAGCAACTTTGAATAATGTACATCGTTTTAAGAAAGCTTAAAAGGTGGGACAGCATATGTCCCAGTGCACGCGAAAGGGTGAAAAGCAAAGTGGGACAACCCATGTCCCACTGAACACGAGGCGCTATCACACAGTGACAGGTTTTTACAAAAACTGCTTATCTGTTTGAATGAAATGGTGAGAAACAGTCAGTACATAACGGCACATTGCAAGCTCCACACATGAACTTTGTGCGGACTTCGGAGCGCTTTGTTGAGCACCAACGGCACCTCCTCCTTGTTCCAGACGCTTTTGGGAAGTGGTCTCTTCCTTGAAATCTGATCTCAGCTGGGACACCAGTCTTCAAGGCGCCACTTTTGCGTCCATTTTTACGCTGAAAGTCTCTTCGCGACTTCCTTCCAGCGCGAAAGCTTTGACGCTGGATAAGCTGTCGCCCAAGAATCAGCTTGAAGTGAAGGAAGTCCAAGTTTTCTGCATGGGCTGTATGCTGTACAAAAGCGTTCACGATAGCAGCATCAAGGAGAAAATAAAATATTCGGTGCCATCCCTTTTTTGACCTCCGATCTACTGGATAAGCATTCCGCTTCTGATCGAACCGGTCAACACCGCCCATCCAACAATTGTAGTCCTTCAGAGCCTTGGGGCACGTAATATGTATTTTTTTGCCACAGGGTAGCTTTCGCTCTACTGAGGCTTCTTCTTGGGGATCATGGTAGTTGGACATTATATGGACGTTTTTAGTGTCCCGCCACTGGTAGACTGAGATTGGTCCCTTCGACCTGTAGATGAAGGACCCGCGGGTTAGCTTGTTATCTACCTTTACTTCAGGCGGCAGGTCTTTTCTGTTGGGCCTGAACGTGCCACAAGCAAACACGCCTCGTTGTCTAAGGCGTAGAAGCAGCTTCGAGGATGAGAAAAAATTGTCGAAGAACAATTGGGAGCCTGCTTCCACAACATCCTCGCTGAGGGAAAGGACAACATGTTCACCCAGACCTAGGTCGTCTGGCCTATTTTGCGTTCGTCCTGTATACAAGTCAAATTTGCACAAATATCCTGTTTCGCTGTCGGCAAGGCTCCACATTTTGTAACCGCGCTTTATCTTTGGCTTCATCGGCATGTACTGTTTCATTCACGATCTTCCTTTCAACAGGATCATGGATTCGTCGACAGCAACGTGCGAAGAGGGTTTAAACTCTTCCCGAAACTTCTTGTTTAGAAGATCCATGAGAGGCCTCACTTTATAGCATCTGTCGTAGTTTGGCGCGGTCTTTGAGGGCAGCTTAGAGTTGTCATTTAGGTGCAGACAGTTCATAATCTGCTGAAATCGCCGAAACGACATCACGCTGGATATTTCAGGTACGTTGAAAAACCTATCAGAACTCCAGTATAGGTATACCTGCGGCAAGGGGTGAATGCTCATCAGAATGAGCATGCCTACATATGCCTTTAGCTCGCTGACTGTTATAGGCTCATAGTGTGTCTTCCCTTTTTGAGATGC
>JARKHS020026560.1:0-363738 GCA_030143305.2 Amblyomma americanum | reverse complement strand
GTCTATGAATTCTCCCGTGCCGCCACAAGGAGCGGTTACGGAAGTGTGAAGATGACGTCAAAGCCAACAGAAATCTGTTAAACAAGGGGCTGCTCTTTTTTTTTTTTGAGAATGCGGCAAATGTATGATTGTTAATTGGTGCTGTTTATTTCGTCATTTTGTTTTTTTCATGCTTTCTGAATTTTTCTCAATGAAACTTGGCGGTTTACCGTTGCTAAACAAGAAGTATAGTAGGAAAGCACAGTTTCCCGCAGGTGAACCCCACCGCCACGTACCTGCAAGTGCGATTGAGGTATCCACTGGCCAAGAGAGCCAGTTAAGCGAGTATTCAACTTTTTCATCGTGAGTGCGAATTAGCGTAATGTACACAGGCGGCATATGCTCCAGTGACGCGTTTCTGCAGCCATGCTGTCAACGCCAACGCCTATTGCTCTATTGTTGCGTTTCTTCTACAACGTTGTCCACGTCACTGCGTGCAGCGCGCATCTCTCTGTCACTACAGACAGATAGTTCAATGCGCGCATATTAGTTTCATTAAAGTATTATTGGACGAAGAATATGTGCAATGAACGAAGAATATGCGCAATGCACAGCGCTAGAGTGTGTTGCACTCTAACAGCAGGCGTGCTTAGCTGCGGCGATAGTGTAGGGCTTTCCTGCAGTGGCATGCGCAACTGTTCTGTTCGAGCCGCAGCGGGCTCGGCCTCTATTCGGGGATATTTATTTTATTTGTTTTTATTTATTACTTTCACTTAGAACAGACCCAGAAACAACACAATCATGCATACACCCCAAGCACTTACTCGGCGTTGGCCCATCGGAATAGTGTTTTGGCACTAAAGGGAAATATAACAATATACAAAGAAAATAATTGGCTCACTCACACCCCACTACTCAGAACTGTACCTCTTTACATCGGCACAAAGTCATTCTGAAGCATAGAGTTTTCAAACTGATGATTATTCTCTGTGATACGAATATTTTGAATTTCGCACAAGGTTTTCGGGAAATGTGCGGGTGGAGAGCTTTCAGCCTTTCATGTTCATTCAAAACCTTATGTTCCCCGAGAAAGAGCAGCTCGCCAACTTTATTTTTACCGCTGAAAACACGCTCAGAAGATCATAACTTCAATTAAAAAATTTCAAATTTTGACGCAGGCCCAGATGATTAGTTTCAGTGAAAATTTATTTTATGTGGTTTTTTAATGCAAGAAGAAAACAGCAACTTCGTAGTTTTTATTTTTCTTTCTGTTTGTCGTTTTGTTCTCTTGCACGCGTTTTTTTTTTATTCTGTGTCGTGCTCTCTATTTCTACCTCCTTAGATTTCTTGATTTTTAATACCATAGACCTAAGTGCGGTAGTTTGTCTTCAGTATGGTTTCAAAGCTCCGAAACAGCACTACGATGAGTGCCGAGATGAAATTCTTATTAATTTTTACCATCTTTAATGCTTTACTCTCCGCACACATTTCACATAACACGAGCGTCCTCTGATTTCTTGACCATCAAAATGTGACAGCCTGGGCCAAGATTCGAACCGTAGACCTCAGCTCCGCAGCCGAATGCTCAAGCCACCAAATCACCACAGCGACTATCACTTAATTAAAAAGACGCCTCATCCATTTTATCCCTGAGAATGTTTCTCGTCGTCTTTTTGGATGCCTCGTTAACGTGAACGATGGTAATTTTGTAACGAACATTTCTCTGCGTTCCTTCCTACTTTTTCTCCCGTCGCAAGGCACGTTATTTTTTTTTACTATTTCCCCGATGGACCAACGCTGAGCGCGTCCGCCGGGAAGCACTAAAAGCCCTTAAATCATCAATGATAAAATGAAGAATCAAGAAAGAATGCCGAATGCTAATGAGAGAGGTAGATGAAAAAGAGCTGTTCCTGCCCCCGCTCCGAGCAAGATAACCATAAAAAAAACGCTTAATTTATTCAACGACGTAAGTAATTGAAAGAAAATTCTGATTTGATGCGCTACAATGTCGAATGTCGCATCCTGTAACTGTCTTTTTGATTATACGTTTTTCACCTCACGCGGTGTATTAATATCGTGCATCCAGAAAAAGATTCAAGAATGCATTTATTCTTACAGAATGAAAGGACAAGGAAACAAAAAAAAATGTTGTACAGTACTGGCGCTATTTGTCACTTGGTTACTTATTTAGAAGCAAAATCAACAAAGGGAACACTAATATACTTCGGTTCACACCATATTACTTTAAGCAGCATAATTTAAGACTTAGGCTAAAAGATTTCGATTGACATCGTCGAATACAAAATAGATTTCTGAAAGAGAGAAATTTCGTGTCACTGGCCGCCAATTAACCAGGCTTGCTACTGCGGGCAGATGAACACCTGCTAAAAAAAAGAAAAGCCCAGATCTAGTGGTTCTGGTGAACGTGAAGCCTGTGAGGTTGCACGCTGCTCTCAAAAGCGAGAATGATGGTAAAATTAATTCAAAATAAAAACATTTAGCAGTGCTAAGCGTAGCTGCTTGGAGAATTATTCAGTTGGGGCTGTTAAACTGAGCGCTGTGCCGCCAAAGACACCCAAATGGGCTGTCGAAGGAGCCGGTACGGCCAAGGTCACCTCCGGTCGCTGTCACAATATTCGCTTTCATGCGCAGCCTTCACCTGCCGACGACTCTCGCTCTAAACCTGGCGCCGATTGGCTTCGCGTTCGGCAGCGCGCAGTGCAGGATCTTCTCTGCGCGGACGTTAGCATTCACTCTGCCGAGCGCGACGATGGCCTTGAGATATCTCCCACTGCTGTGAATCGGTCAGAGCTCTGTTGTCATAGTGCCTTAGCAATGAAGCTGCAGTGTTCTCTGTCGGCACACCACTCTCGGCTCTGACGTCAGCCGAGTTGCTGCGCAGTCCGCAGCTCCTTCGATTCGGCTCTCACCTCAAGCGCTCGGCTTACATTGCCTCACGTTGACACTTTCTGCCCCTTCGTTCCTTGGCAACCAAACAGATAGTGGTCAACGGGGGTTACCCTCTGGAGCGTTACTCTCCAGGGCGCAACCTTCCGGGTGGCTACCGTGGTAACCACCGTGTCGCTGGCACATTGCAACGCTCCGGACAGGGAGGGCAACTATTACCAGATCTTGCTTTAAAAGAAAGCTGTAATGTTTTTGGCATTCTTCTCTCATTGTACTGACTTTGTGAACAGCTATCGGTGTTCGTATTTCTTTTTGTTTTTTTCGAGTGCAGATATATACGCGACAAAGCCGGCCATACCCGTGTCATTTTACGCATCTCTTGTAGTTCCTGATGACTTGGTCGGGTTAAGGAAGGGAGTATGAAAAATAATCCAGAAATTATGACTGAGGATTTCAGTATTTTGTTGTTTTCCATCTTTTCCGCGTAAACCGTAATGACAAACTTACATCTAACGTACATCTCCATATACGCTCCTGTAGCCCTTCATTCATTAAGAATCGCCTCACCATTGTGTAGACAGGGCTGGTTTTATCTCAAAAGAGTGCGGGAATGACAAAATATAGCACCAATTGAGCTGTTCTACCCTATCGAGAAAACAACGGCGATTGATGCCCAGCCGCAAACGCTATTTGCAGCACCGATAGAAATTGCCCCATCAACCGCCATTGTTACGTGCAAAAAAGCCTCTGTGTTTCGGCAGGTTGGTGTATATTTCGAGAACTTGCTTGTCATTGCACCTGCTGTTCCTGATTTCCACTGCAATTCTATCGCGGGCGTGTCCCCTCCGATATCACGCGCCTGACACACGAGTCGGACTTGTCACGATGGGCTATGCAGCATGCTAGTTAATCAGGCTTTTTCAATGGTGGAGAATTCCAACAAACTGATTCACTGAGTAACATTCAAATCGATATCTGTTATGGATTTGGTTTCGCGATAAAGTCAAGAAATTGAAAAAAAAACTTGCAGGTACTCAGTCGAGCATCTCGATAACGGTGAACTAAATTCCAAAGTTCAGGAAAGAATTTCATTCACAGTGTACTCTTTGCGTGTTGAACATATGACAGGGCAAGGATGTACGATCTGATGGTGACGTTCATGCAAACGACCGGTTTCAAAAAAATTGAGTGACGCAAGAATCATGGCGCTTCGTAATAGCGATAAGCAGTCTCAAGAAAGAGGGGGAGATTATGCCGTAATTTTCAGCCCGATAAGAACTGACTCGGTCCCCCGTCGCAAAATTAGCAGCTAGCATCTGCTCCACTCATTGTCCGTTTTAGTCATGCGGAGACTAGGCTTGCAAGAAATCACATCCATTAGTGGCATATTTCTGAATACTGCTGACACAGATTGCGAGCGAGAACATCACGCTTTCATAGTAGTCAAGGCGGAGAGCGAGGCTGGAAGGAGGGGAGGAAAGGTTTCTGGAAATTACAGAATGTACAGTGCAAAAAAGAAGCCCCGCATACTTTTTCTCTTTTATTACAAAATGAAACGATGTGTTTGACGGTAAAATATAAAGCACGTCTTGCGATATTGTGTGTGATAATGTACAGATAATGAGAAATTTTCTGTAATTACCTGTGAATCCCTCATAATGCTGCGGATAGTAGTACTACTTCGCTGAAGCTAATAATAACCAATTCCAATCATTCACCGCGAATATGTACCATGATGGAAACTGCATTTGTGAAGAAAAATATTCGGGCTCGCCTCCACAAAGGGAGAAGATAGTTAAACGAAAGGGGCGCTTTCATTTGCACCTTTTATATATTCTTTCGTACGGTCGCGCCTACTCAACTATAAGAAGGCCGATTCTTACCTACCTTGTCATTTCGTGCCACCATCATTCAGTATGCAGGGGTCGACGTGCAGCTTGTTAGCATCAACTGTTCGATCCCCAGTGCCCCCGGGTACCCACCGGTGAAACAATGAGCACAAGCTTCCCCTGGTCTTGTGCACGGCTTATTTAGGGTGAAATACTTGGTAAATGGGTCTTTCACCCCACTTAAAGTAGAAGAAAAATGCCTTGTGTCATGACGCTTTTTGGTCCCAGATACCTTTTGCCATAAAAATTCATCATGATCATGTTAGCATAAACCAACACAAAATATCTCACTGGCAGTTCTTGCTAGAAAACACACGGTAGCATCTTTTATATATAGAGTATCCCTTAATAACCAGAAATTTGACATGAAAATTAGGCATGATTTTCTCTAATTAAGAGCCATTCACAACTGGCCTAGTTTCGCCTGTGCTCTATACCGGCTGTAATGTAACGCAACACAGTGGCAGTGCCGAAAGTAGGAAGACAAGACTTCTTGCCGAGAAAATGCAACATTTGACGGACGCCGCAGAGTTCCTTGGAGGAAAAATACCGAAAGAAATGAGTGCCGATTAGTTGTCGCACGAAAAGGCCTCAAGGGGCTGCAGGCCACTACCTCACTTATTTTCTTCCCTCTGACGACCAGAAGCTAAAAAGTAGCAATATTATGAATGCTTTTTATAATAAAATGCAATTATTGTTGCATTATACACGCATGCCTCAGCTCCCTGCGCCTCTCGCGTCGTGCATGCGAGCTTGAAACTGCTGCACACCACAAACTCAATTCGTCGTCCGCCAGACAGCCTATGGGACGGTTTGCTTCTGTCTGCTCTCCTTGTGCCGCGCGCCGTCACAGTCGGACAGGCATCGCGCATGCGCCAAGTATAGCCAGTGCGACGCGGTACTTTATTACAATCCTCGCGGGACCGCCTCCTCACGCGGCGCTGTTGAGCGCAGTGTCAACAGAGCGTTCCAGGAAGATGCGTGCTCTCCAATGCAAATAGGTGAACTCTCGAGACTGGCCGCGGCTTATTGATCCTGGCCTCTCGGCTTCTCGTGCTGGGTGTGGTTTATTAGCATTACATTCTTCCACGAGTCCCCAACTCAAGTCCCCAGCAACTTTTCTCCTCTTTTTTCCTTCCTGTTTTTCACGGTTCAATGTCATTTCTTACCCAGCCCCTTTCACCGGCATCTTAAACTACCCTTACGTGTCTTATTTTATTTGGTTCCAGCAACCTGTCATCGAAGTTTTTATGAACAAATATGGAGTGGAAAGTTTGTGGCCAGGCAGATTTTCGACCGTTCTCAAAGGAGGGTGAACTGGGGTCTCCATTCGGTTGTACCGACACCGCTCTAAACTCGCTCTGAGGCATAAGCTCTCCTCACATTCCCGCTTTCAGTTTGCTGCCTGCCATTGGAGTTGACGAAAAAGAGACGCCATGGGTAAACATAGAGCCTATGTCTATTAGGCTTTTCCAATACGATGTGTTATGGCATCACACTGCGCCAAGAGGCTTTTTTGAGCACGTGCGAGCTGATCCATTGGAGCACTCTTCAATCATTTAGAGGAAGTGGAAATACGTTATGCATAAAGACACTCCGAGGACATTATTAAAGACGGTCAGGCGTGTAGAGGACTTTCCAGATATCAGGCGCGTTGTGCGTGGAGATGTCTGCATATGCCGTGTGCCTGGGTGAAGATGCTTTATGAAGGCAGCTACGTCCTGGGTGGGCGCTTTGAGAGCAAGCATCCTGGGACACCACTGCTGCAGATATCTTTTGCCCCGGAGTGCCGCGACCGAAAACCTCTTTGCTTGCCACGTGGTGCAGGCTGGGAACGCGAAAGCTTGCTTTGCCGCAGCAGGTAAACCGTGACGAGTGAAGGCGAAGATTCGCTGTTAGAAATTGAAAGGCTGAAGGAATGAATGCAGTGTAATTGCATGCGGCGGGAGTTAGTAAACAGAGACAGCCAAGCTGACTCCATCCCTGAGAACTTGCCAGAGCGATGAAGAGACGTTGAAGAGGAAAATACAAAGAGGTTAAGCGGGAAAAGGTACCGGTCCGCTACCAGGCATTGTGGAAATGAGAAGAGAGGAGAATAAAAACAGAGCGCTGCCAGGATTTGCGTGTGAGAGGGAGATAGTGTGTGGCACGTGAGCTTCTGGAGGCGTAACATGTAAAGGAAAGGAGTGGTGCATGTATTAATGACATATGAGTTTCACTCACCAGATTAGAGGACGAAATGTCTGCAGTTTTAGTCGACAATTGCACAGGCTTGTTTTGCCTTCTTTCTCTTCAGCGTGTATTTTTTTATCCATGCATTTAAAAGCTGCAGCGTGGAGGCAGCAAAAACCGCTAAAACTTTGCGCGTCGCCCGTCAGCCTCGCCTCTGAAGTTTGTGTGGTATGTTTGCTCAGTTTGTTCTTAATCAGTACCGCGGACCAACTATTCCCGAACAAGTGCTGCTTTACCCGAACGCTTTGTTGGTTCACTGAGGAACTTCCAAGGCCAAAAATTTCTCTTCGCGCGGACGTAAGCAGCATTTCAAGTTTGAAAAGTTTATTCTAACCGTTTTTCGGGGCCGATGCTTAGACTCGGCAACAGTTCTTGTTGGCGTTCAGGGGAAGCCTACACAGGCTTATAAAAGAAAAGCGATTCCTGCAAGCGGTGGCCATCCAGCGCTACAGAATAAGCGAAGGCTTGTTTCAGCTCCGCAAATTGCGTAGCATTGCCAGAACTAGGTTGTCACGCAGAAAAGACCATCGCACGCTCTATCTAGGGCGCTGAATTGTTAAAAATAAAAGCGGTGTTCAGATGACTACTCTTCACAACAATGCTCATGAAGGCTCTAACGCTATGATAAAAGAGGCCCGTTGAAGAACGGAACACAAAACCCAGTGAGGCCTTTCACCGTATTAACTAGATAAAGCTCTGCCACGTCTTTTCAGGTGTAATATCGCGCCTTGAGGCGTCAGTTAGTTTAGTAGACAAATATAACAGATGTTTCTCTGCGAGGCCGTGAGTAGTGCAAGTGGCTAAAATTCTTAGGCGAAGTGGGATTAGAAATAAATCTGACATGTTTGTTTTTTCGATCGAGAGCTTTACAATTAGCGCAAAAGTTGACTTAGATTAAACAACTTTAAAAAGCTATTCGGTTCAATTTCCACACCTTCCAGCTTAAAAAAAAACCGTAAAGAAGCAAGTTCTGCACAGGCACTACTTACATGCGCCTACAATTATATATGAAGGAGATCTCTCATTCTCAATGATGCGGGAGCTCCCGGTAGGTTTTGCGCGTGAATGGAAAGAGGTTCTTGTGATATAAACTAAATGGTGACGTAGTTTAATACTTTCAATTTGCAGTTTTTCTTTCTGTCACGTCACGTACATTATGAGTGACATTATTCTATTGAGAGATATTTCCTTCCTGCGTGAGACGTATAGTGTAGGCTTATATTCCGGATGTGCCGGTAGCGAAGGAAACAGGAACAGAAATGCAAAAAAAATAAACAAGGCCCAGCTTTCAAAACGTATGGTGCATGCCAATTACTGCCGCAGAAAGCGGGTACGCCACAAGCACGTGATTTGTAGCACCCTGATAATAGCAGCTTGAAGATACTTTTTTTTTATTAGATTCATAAGAGGCAAGAGTAGAGGTTCAAATAAGAAGTTAAAAGGTGACTGCCAGATGCGTGCTTTCTTCACGCAATCCTAGCAAGCACGACAAACTCGCGAAGAGAGCGACGTAGCTCTATTAGGCTAAGGCAAAGATCTAAAAGTCGATTAACATCGGCTTGAATTGGAAGCACCGAGCTTGCCAATTCCGGTAGGCAGGTTGCACGGGGAAAAATATATGATATTTCGTGTCTTCTCTTACTCAGGGGCTTCTTCCACCTTCATTGTATGAAGTTGAGTGTGAAAGCGATAGGGAGATGCAATGAAAAATAGAATAGCAAAATACTTGGAGTGAAACTGCCATTACCTTTTTATCGGCAAGGAACGGAAAGAGGAACGCTGAAACTTTGGGCCCGTAATTAAAAGAGAGACGCTCTAGTAGTGTCATAATCAAGTGGAAGTTCCTCTACCTTCATGTTTCTTAAGAGAGAGATGGGAAAAGGACTTACACTTGGTGATTTATCGAGCGTAAGCATAAGCTCTTTCATGAAGAGCGACCTAACAAACTGTTAACACTAATAAAAAACAACCGTGCCCACCCCACCCTCCCCCCCCCTCCTTATTCAGTGAGCATGTCTTTGCATAGCAACGAGTGCTAGTTTTTATAGTGGGGCTTAGTCGTTTCCTTTTTTTTTGCAGTCCCACTAGCCGCGTTTGCATGAATGCGACTGAAGTCGACTCCCGTATAAGTTTTGAGGAAAAGTGCAAAAACGTTGAGGCAGAGTGTAGATAACAAGTCACACATTTCCTTATCAAAACCTCCTCTTTCCCTCAAAAAAGTGACTCGAGTCGACTTCTCTCGCATTCATGTAACCGAGGCTGCTGCCTCTCGCCCAGTATTCTTTGTAGGTGCAAGCCTTAGGCATAGCTAAGGTGTTATTAACATGCAATCTAGCCACCGCTGCAAATGCTGAATGGTCTCAAACTTTGCCGGCGCCAAATCCTGTGGTGCTACAAGCCTGAAGTCGCAAGTATGACGGAAACTCGTCCTGCCGGAATGGTACATGGCGAATAAGTAAACGGCGCCGACCAAAACAAAGCGGACATCATCCCGCGTTAAATATGGTGCATGACAGAACCCACACACTTTGCGTACACTGATGGCAGATTTCGGCCGTGGCGGCTCAGCGTAACTCCAAACGTTCAGACATTCAATGACTCGAGATGGAGCCCGTGATGCTTTGCTCTTTTTTTTTTTTGCAAGCTCACGTGCCTGTAACCAGTCCATATTGTGGCCGGCGTAATGCACGTGCCAGCGTTTCACTGACGCGAATATTACTTCGTTATAACGTGCAGACTGCGCGTGCGCCAAGCCCCAATCTCAGGAGTGAATTGGTACATCTAAAAGACATACTGAAGAAGTGAAAATTTCCAGTTGTCGTGCACGCAGTCCCACGTGCTGACTGCGCGGTTGTGCATATCGGCGAGTCGGGGGGTTGCAGAGATAATTTGGAGTAAACTGGAACGACGTGAGAAATCGGTCGGGAACTCGAAAGCTCTTGCCAAACATTTGGCACCTGCCGGTCACAATATCGACTGGGCGAAAGAACGGGCACTTGCTACAGAGGAGAACAGAGCATCACGGCTCCATCTCGAGTGGCTGATTAATCCGACGACAGGGCATAGTCGGAATCACACTGGCGAAAATCTGCTGCAGATATAAACTAGGTGCCTAGGTTCGGTTATTGGCCGTATTTAAAACGACAACACTTCGTTTCGCCTTAATTGTGAACAAGGCCCCATGTGAAGCTATGTTTACAATGAAGCTAACATCAAGCTTGAAGCTAACATACAGCTAACATCATGTTAGCTACATTCTGGTTGACGTCATTTATTTTTTTAGTTATGTTGCAAGTCTTTCCAATGCGCTCCAAGTCATCTGGGCGGGGCTGGATGCGGTACCGCAGAAAAGAAGGCCTGCATTGAATACCGCGATCGCAACCGGCCATTGCTTATTTTCGAGATGAAATAAAATGGGTATGAAAGGAGGGTTGAGAGAACTCCGAACTAACAGAACTAAAAAAGAAAATAGGCGACAAACAGAGGAAGAGGGGGGGAGGGGCGGAGTCACCAGGCAATGATTGAGAGTGGCAGGAAAGATAAATTTATGCGCAGCGGTCGAAAGGCATTGTAATACCACTACTAGTAGGCTTGGAGCGGCCGTCGCCGTAGTGATCCTCTTTCAGTACGTCACTTTATGCAATTAATTCTTTTAATGGTCACAACCCGCGCCTCAGCGAGACAAATTTTTTCCATAGTTGGCAGTTCTCGTCCACTTCGATCACAGGAAACAAATGAACGGTGCCTGAGAAGCTTTCCAGTGGCACTGATCAGATTGGCACCCGGGATCAGTCCCTTGATCCGTGCTCGCGAATAATCACTCTTCGCCGGAACCCGCCGCGCATAAAGTCATGGTGCGTTCTTTCCGTTTGTTCATGGTTTGCTTTTTTGTTATTTCTGGCGCCACGGCTACCTCTATGAAACTCATGTGATGTTTCTCGAGACAGACCACTTCCGAGGTGGTCCAGCCCACAAATATCCTTACATTGCGAGCTTACGTCGAGAAAGTAAATGAAAAATTAAGGAACAGGTTCACTCTCCGCGCAACAATTACGTCAAATAGCAAAAGCGACCAACAGCTGTGGAACAGTTTTTCTTCTAGGAGGACACATGTCCGCTCAAGTTTTAACGGCAATGGTAACTTGGCCAGCAATCTTTACACTCTAACGCTCACAGCATTTATTATTTTAGTTTCGGTGAACTGGTTCGAAAACGCCAAAGACGTAAGCAGACCAAGAAATGAAAGAATGGTTAGCAGGTCTCTTTTCTTGAGATCGCAGTTTAGGATATGACGTGAGTAAGGAATGTGACCGATAAATCCTTATCAAGCACCTGCAACTTTCTTAAAACAATTTCTCTTGTATCTGAGATAGCATTGCTTTAAAAAAAAGAACAAACGTTGAGTTCACAAGAAAGCCAGAACATACGTCAGGACGAATACCTTGAAACCTTCACTGACCATTTTATTTTACACTGATTAAAAGAAACTTGCGGCTTACAGCAACTCATTTCTAATTTTTTTTGCAAGATTTGTTCAATGACATTCTTTTGCCATCTCAAGCGAAGTCAACTAAAGTAAAGCCACAGAAACATGTTGATTTGAACACAATTCTCATGAGCCCATACCGCACGTTTTTGTTGTGTACGAAGATGTTGTCGCAACTTCATTTACTGTAAACAAATGTCACTGCAAGAGAATGTGTGAAATAAAAAAAAAGATGTAAAATTGAAAAAAAATGTTATAGAAATGCCTGAACCAGAAAATTACGGATCATGAGTTTAATAAGCAGTGAGAAAAGAATAGAGTATAGCATAATATTTTCACTTGCATTTCTCGAGACAGTTTAGCAATCATAAAAACAACGCATTTGCACTGAGGTGTCGTATAGCAAAAGGACAGAAACCTACCGCAAGCAGGCAGTCATCAAAATAAAACTAAAATTGAAATAATGGAGCATAGGAACAGGCCCGTCAAAACGCACCGATGGGATTATTTCACAGTTCACTAAGTTCGTCCTACAGAAGAACACCTCTTTCAATCGAAGTAATAAATATACGATTCAGCAAGTCAGACGAACGGGATTAAGAAGTGTGACGTAACTACAAACGCAAGATCAGTTATATGCGAAAGTGACCGCAGCAATTCGTTAAGGCTCGGCCAAAACGAAAACGTTATAAGAATAATTTCTGGAGGGCGGACGAGAAAAGCAGAGAACACAACCGGGAGAACCTAATCTTACGAGAGCAGTTCTGTTAGGACAAGCCCCTCTCCTCCTGTCTTACAAGTTCTTTCTGTCATACTCAGGCAGACCTTTCTCACTCGCCCGTACAAACGCTCCTGACGTTGCATCCCCGCTCCAGTAGCCGCTTCCCAGATCCAGGGGATTTCTCAGTTCGTTGCTGCCGCTCTACAGCCCCGCGCACCCCGCCTTTTATCTGCGTCTTATCATCCTTTCTTCGTGATTCTTGTCGCTCTTCTGTGCACTTTCACAATCTCTAGACGTCGTATTTTTTTCGGGCTGTAATTTCATATCTCCCACTTGGTTTGCTTCTGCAGTTATTTCCGGGGACTTCGTTCTACCCTATCAATTCTCCTCCTGAGTCCGGCTCTGCAGGCTGCACAAGATGCCATGTTGCGAACCCAACGCGTCTGCACCTTGAATGCACGAAAACAGGATGAAGCGCCTCTTTCCTGCGGGACATGAAGCGAGCGAATGCTACGAAGAGATAAAGCCTCCGCTACAGCAAAAGACATACAAAGGTAAGGAAAATATAAGACGAAGGAGTTGGTGCTGCGTGGAAACCCTCCAGGTACTGCTGCTCGCGGATGAAATCAGCTCCAAAAAAATAGAAAGATTCATAGTGCCAGTAGGTAGGCTTTCCTCAACTGCCACTTCATTTCGAATCTGTTTGCCCCGGGAAAAAAGCGTGAGGGCCCGGAGCATATCCTATTACAAAAAATGATCGATCATGGCCCATTGCTAGATCCGTGATCCGCTGAGCTGCATCTGGGGCTCGTATCCAAATCTCGTTTTAAACCCGTCGCTCGTCGCTAAAGGGACTGGTCGGAAGGCAATCCGATTGCCTTCTCTCGCTACATTCAGCACTTGGCGTGAGCTCCGCGTTTATTATTGTGTTTTTTTATTTCACATTTGCGCTTGGATTTCACTCGTCATCTTCACATTTTACTTGCGACTTCGCACCCGGGATAAGGGATTTAGGAAATGGCATCTAGGAAGTTTCATAAGCGCTCCTCACGGCATTCGGATGTTTTAACTGTTTTGTTTTAGTTGCCTGCACGGCAGATTGGGTAAACTTCTCCGCTTGTAAATAAAGCACCCTGAGCATGCACCTAGAGTATAGTAATAAGACGTTTAGTGGATTCTAAATTCAACAGGTTAGGGTAGAGGTAGCTAATCTTTTTGTGAATACAAAAACGTTTGAACGACTCAGAACGTTTTCTTATTGTCCTCTCTACTAACAGTAATAATTGGTTTTTTTGGGAAAGGAAATGGCACAGTATCTGTCTCATATATCGTTGGACACCTGAACCGCGCCGTAAGGGAAGGGATAAAGGAGGGAGTGAAAGAAGAAAGGAAGAAGAGGTGCCGTAGTGGAGGGCTCCGAAAAAATTTCGACCACCTGGGGATCTTTAACGCGCACTGTCATCGCACAGCACACGGTCGCCTTAGCGTTTTTCCTCCATAAAAACGCCGCCGCCGCGGTCGAGTTCGAACCCGGGAACTCCGGATCAGTAGTCGAGCGCCCTAACCACTGAGCCACTGCGGCGGGGCTCTCTACTCCAACAAATGAATTCAAACTAGACAGTTATTGCGGTGGAAGAGAGAAAGTAATTGAATGAAAGAAAAGGTGGAGAGGTGAGATTGTCTCTCACGGTAGCAACGTAAATGGCAATGTGAATTTATCTTTTATGCCACTGGGGAGCCAAACGGCATTGTGCGTTCACTAGCTAAGCAAATAAAACACCTCTACAATCTGTAAAAAATCTGCCTTTTCACAGGAAATTTATTTTCAAGTTTTCCTCGAAGCCCACTTTAAACTCTACCCAAGCAAATAAGGTGGCTATAAAGCCGAAAGGAGCAAACTAATCGAATTTAACTTTCATATGTCTCTCCACATTTATTCCTCTTTAAGCATATTGCCCGGATGCATGTTTGCAACAATGCCTATACTGTTTGTCTTCTACCCATGAAAGTGTGTATCTCCTTTCTCAGTGCGAGAATAACTATGACGGTTTTCTGTGCGTGAAACAATGACGAAACAACAACTTCAGACAAACTAAAGCGGCTGTTTGGGCTTGTTGGTCAGTGAACATGGTAAAAGAATGCAGCGCGAAAAAAACAAGGACGAACAGAAGTGGACAGGACAGGGCGCTGACTACCAACACATTTATTCAGAAAGATGAGCAGCTTATATAACGCAGTCCAACACCCACGTGACCAAGAAAATAGCAAACGCGTTCAACTATCTGATACAAAAAAGTAAAGCGAAGTACACAATATCAAAGTGATACATATCTAGGTAACGCAAAGTCAGCCAAGAACCGATAAAACCGAGAGGACCACGACGAACCGTAAGGTGCACGCATGGAAAAAGAT
Source organism: Amblyomma americanum (assembly GCA_030143305.2). NCBI lineage: Eukaryota > Metazoa > Arthropoda > Arachnida > Ixodida > Ixodidae > Amblyomma > Amblyomma americanum. The sequence goes on along the minus strand of JARKHS020026560.1, from coordinate 349,112 downwards.
CAGTCAGCGACCTTTGCCGCCAATGCAGCACGAGGCAAAACGAAAACGAAAATAACAATATAGTCACCGAACACTAAGTAAAAGTCGAAGCTAAAAGCAGGGTCGGGGCCAAACGCATAACAAAACAATACAAAACGCAAAGAAAAAGCTGAGTCAACCGTTCACAGTCAAACTGAGTAAAAAAAGTTGAAAGTTCTCTAGAACAAGAATTAAAAGCAGACGTGATTAAAAAAGACGTGTTTATAGTGGGCCTAGAAAACTGGACTCCATGTCTGTAAGTAAAATTGAAGGCGTGCTAACGCACTTGTCTCCAGCTTTGGCTATCATCCTTGCCTCAATGATGACCCTTTCAATTTCTGTCCGCGCCCGTGCTTTGACAACCGTGCGCGTGTAACATGGTTCGCACCCTTTGCAAGACTTGCAATGGTCGTCCAGGTGCCCGCTGCTTTTGTTACGGACCCTCCGGCGGCTTTCAAACAATCTCTCGTTGAGACACCTGCCGGTTTGCCCAATATACACGCGTCCACACTTCAAGGGAATCTCGTAAATGACACATGTAGCACAATGTGTGAGTGGTTCTACATGTCTAATAGGGCAAACCTTTTTCTTTTGCTTTGTCACGGGGCTGAGAAGACAAGGTTTACGTTGTTTCTTTTTGCAACCTTCTTTAAATTGTGAGACAGCTTGCGAAGGTACGGGATGACGGCCAAGGGAGGTCGTTTGGCCTGTTCTAGCTTGCCTGCATCATTGCCTTGCACTTTCAATTTCTGGAGAAGAGTCTCTAAAACGCTACTCACTAGTGTTGGAGAGTAGCCAGCACTGTAAAGACGTTGGACTTGGTTGTTAACACTGCTCTGCATCGTATGGGGATAGCTTTTTGTGAGCGCTGCCTGGATGGCAGAAGAAACAATGCCTCGCTTGATCAATTTCGAGTGAGCGCTGTCATGCGGAAGAAGACCTTTCTTAGAGCGAGGGTTGTACGTCCAACAGAGGTGGGTTTGTTCAAAACTAAAAAGTACGTCCAAAAACTGAACATCCTTGCCTCTCGGCGGTTCATAGGTAAAGTTCAGTCCCCCAAAATGGGATTTGAAAAGGGCGACAATTTCAAGAATGACACGCTCCACGGAACCAGGTGGGCGACTTCTGAGGACGATCATAAAATCATCCACATACCGGAAGACCGAATGGACCACATCACCCGGGAGAACCTGGCTAATGCGCTTATCGGCTGCCGCCGGGTAGATATCACACAGGACTGGCGCGATTGATGACCCAATGCATACGCCATTCTTTTGCACGAAGTACTGACCGCTGTACTGTTCGCTGTTCGGTGACTATATTGTTATTTTCGTTTTCGTTTTGCCTCGTGCTGCATTGGCGGCTAAGGTCGCTGACTGATCATTTTCCATGCGTGCACCTTACGGTTCGTCGTGGTCCTCTCGGTTTTATCGGTTCTTGGCTGACTTTGCGTTACCTAGATATGTATCACTTTGATATTGTGTACTTCGCTTTACTTTTTTGTATCAGATAGTTGAACGCGTTTGCTATTTTCTTGGTCACGTGGGTGTTGGACTGCGTTATATAAGCTGCTCATCTTTCTGAATAAATGTGTTGGTAGTCAGCGCCCTGTCCTGTCCACTTCTGTTCGTCCTTGTTTTTTTCGCGCTGCATTCTTTTACCAACTTCAGACATCTCCACAAAATACTGCAAATAGCTTTATTGCAAGCGTGTGATGAGCGAAAATTAATTCATAAGAATAACACCCGCTACGCTAGACATTAGATTCATCTCTGTTCGGCGGGAGCGCCATTCGTGGATCTCTGAGCATATTTAGCCTGCCTGAAATTGTATGCTTCGATGGTGATGAATCGTGTAAAGTTCGACTGATTCGAACAAAAATCTATCAATTTCAGAATTATTCCCGGTGAAGATTGCAAGCTAGGCGAATCTGGTAGCCGAATAGTCATTTTTTTCCGAATAAGCTGCGCTGGCTGGCCTCATTCTGGAATCACAGTGACCGCGGAGTGTTACTGCCTTGAACGGAGTGTGCTGCGTCTTTGAACTTTGTAGCGAGGCCGGCTTCTTGACGTCACCTTCGGTCATGCAAGCATCCACTATAGACACTCTTCGCCCTGCAACAGAGGGAAGTTTGCTCCCATATTTTAAGTCGGGTGCATAAGATCAGCCTTCAAATAAAGCGCGAAACATAAATATAAGTTGCCTTTTTCTTATCTTGTCAGCGGAGATGGGTCAGTCGTTTTAGAGAGACGCATGTCGCCGCACTGTGCATCACGCCGACATTGTACAATGTTCTCGCTTCTGTTAGTTTCCTTATCATCACGTGTCTTATTCCTCTATTGAATAATGGCAAGTTGGTTATGCCAAACGCCGTCTTTCGTTGCGTCTTCCTTACATTTTGTCGTATGTTTTCGTAGTCCTGTTATAGTTCCTCGTAGTTGCTCTGAATCAAGCGAAACAATTAGCTAAGTAAAACACACGGAAATTTTGATCTTACTTTTTAAAATCTTTATCCAACTCAAGATGGTAGAAAAAGCCAGATTTTTGTAAGGATTGAAATTTAACCGCATAGCTTTGCAGATCCAGCCATTTATTCTGTAATCACAGTTAAGTTAAATAAAAATGGAAATCGTGTTAGAGATTCCTAGAGACTCCTGGAAAAATCAGTGCTGAACAAGACTCTGAATGTAGCCTGCTGCAGCAGCAATGTTTTAGATTGTATGCTTTTCTTTTTCAACCATGCACTTCTTTCTTCGGAACTGATCACTCTGTGAAATTATCAACATTTATAGGCGTGGCCATATTCCACTGAAGGATGTTTTTTACGTTTCAATGCTTTTTCGTTTCTCAGAAGCATATCTAACTGATGCCTCTGCCTAGAAACAGGAGAGCGCTGTAAAGGATAGACAACCCTTATCGGGAAAATTGTCGTGCGTGGTTAAGCGTCTAGCATTCTGCCAGCTGCGTAGTACCTGACCATGGAGTGTGACAGGGCCGTGATCCTGTAACTATACGCCACCTGAGCAATTTATATGCAAATGGCACTCCCGGAGGAACAAACCTCAAGCTCTTTTACCGCTATGTAGCCCATCCTGTAGCAGAAAATGTCACCGAGAGAGTTTCAAACTTTTTATCATGGAAATATTAAAGCTTCGTAGTACTAAAACCAGAAAAAGAAGGTATTTGCGGACTATTCTAAACTCTGCTTGAAAATAAGGAGCACCCCTCTCCCCCTTCACCGAAAAAAAGAGCCCCGATCAATTGCGTGCTTTACTACCCCGCTAAAGAGCATCTGTTCTCACTGTATTTTGACAAACAGATGCCAACTCTGCGTTACTCGCACGCGCCACTTCATGGCCAAAATTTTAAAGAACAATAAATTATTTTTATTTGTTCCCAAAACTACAGAAACAAGAGGCGATAAGTGCAAAGTCGCAGGTCGTCGTCTGGAAAGAATAAACATGCACGCACGATACATTGTTCTGCTTTCTCCAGCTTCGCAAATGCATGAATGAAGATGTTACAACAGTGCTACGACTGTCTCCAGTAACTTTTTCCTCTGTTAACTGGCATGGGCAGAGCGATTGTCGTCAGACCCACTGGAATGCTGATCCCGCCTGTGCATAAACTCCAACACCACCACTAATGGGATGAAACTTTCTAGAGCTTACTTCACTGCATGATCTCTTAAGATAGGCACCTTGTCTTTTCTAGTGTCGCTAGCTTATCAGATTTTGAAGTTTTAGCATTGATGTCAGCATTCTGTTATTTCTTACGAAACACTTATCCCTGCTTACGCATCTTCTATTCAGCCGCCGCGGTGGCTGAGTGGTTATGGCACTCGGCAGCTGGCCCGAAAGACGCGAGTTCGATCCCGGCCGCGGCGGTCCAATTTCGATGGAGGCGAAATTCTAGAGGCCCTTGTGCTGTGCGATGTCAGTGCACGTTTAAGAGCCCCAGGTGGTCGAAATCTCCGGAGCCTTTCACTACGGCGTCTCTCATAGCCTGAGTCACTTCAAGACATTAAACCCCCATAAACCATAAACCAAACCATCTTCTATCGGTATGTGGAAATAAACTGTGAGCACTTTTACGCAATGAGAATTCTACAGAACAGTTGCTTGCTCTTCGTTTGTTACGTATATGCGTAAATGAAATACCAACCTTTATACAACTGCTATACTTTGGCCACGAAAGAAGCCTGCTTTTTCAAAAAGAAATCTTAAGCCTTATTCTCGAAGGTTATGCACGCACGTAAGTAGATCATTGACTCCAGTTTTTCCATGAAACTTTCCTAACTTGCTCCTAATTGGTCGTCATTCAATGAAAACTCAGGACTCCTTCAACTCAAGATGACATCCAAAAAGCTTAAGGCCTGTTCGCTCATCCGCAGCGACGATCTCTAGAAAGAAAATAGAAATGATGAGTTATGTTTAAAACGGAAAAAGGAGCGTGCTAGCCTGCCAAGGGTAATAAGAAAAAAAATATTATGCCGTCAGAAACCTGCCGCACTAATCCGTTCTCAATACAAAACGGTGAACAGGTCGACCAACGTTGAATTTCGTTCGGAGAAGCCAGTTTAATTGCAGAGAATGTTAACGAACCCTCCAGAAGACGGAGGCAACGGTTGCTCTTAAATGAACGAGAAATGTTGCAACCCCACTGGCCAGCTTCTCTCCGTAATCTCACCTTTTCCTTTCGGCTCCAGTCGTTGCGAGCTTTTCCTTCCAACGCCCTTCACATAAAAAACAAAAAAGGGGGTGGTCACTTCCAGCTACAGACAAAATAAGTTCTTGGATTAAACGCAATTGCATTGCAGTCAACATTAGCGCTGACTTTTAAAAAGAAAAAGGAGAAATGCGACTTTCGAGACCGTGAAAGGGAAGGAACTATAGCGCTCATTTAGTTGAGCGGAAAAAGATATCAAGTTCTCTCAATGACCATGAGAGGGAGTTTTATTTTTTTATCGAAACACAGTGAATGAAACTGGCAAATATAATCAGGACCCGCGCCGAGTAGTACTCTAAGCCTGGTGTATGTAGACACTTCTCCCAAGTGGTCTTTCGCTTCAAGGCGTCTTGCTTGTTGGTCATTATTTTAAAAAAAATATCGCACCACCTAGTGAGCATGTAGGCCTCCAAGATATGCTTATGTTGTCGTGTTGTTGAAGGCATGTTCCTGTACGAGCGGTCAGATTCGCTCGCGGGTGTATGGCAAGCACGTTCAAGGCAACGCTGTAGATAGGTTCTCAGCAGGAGATGAAAAAGGTCGCAGGAGGTTTTGCGGTACAAGAGAAGAGAGAGATCGAAGCATTACCTCTCTTCTAGAAAACGATGCCGTGAGATTGTAGGACGGCGATAAATGCATAGAAATTTCGGGTGCGCTATCATTAGTAGGTAGGTAGGTAAAAACATTATTGATACGCTCACCAGGCGTCGTCTCGTAGAATAAAAACTAGCCTCTTTCCCGCGAAATTTGAACTGACGTAGAATAAAAATTGACAGGGACATCTAATTGACGAATGTGTTATAAGTGCGATACCATCAAAAGCCCTTGATGCCTTCTTTCGAGCAAATTGGGGAAATTTATGACCACCGACATAATTTTTCTGCATTAAACTTTTAGGCTATCACATTACGAACACTGCAACGAGATGGTATCGTGATGGAGAGCTGTATAATTGTTTCAGCAGCCACCTTCTGACCAGTGTTTCTGTCAAAAACCGCGAAAAAAAATGCGTGACGCAGCTATTCCTGCCAAGAAAGAAATCAAACAGCAAAATGTCGAATTCAAGGGTGATGCTGTCAATGTGCTGTATTTGTTTTACTTTTATTATCGGTGTCTCAATTTTCTTTCTGTCCACTTTTTTTTCTTTTCAAAAGTAAATCGGCTTTAGAAAAATAGCTACGAACGCAGATTCTTTGATTCGCTGTTATAGAGCACCTCAGGTTCCTAGGAAACGCGAGCTCGTAGGTCTTGTGTAGGTTTCCTCTGAGAACTTCGTATTTTAACGAAGCTACGTCAGTAAGCTCTGCAGTCGGTTGTTTTTTTGGTCTCGTCGGCATTCGGTTTCCTTTGATCTTTACATCTAACTCCTGGAGCAAGAATAAAAGCACATGTAGAGTCAGGGAGCTGCACTTTGAAATTTTACACAACTGAAAGAACAAGCAGCCGAGAGCTTAGTTCTGTCCACCGACGTATCCGGTTGTTTGCCCGCTTGACAACAACACAGTATTTCTTTTTCATAAACTGAGGAGCTTGAAAAAACTTATTGCTACAAATAGCCCACTGCCCGAATTCTGCAGTTCTATCTTTTTATTCTCAACTTAGCAGCTACGTGTATTCCCTTCTTTAAACAAAATATTTTTTCTCCCGACTTTCGTTCTGAGCATTACCTTTTCTATATTTGTATATCTGGCAAATTCCTTGTACTTAATAGCATATTTCTGTGTTTTCACTGCCGCCTGTAGTGCTTTTTGTCCTCCGCGGCTTTTCTCTGATACAGTCAAGAAGGTTTTTCATTTGTTTTCTATTGGGAGTTGTGCTTCCTCATGACTGGTTTCTGTACCGCCCTAAAGCTGCCCATTGTGCGCGGCGTCGCATGTTGAAAAGGGTACAGGGAACCGAGACAGGTGTCTTTTTTTGTTCATTTTGGGAACTGAAGGGGAGGGCGTGTAGAGGGGTGCAATTTTTGCATTAATACCTTTTTACCTTACAAAGCAAGACAGATGGGTATGAGGCTTGTATTGAAGGGCTCCAGATTCGCCTATACCTGCTGGGTCTTTTAACGTACACTGTGCGACATCACGCGGCAAAATGGTCCCCCGAATTTGAAAATAAAAATTGTTTTTCTAGGGGGGGGGGGGGGGAGGAAATGGCGCAGCATTTGTCTCACATGTCGGCGGGCCCCTGAATCGCGCCGCAAAGGAAGAGATAAAGGAGGGAGTGAAAGAAGAAAGGAATAAAGAGGTGCCGTAGTAGAGGGCTCCGGAATAATTTCGACCACCTGGGGATCTTTAACGTGCACTGACGTCGCAGAGCACACGGGCGCCCTAGCGTTTCGCCTCCATCAAAACGCGGCAGCATTTCTCTTACAATAAAATCAGGAGACCGCGGCAAGGAAAGGAAATCAAATCACTCGGAAACAAAAACACGAGCGCTTCGATTGCAGTTTAGCTACTTCTCAAGAAGCACACGTAATCGGCCCAATATTGCAACAGGATGGTTTCATGCTGGTCCTTTGTAGGACCGGCGTTTGCCAATACGAATCCAATATTGGGTCAATTACCTGTGCTGCTTGGGTTGTTTTGATTAGTAGATCTGAAAGTTAACCTTTTGGCGTCGCTCTAGTACATAAGTTCCCCATTTAAGGACAAGACATCGGTTTGTTTTAAGGCGGCCCAGCAAACAACACGACTGCCCTGACACTAGCAGTGCATACCGTAGGGACTACAAAGTCTCATTTAGCACCTTAAATTTAACCTAAATCGAAAGAAGTGCCAAACCTTATTTCTAGAGGTTCTCAAACATGGTGAAGATTTCTATATAAGTAAAAATGGATTAAACGCCACAGAATAGACTTCTTTTTCTTTTTACTTCTCGACCGTGCTGATATACTGGCAACAGAAATCGATCTGAGAGTTTAACTGAGAGCCCATTCGCCTCCATTTCTTAAAAAGGAAGTTGCCGCGAGAACGGACTTTATATTCGACCCAATGCATTTCTAAGCCTGCTGCTTACAATAAATAGAATGGTGCCTGCAAAACGAAGCAAGCCAATCGAGAGAATGCTGGAAAAGCAGGAAGTGTCAACGTGGACCACCGTCTCCTACTTGGTGCATTCTACTTTCTGGGGATGCGTCCGCCTTTCATCGCAAAGACGTTGCCACAAGACGCATTCAAATCTAATTTGGTCCCCGCCCGCTTCAATCTTCCGCAGCTTCCTGCCACGCAGGAACGTGGGCCATTCCCATCAGGAAAGCTACAGCAGAGCCAGGCTGCGGTTATTTCTGGTCGATTCTGCTTGGCCATATAAAAGAAGTCCAAAGTGTCGGAGATAACTTTGCGCAGGATGACTGGCGCTTCGCGCATTGCCTCGACGCGTAAGGGTAGCTCGTATATGCACTGCGGAGAGCGTTTTCAAGCAATGAGGAAGGATGGCTTTGACAGTGAAGAAAAATTATGAGAAATGACACTGGCTTTATTGCTCAAGTTCCTCTGTGCAGTGCTTTTGTCTTCGCTGATGTTTTCTTCATTCGCTGAGTAATGAGTGAAGAAAGAGCGCGGAAGCAGCATTCGTTTTTCTGCGGAGTGGCTCTGAAAAGACGTCAGGAATACTGAGTTCATGCTCTCGAAATACCTAAATGAAGGCGAAAATTCTCAAGGAGCAGCAAGGTGAGGATGAGCTGGTGAGCTAGCACAGCCAAGTTAGTTTATTATTTGATGCTACAGAAAGCTTTGACTGCCATTGAAATTGATCGTGCGAATTTTTGATAACAGGAAAAGGAATCTGCTACTACATTTCCATGGATGGCTAGTCCTGCGTAATTTTATCGAATAATTGGCGAATCATTTTTAAAGGAAAAAAAGTTCTAAAATAAATAAGATCGCACGGCTGGATGGATTCATTCTTATAGACCATGTCGAGATAAGTAGATGAATTTTAAAGCAAAGGCAGGAAGAGTGCTTTTTAGAATCCTCAGATATTTTTTTTCTTATTATCAACAAGGAAAAAAATAAAAACAATAGAACTTGTTTTGGTACACTTTCAGGCCAAAATTTCATGCCTAATTATTCGTCTAAGAAAGAAAACACCAAATTTTACTAAGGCGTACATCGAAAATCATTTCAACCTTTGTTTGTCATATATGCACGGCGAGAATAAAATGTCACAGATGTGGTGTTTAAAATCTGAGGCGCTGGGATTGAATTAAATTGACCGTGAGCAGCCACTATCTCCAATTACAAAGAAATTAAACAATGTTTAGTGACACTTCTGAGGGAGAAAAATTGTAGAGAGCTTTGGTGCATATTGAGCAAGTAGCAACTGAAAACTAAGGCATACAACTTTTCTACGGCCTTTCAACACTGGAGTATTCATCTTAGCTGCGGATGGGACGCATCACACTCTGAGAGAGAGAGAGAGAGAGAGAGAGAGAGAGAGAGAGAGAGAGAGAGAGAGAGAGAGAGAGCGAGAGAGAGAGAGAGAGAGAGAGAGAGAAAGCCGAACAGAAAGGCAGGAGGTTAACTAGGCGACGCCTGGTATGCTACCCCACTCGGGGGAAGGGGAACGGAGGGAGAGACAGAAAGGGGAGAGAACAAAGGAAGATGAACACTTTACCACGTGTCCGTTGGCCATTACTTGCAGGGTACACAGGGTACACACTGATAGTTCACAACCTTGCACCCAGCCCTGAGTCCTTCGAGAACTTGAGAAGTGCCTTCACAGCTGTCCTCTGGGATGGAGGCTTTCTCCAGGGACCCCGAATCTTGGCTTCAGTAAGGGGCCGAGGATCTAAGCGGCGGAGTGTTGCAGCCAGAGGGACACGCTCGCGCTGAAACCGAGGGCAGTCACAAAGAAGGTGTTCTATAGTCTCGTCGCACCCACAGATCTCACCCGCAGGAGAGTCTGCCATTGCGATTAAGTGGGAGTAGGCATTTGTGAACGCCACTCCCAGCCACAGGCGACACAACAGCGTAGCATCGCAGCGGGAGAGGCCGCACGGAGGACTGATCGAAGTAAGGGGTCGAGGCGGTGCAGACGGCATGCGGAGTTTCCAGGAGAAGACCATGACGCTAAAATCTCATTTCGGCCAAGCACTCGCAGATGTCTTGCAGCGTCGGCTCTTGTCAACGGTATCTGGACAATGTTGGCACTGGCGTGAGCCGATCGAGCTGCAGCGTCAGCTGCGTCGTTTCCGACAATGCCAGAGTGTCCCGGTATCCACTGGACGACGATGTCATAACCCTCTTCCTGTGCCTGGTGTTGAAGATGTCTTAATTCAGCTACGAGTTGATCGTGATCGCCGTGCCGTAAAGCAGAATTAAGACAGTCATAGCACCCTGATGTTAAAACAATGGCAAGCACATCATTTTCAAGCAGTGAGAAAAAGTTAGTGAAGTCAATGGGGCACATTTCTCAAATATGTTTACAATTATCAGTCGCCAGTAGGCCGTGTGCGATCAATCCAGCCTTCTGCGTCTTCACATGCGATAACAATGATGCAGAGGGCAGCGGAAAGAAGACGCCTTTGATATTAAGAAGTGCTTTTGATATTAAGGTGGCCTTCTCTTCTTATTCCGCTAAAGGCTGGAATGGAGATGAATATACCGCCTTTGCTAAACAAATAGCAAAGAAAAATAGCAACCAGAAAAGCCACGAAGCAGTCGGACTGCATGAGTCGCAGTTAGGCAGTGCGAGCAGTTCGAGCAGTCCGAGTTCGAGAGTCCACGCATGGAGCTCCCGCAGCGGCTTCCCACGAGAAACCGGGCAAGAGACCACGATACGCCAACGAGATCACAGGTCGTCAACGAGAAGGGTCGTGCGCGAGATGCGCCACAGGACGGCCGGTCAACCGACGAGCCAAGATCTTGATTCCGCGACGAGACATCACCAAGAGGCCGTGAAACACGGAAGACTCTTCGGGTCGCAGCGAGAAAAGCCCCGTGTGAGGCTCCCCACGGTCCGCAATTTTTATCAAGGGGACGAGCTCTTCACGCCGATGGTTTACGCCGGCGCCTGCTCTACCCCGGAACTCAAGTTCGATGGTAGACCAGGCTGTCCGACCAATGCATTAAAGAGCCCTCCTTGTAGCGAGCGGTAGCTGCAGTGTTATTTCCTTCCCTGTTTCACACCACGACTGTTGTGAGGCGTTGCGGTCTTGTGTTGGGACAATCGAAGCGTGTACATAGAAGCGTTGGTCACTGTCATATATTTTGAAGCACTTGAATTGTAAACAGTAACTAGCCTTAAAAGCGTTTTGCGAAAATTATTGGAAACCTATCTCCTCATACAACTGCAAACGTAGTCCAAATGGGATTTTGACATTTCATATCACTTGTGAAGAAATGGGAGCACTGGTTTTAAAAAGTGCGCCGAATGTTTCGCGTGAGAGCTCTATCATAACCGGAGCGCCGTCACGGTGCCTCAGTGGTTGCGGGGCTCGGATGCTGACTCGAAAGACGCGGATGCGATCCCGGCCGCGGCGGTCGCATTTCGATGGAGGCAAAATACTGTAGGCCAGTGTACTGTGCGATGACAGTGCACGTTAAAGAACGCCAGGTGGTCGATATATCCTGAGCACTTCACTTCGGCGTCTTTCATTACCTGAGTCGCTTTGGGTCATTAAAGCCCAATGAACCAGAAACCATAGCCGGAGCAATCACTTGCTTTCGTAGTTTTTTTTTTCTAGTTTGTCAAGAGCAAGTTGGTTCATCACGAGTTGAAACAGAAAACAGAGCTCAGACAGATGGAATGTATTCACAATAGCAACGAAGAAAATTTATATTTGCCTGACAGATTTTTTAGATGCATGTGAACAACGGCCACACTTTATATTTGCCTGCATGTGCAAATCCTTTTCATTTTAAGTGCGCCTCTGCCTTGGCGATTCAACCATAATGGCGCCTCTGTGATAATATTGGCCGGCTAGGCTTTTCTCTTGATAACCCTTGTTCACTCTATTCAGTATAGCAAAGAGTAATAATACTGACCTCTTAAATAACGTTAAATAGTCTGCGGCGTTGTCTCGAGCCATCTAAAAGATTGCGACATTGACACGATGGTTTTTGCGAAATTTTTCCAGTCTCCGATGAGCATCCTTTGTAGCCTTTGGCGGCTGCTGTAAAGAAATAGCTTCGAAAAGGGACGAAAAGTAAATCGACTGCGCGGGCGATACTTCAGTATTACTTGCAAGCTGAGAAATGTGCATCTACCACAACGCAGTTCAATAAATTAAAGAAAGGCGGTTCTTCTAACATTAACGATAAGATGTGGCGATTACTCCACACTATGGGCGTGCCGCAAAATTTGTTGCTTGGAATGACGAAACTCGTGGAGGAGTTTTCTTTTAAAACCCTCGCACTTTTTCGTTGGTGTCGCAAACGGCTGCCTCAAGCGACAAAGGTCCGGGCGCAGCGCAATCTCGCCTGAGGACACATTAGGAAGGTCACGCACATTGGAGATTCTTTGTGTTTTCTCTTGACTTCCCTCGAGGCAACGTTAAAACTTGAATCGAAGAACGCGGCAGTATTTTGTATGAAATCAGACAAAGAAAAGTATACATGCGCAGCAGCATTGAGACATATCTACAAACAATCGTCAATCCCGGGCACAAAGGAGAGAGCTGAGTGGGCGGCTACCTTACAATTAATGAACGCCGCATTGATGTGACATAACATTAGATTCTTGTACTGGTGTGTTGTGGACAAAAGTCTGAGACAATAATAGTCTGGTTTTGCAAGGGAAAATAAAAACCGTTGTCAGAAAGTAATATCCACCATCTGGACAGCACACAAGCAAATCAAGAAGGAATAAAACAAAATAAACGAGTCAAGCCGAATGAAGAGTACCTGCCTAATGTTTAAAGTTATTTTAGTCAGCTCTAGGATGTCAGGGTCTCTGTTCGGGATATGATATCTGAAAGGTCGACATTTGCTGAACAGGTAGACATTGCTGTCCAGGTGGCTAGTAAGGCCTTTTAAGTGCTAATGCCCATGCCTTTGTCCTACAGAAAGGTTCTCAGTTGTTTAAGAAAATTCAGCGTATTGACAACTAGTCTGCTGTGTTTATCTACTATATTGTAGGCTGTGTATAAACACTGTGGTCGAAGAACATAATGTAAAGTTCATATGATGTGTTTCAGTGTTCCAGGCTTCATTCCTGATGTTTACGTTTCACCGGTTTAATGGGAAACAACTCGCCAGTTCAGTGGGAAATATCCTCGTCTTCAATGCTTTTGTATCTGCAAAGCTGAAGCGATGTGCTTCGGTGGAGCTCGATATTGATTTTTCATTCTTATTGCGCTAATCTGGGTAGAAAGCAAGAAAAGACGAAAAAAAAGTGAAGCAATGGTAACTAACTAGGCGCATTCGCAGCTTCGCTCTCCATCGGGAAGCAGTACTGCAGTATCTTAGAGACGAGGTTGGCGCGGTAGGCCAGCCATGTAGCTGTGCAAGAGACAGAGATACCAGCCCATCGATGAAACTTGCATCTGGTCGAATTGAGGACAATTTTTATGAGACGTGTTAGCGAGAACAAAGAAAACGAAAAGAACGCCTTGACTGGGCTTTTGCTGACCACCCAACGGGCTTGGAGGGATTAGCGCCTGTGGTGGCAAGTTTTCCTTAGTGCCTTTCGTCGTCGGCTCGATGTGTCTAAGTTTGCTAGTGTATATTTGCGCATTCATCGCTACGCGGAAAACTGCTCAATTGTTACAGATGTGAGAGACGGAAGCTGTGACGCCCTATAGTAGCCTCAACAGGACTCTTGAAGTTCTGAGTCAAATTTAGCACTCGGACAAAACAGCAGAAAGCTTGTATTCGGAGAGCAGAAGCTAGGTTGCAGTACCAATGCTAAACTATTTTCGATCCTTTAGATGAAGGATCAAACATCTTGACCTCTCCATAAACAACTTGTCCACCAAGTTACATGATTCTTTGAATTCTTTTCAAACTCTTGCAAGTCCGAGACACGCCTTTTTTATTTGCAGCAAGTCAATTTCGTCTTCCAGGCTTCCCACGAGAACAGCAAGGCTGCTTATGTGAGCGGCCGTACCTCGACAACAGAAAGCAGTACTAATGCATTGGTCCGAAATGAATAGAGAAACACCGCAGCCGGCGCGTAGACGTAGGGAGGCGCCGACCAAAAAAGGGCGAAAGCGATACGAAAGAACCGACCCTCTTCGAGGAGGGAGCAGCGCGCCTGCACAGAGATGGGCATCAACGCTGGGATGGCTATCAGAGCTGCCAGTCTTCACCGAAACCCCGGATGTGTACCGGCGAGGACACACCCCTGGCGCCGCTCCTGTCAAGAACGTCACGAGGCAAGCGAAACATGCCGAGATCTCTCGTCCAGCCGCGCTTCACTCTGCTTGTTTCCTTCCTTTTTTTTCCTGTTATGTTCCTCCTTTTGACAGTTACTTATATGCCGTCTGAATAAAGATTGGCAGTGACCACCAGCTGTAGCTCCGTTCATCATTCCTCTGGGCGCTTTTTCTCACGCATATTTTTGATGTGGTGTGTTTTTTATGCACTTCTTTTCGTTTGGGGCTCAACATTCCCCTAACATTTTCTAGCTTTCGTTATTTTTTTCATCTGATGGCTCTGAGAACAGAATGCGGTCTGTGCGCAGCATCGGCTGTTGTTATTTTATTGGTTTCATAAGGGGCAAGCTTATGACTTTATGCGTTAAGCAGCGTTCAGCCTAGTCAACCGTATTTAGCCGTCGTTAGCTTCCTCTCACATTCCTGATTTCATCATTCGCTCACGTTAGAATGTGTTTCGACGAAACGGGAACAAAGAACGCCGCCCAAGGACCCCGTTGCCCTTTATGACTTCTACCCAACTTGGATCGGTTAGTACTTCACTCGCCACCTACACTGCACAGGTAAAAAAAAAGTAAGCACAAGTGTTTAAAACAAAAAGAAAGCGTTTATTATCAAAAGGATTGATGGTTTTATCACAATGTAACAGAACAAGTCCTCTGAATTTTTTGCTACTAGAATGTAAATATAGCTGCCTACCAGAAAAACGCGTAATAAGTAAGGTATGTCCGCTAGTGCATAGAGCGAGCATAGCTGCTGTTCACATTATGTGCCCGCAATGTTGTGAAGCTCGGAGTCTTCGATTTGTATGCTACCGCCAAATATATTTTATATGACGCGGTGAAAATCTTCCCAGCGGAATTATACTTACCCTAAGGCCATCGCGTGTCTCGTACCTCTAGTTCTGCAATAGAGAATTCAATATTACTCCTTAAAAAGCAACGGGTAACAGACGCTCCGAAACTACTCTCATGCACTTTTCTTGATCAACTCTCATTGCGCTTTGGAATCAAATGGTTCACATCCATCAGCTTGCGACCTGTGTAGGCCCTGAGGGTTCCATTTTCGGTTGCACTGCAACGATCCCTGACGGACCCTTATTCGCGATGGAGGGCCCGGCGCCATGGCGGCATTGCGCAGCTCAATCATTTTCACGTTAGTGGCCAATTACGTGGGCCAAAAATAGCTGCTGCGGCCGTAGCTTCTACCCAAGACGCGAAAACGTACTTCGTTCTTCTTTTTTGATCCCGTGCATTTTTCACCGTATTTTCTCCTTGGACCCCAATTAAGCAGAAGGAATTGTCTCAGACATTTAACTGTAGAGCCCGGGAGAAAGATTGCGCGTACGATAAGAAAAGAGGGACCTTCCTGCCTAGGGAGCACTGGTCTCGCCTTGTCTGAAGCTCCACTTTTAAAGAGTACGATGCAAAAAGGCCTCATGGCACCCGTCAGCGGCTCCCCTTGCCCACCTAGACACGGACAGTGTTTTCATACTATGTGAAAGACCACGCGGCATACTAATAAAGCGACGCTTTAACCAAACCGTACGAACGCACCTGTATCGGCTCTACTTTGTCACTACACGGGATGCCAAGATAGAGAGTGATGACATGACAGAAAGATCCTTTCGGCCTTTTCTTGCAGATTACAGTGCTTGAGTTTCAGATTCCGGGCGCCTTTGGGCAGCTTGTCTTGCTGTTCCTGAAAAAGGGCGTACCCTAGTCTGGCCTCTGTACTGAGTGCATACGCCGGGCAGGTTCATGTTGTGCGAGCTTTCGGATGTATAGCGAGTAGTGGCGGTTGATCAGAGTTTACGCTTTCAGTGATCTAGCGAAGCGGCTGTTTGAAAACATAGGTGCTCTTCTCTGAATCTGAGCTTTACATTGTTTGCGATGGAGGACTTTTACTGCCTGACTTGACTGAGCAGAAGTACCGGCAGAAATTACAGGCTGCTATCTTGAATCAATGAAAACGCGGGCCTACTAGACACTGGGCTATCTGGGCCGACGGCCCGCGCATGTACACGTACTCAGGGAAATCTGAATGCCCGTTGCCCAATCTACGTGTCTTCGGCTGTCTTCGCCCGACGCATCTCGTGATGCGTGAAGCCAGCGTCTTTCCCAGTAATTTGTCTCTTTGTCATGACATGTTTTTTGGGGCAAAAAAAGAGAACACATAGACAAGAGGACACATAGACAAGAGGACAGGACGAGCGGTTTTCCGGTCGTTTTGTCTATGTGTCCTCTTTTATGGCGTCTTTCATGGCATGTGATGGCGAATGGAGAATCTGACCAACTTACTACTCCGGCAGCAACACTTGCTAATGTCTATTTGTGAGGGCAACCTTCCTAATTTTCAGCCTTGTTGGGCACTTTGGAAGGTCAGTGCACGCTGATTGGCGATGAGTGTATTTGTCGCAGTGGACTCAAATAAATGTCATAGAGAATAACGTTGCCAAAACAAAGGCCCTAATATTCACGCCTGTACAGACGTTTTATTAGTCGAGATATCGACATAAAATTCTGTTCTGAGCAAATAAAAGCCGTAAAGGAGGCGAAAACACGTTGGGAGTGGCTTCTAGTCACCGCCTAAACTGGAATTCGCAGGTCGAACGCGTGGCAGGAAACTTGGCCAGAGAATGTGGTTGCTTATGCAAGTTTAGACAGAATGCTTCCTACTAAAATTAAATTATTGCTTTACAACGCAACCTTTGCTCCTCTTATTAATTTAGTGCAGCCTTTTTTTGGACTGACACATCTCAGACTAACATCAACAAATTGGTAATATTGCATAAAGAAAGCCATTCGTTACGTAGCCAATGCCCCACATGACGCGCATGCAAGGGAGCTTTTTTCCTCGTTTAGTGTACTGCCCGTGCAGCACACCCAGAAATTTAATCTTGATCTTAATTATAAACACAGTCTACAGACGCAACAACACCATTTTTTCTTAACTTATGGTATTTGAGAAGACCCTTAGCATCGACCTACTTATCCGAAAACTAGACCCCTACAAATCATGGCTTACAGATGCTGCAGCACCATATGCCTGATTACTTAAATTTCCTACAAAGAGAAAATATATGAAATAAACGGGATTACCAAAAAAATGGAATACAATGCCTTATTCGAGAAAAAATATGGGTTTGGCCGTGTTTTTTTATTGAACATGAAGCCGCCGCCGTGGCTCAGCGGTTATGGCGCTCGGCTGCTGACCCGAAAGACGCGGGTTCGATCCCGGCCGCGGTGGTCGAATTACGAAGGAGGTGAAATTATAGAGGCCCGTGTGCTGTGCGATGTCAGTGCACGTTAAGAACTCCAGGTGGTCGAAATTATCCGGAGCCCTCCACACCGGCGTCCCTCATAGCCTGAGTCGCTTTGGGACGTTAAACCAAATAAACCAACCAACCACTTTATAAAGTTTATGATATTGATTGTGACGCTTCTGTCTTATACTCTGATGCTATAGCGCACCAAAACACATAAGCTTTCGAGAAGCTTTGAAGCAAAGCAGCCTCTTCGCTGCAAGTAACTCGTCGAAACAGCCAAATTTTGTTGGGCCACAGCGCCGAGGGCAACCGCGTTTTCAAAATTCCGAAAGCTGATACGGATTTTACATGCGTGTGTTATACGCTTCTGAGTAGATAAGGAGCCTAACAGTAATAGTTAAAGAGTTAGCAACTCAATATTAGCGGGCCTATTAGCACGTCTTAGCTGTATTGTGATGGACTACACCGCTTGACAATGTTATGACGAAAAAATCGCCCTTCTAACTAAAAACGCCTATTGTTAAATATTGTGTGAAGGTTTTAGTGAAACACCCTGTCTAATGGTAATAGCAGCAGTGTGAGTGCGTAAATAAAGTCTGAAGCAATAGAAAAGGCACTAATGGATGTTTTGCTTCAACAGCAGACGCCTAGTGTCTTCTTTGTTACTCGAATGCTGCGTAACTGGACACCATTTTTCCTTAACATAAACCTCCAAAGCAAAGAGGCCAAAGTGAATCTCGCTAAGTGCTTCTGTCGTCAGCGAAGGAATGGTCACTCCCATTTTTTCTTACGCTACACGAATTCCCCCCGCAAGTTTCCTACACGAGGCTCGCTGCCCCGCATGCTCATCCAACAAGTTTGTTTGGCGCGTGTCCATATGCTAACGAGAAGGAACAACGAAGCACGGGACCGGGACTGATAACAAAGCAAGGCCAACAGGGAGGCTGCTACTTCGCTCCTGAATATTGCATTCCGACCATGACCTGAACCAGCTCGCCTGCAGACATTTCCGGGTACAGGGCGTTAATGCTACATTATCTGAATAAATGAGCGTTGTCGTACGGGCATCCGCTGTAGTGAGCAGATGCCATACTGCATTCCGTACTAGTTACGATTACTATTGGGCTTGCCCTAATCTGTTACGGACTGCCTCTTTTCTCTATGTAGCTCATTACCGCTACCCAGAGCTCCACCTTTGGAATCACGCAACTTATAAGAACCCAAATGCACTCTGAGCTTTAAGCGCAAGCGCCACATTTGCAGACCTATGTTGGTAAAGAAAACGCAAAGAGAAATTTCGGACTACACTCGTCAACTCAGTTAAGAAATAGCTCTGCTTGTGCGTATAGAGTTTCGTTTTCTTCAATCAAAGCGAATTATTAGCGGACAGTAATTCTCTTCGAGTTATTAAAAAGCGAATATTTCGAATATTTCTGGAAAATATAACAAGTAGAACGGAAAAGTAGGCATTTTCAAAATCATGCGTTTTTGTAACAGAGGAGCTCGAGCACATGAAAAAAAAAATGAAGAGTGCATTGAGGTAATGTCGAGCTTTTACCAAAATCGTCATCCGAAATTGGGGGCCGACAAGAAGTGGGGCCAACCTATTTGCGGGACCGAGCCGCAGGTATTACGCGACTCGTGCCGGTGCCCGTTTCGGCTACAAGCTCCAGGCATCAAAATAAAAGAAATCGTGAATTCGGTCACAAAGAGCTCTAACTAACGCGCTCTTGGGCGCTTTGGATCAAAATGACGTACGTCACAGCCGCGAAATTTCCTTACACATTCTTGTTCCGCTATTCAACGTTTGAAATTCGCGCCCTATACCCGGCTCGCTGGCACTGGAGGACGCCCTCCCGAACAAGCAACATGTAACGCGACTGTAAGCAATGCAAGCCTTCGGATCTTTATGTAACTTCCGGAGTTTGCGTCTTCAGCGTCGGTCCTGGATTTGAAAGCAGAGGGCCATGGAGGAACGAAACAATAAAGACGACTGCTGGCAATAGAGTAAATAGAGTAAATTGCAGGGCTAGTTGTTTCATAATGCGCAATGACGGATACCAGCGAAACAGACGCAGGACAAGAACAAAGAGGCACACACACAACACCGCTGGATTTACATCCGACTTATTGCGAGGAATTCAGCCACATTTATACATACTTCCCGCGCACGCGCACACTTTGGACAAAGTGTGACAAAGTAGGACAAGGTGGACGATGATAAGAACTGAAACGCCTTTTCAGTGATTATTATGGAAGGGTGGCTTACGCATATCTGCTTATTTTTTTCTGATTAAAAACACTTCCAGCAGCTCACGCTCACCGCTGGCAGTTCGGTTGGTCGCTTTCATAATCAGCCGGGCGGCACGCGCTTAATGGAAGCCATGCCGGTTGGGCCGCTATATTGCTTTTGATGGCCACTTGACTCCGACTTCTGGTCTTAACTGCGATTGAGTCCTTGCGCGGCAGCTGCTTTCAGTTGCGGGCGTGCCGCGATATCCTTACACAAGAGGTGCGCTGAACCAAAACCGCGTGAAGCAAGCCTTCCAGAAACGGTATTCCCCGAAGACTAGTACTTGGGCATTTTGAGTAACAAATCTTCGAATCGAGTCAAATATCAAAAACTTCACTATACAGCCGAATATTGGAAATTTCTGAATATTTCGTAAAACAATAAAATAACGTTTGACCCGCATTTCTTTAACGCGATGCAAGTTCTTGAAAAATGCAGCGCCAGGAGAGATCATAACTAAAGTTACGGTGCAGATCTTCGTCCGCCGGCAACGTTACAGGTCCTGTCCTATATTTTACTAGTTTTGCGGGCCAAAAAGCGACCTCATTTAGAGCTTGAAGCCTCTCCGGCGTCGAGAACAACGTGCTAACATGCAGAAACCTTTAAGTTTCACATGAAGCGATCTCAAATACCACTAAAGCGGCATTATCGGTGAATAATTCACTACTCGAATATGTATTGTTACCGAATGCCTGTAATGCTTTCCGTTGAGACTGTCTTGAAGCAATAATTAAAGAATTACCGCAAAGACTAGGCAACGGCTTAGTTAAAAGCGTCAGCGAGAGCTGTCATTGGCCGCAGAGCCGGCGCGGGGTTGGCAGCTGCTTAGCGCCTGAGGCTTCCTACTCTCACGGCTGCACGGCTTTCCTTGCACGAACCTCGTCCGAGATGGCAGTTCAAAGGCACCCTCTTCGGCGAAGAAGCTGTGGTCTCTGTATGTGCGTGTGCGTGCGTGTGTATTGGCGGGGGGGGAGGGGGGGGGGTAGACGTGGCGGTTCAGGAGGATGGCATTAGGTGCGATTGGATGGTGGGTGGCACACCTAGCGCCACTATAGGAGATCGCACCCGATCGGGACAACACCTGTCGTGGGGCGCTACAAAACTCTTTGGTGAGTGCAGCTCTGCGCTCATGCCGAACTGTACGAAACACGGTTACAAAGAGGCCTAGACTAGGCTGCGTTTAAAAACGCTCGCCGTAATAATAAATCTGATAGTGTATGGCGAAAAAAAGGTGCATGACATTTGACGGCCATCATAAGGTCGAAGGTATGCTTCATAAAGCAGCCTGAATTTAATCGTTCGGCTACATGTTCTTTAGTGTACTGCCTGCTGACGATAAGCGAAAGCTTCTAACGGCGCATTTAATGAAAGTCAAAAGCAGGAATGACAGGGTGAATTTCGAGGCCTAGCTTCAACTTGAAATTATTTTTCGCGCATTCATCGCTCATATTCGAATATGAAATATTCATGAGTTGGCAAAAGCCTTCAACGAGCTGCTAACGTGGCGAGTGCAAATGAGCGGAGGCTGAGGCGCTCTCGGCGCTTTCGAGCGGTCTAGCTAGTGCTCACCTGCGATGTAGTCGGGGGCTTTTCGCATAAACGTGAAATAAAAAAAAACAATTAAGATGAGACGATTGTTCCTTTTTTTAAGAAATGGGGATGTTAAAACAAATCTCTTTTTGCAGTATTTCAGAGGTGTGAACAAAATATGACCCGTACATTGAGCGCTTTAGAATTCCGTAATTTTACGTAATGAACGGTTATGCCGCCTTGAAAAAAAGATATATTTAAACGCCGAACTGAAAAGCTATGTCATACTGATTCTAAAGCCTTGTTACAGGTGTAAGTATAATGCTTAGATTTGCTGGCCAGGCTGATTCGACCCTTGAGTGTTTTGTGTCTTTTTCGCTGCCTAAATCAAAGATAGAATTTTCTGCCTGAGAGCCAACAGCGAAAAAGCCTCAGTAAAGAAGCCGCTCCGACAACGTAAGAAGAACAGACTTTTTAAGTGCACTCCCACACATCGAGTTCCCGTCCACTGTCTATGAAAGATAATGCGTGAATTATCCCAATCGCGCAGTTGGGCAAACTTCTGCGAAGTCTTCTTCTTCTTTATGTGTCTCTATAACTCGCATGAGCCTCAACCCCCTTTACCCGTCAAAAAAGAAGCGGGCATGGAAACAGCCTTTGAAACAACACTATATATTAACTTGCTGACCTTGCTCAAGTACTAGCGTGGATGGGAGGCTGCTCTTGAGCGCGGTCGAAAGGCGCCGTTCTTTATTTGCGATGGACACCGTCTCAACAAATAACGAGACAGCGACGATGTCACAAGAAAGCCTTTCGACAGTCTTGTTTACGATGCGATCGCCTGCATGAAATTGCTTAGGCGACGTTATTAAATCTCGCTCGAGGGTGATGGAAGCCTGAATAGAAAATTGCGAGAGTACATGCAATACAGTGAACCTAAGCTCGGAGAACTAAAGCGACTCGCAGGAGAAGAAATCCGAGAGGTGACGAAAGCCGAGGATAGCGTGTGCGCGCAGTGCCTGTGTTCTTGTTGTTTTGTTGCCCTCTGTTGGAGTGCCCGTGAAAAGGTTCTACATGCATGCTTGTGCATCTTTCACTTTGGAGCAGGCTTACTGCTTTCCTCGCTACGAGGAAAGAAGACGAATGTCTGTTATGAGACGCGGACTCCTCACAAGACACGTTCGCTGGCGTCGAAAAACCCGCTCGACCCTAACTAAAGCTTTACGCAAGTGCACGGCTTCGCGTGCTTTATTACTGTAATTGTCTGGACACCGAGCAGCGGCCAGGCGAAAAGAGCCCTTCACACAGAAATGCTGGCAGTACCCGTCACGTTAATGTGTCCTAGTGGGGAGAGCCGCCATGTTGAGATGGGCTGAGGAAAAACGTGAGCAAAAATGCAATAAAAGGGGATTCATAAATGAAACTGTAAAGAGTAAAATGCAAGCTTCCAGTAATATTTGCACCTGAAAACACGCACACGCAAGTAGCGGCATTGAATTACGAAATAATTATAATTGCACTGGCACCTCGTCCCAGTTTTCCAAGTCATTTCCTAGTGCCC
The DNA here is from genome assembly GCA_030143305.2 of Amblyomma americanum. NCBI lineage: Eukaryota > Metazoa > Arthropoda > Arachnida > Ixodida > Ixodidae > Amblyomma > Amblyomma americanum. The sequence goes on along the minus strand of JARKHS020026560.1, from coordinate 326,401 downwards.
CTTTTTCTCCCGCTCTTGCAGCGCCGCCAGAAGTGCATTTCAAAAGTCCCTCATATTTCTTTGTTTTCTTTTTTTCTGCACTTAGAGCACTGAATATTTCGGGAAAAACACTGTAATTCCGTGTGTTTATTGCGAGTTTCTGTGAATCAGCTTTTAACAATGTAGCCCGCACCAACGCGTCATATTTTATTTCAATTTTTCTTTTTTTTTTCCTTCGCGAGAATGGTATAGCGTCATCATACAAGCTGTTCGCTCTGAGCGCGCGAATAGTGGGCATAATTACAAAAATAAAGAGACAATAGACAAGAGAGGGAGGTGGGAGAGAAAAGGAACAAGACATGCAATTTCCAGACGCGGCGAAGCCTTGTTTATCCTGAACACGATCGAATAAAAACTAATTTAATGTGCTTATATCGGATTTTCATTCCTGCTCATTTCTTGTGAGAGAAAGTGAAAATAATATTTGTTTGATTACAATCTATATTCGACCCACTATCACTAAAATCAAAGTGATACTACGCACTACTCGGCTGCACCAGCTTGTTATTTTTTTTTTGCATTGCTTTCTTTCCTTCACATTACGGTCCCCATCGACAGCTCTTTTATAGCTCTGTTCTTATTATTTAGAACAAAGGTCATCGTAATAAGGCATATACTGAAAGGCTCGCTCCAGTAACGTAAGAGTTTAGCGCAGAAGAACGTGCCGCGATTCCGACTGCAGCGGAAGACACTAATGACTGCTGTTTCAGAATCCTTCCTTTCTGTTGTGGCTCTCGTTTCGGTTAGTTATATCAATACGGGGTGGCAAGCCAAGGAAAATGAAGACTTGTTGACAAATTAAATATGATTTTAATGACTGCGGCCTATCGCGAGCGCTTCGTCCAGCGCCACTGTATGCTTCTTCATCGTCTTTCTTCGTAAACAATGCATACGCATTAACAAGCAAACCCAGGTCGTGAGCATCGTAGAAATGATCTGAACACTGCATGCTAGCTACCTCTGAGACAGGTGTGATGCATTAAAAATTCCATACGGTCAACATGCAGTAATTATTATGTCTGGCTACCGTTGGCCTCGAAGTATAACACAGGGCGAAATAATCCGTAGTGCCACTATATTAGCGTCCTGCTAGGAAAAGGCAAATGACTGTCGGTCACTGAGGAGCCTACACAAGGGTTCCGCAGTGCCGTCCTACTTTGAGCCCATAAAGCAGTGAATGCTGAGTGCACGGATCGCTTTCAAGCTGAAGGCTAGGAGAACGTTAGCTGCAAGCGGTGTTAGCCCTGCACCCAAGCGTAGAGAAAGTAAATCCAATAGCACAGCGGATGTGGTGCACCCCACCATGCACTTGCGAGTGGCGAAAATTTTACTTTGACACCTGAACAGCCGGTGGCAAAGGGTGTCCAAGGCGGGCAATCTGGCGCGTAGCGCGTGTAAGTGCCAAAGGCACCGTCCTCGAAAAAACCTCAAGAAAACTCTCCAGCCTCAAAACTGCACGGAGCTCGGCAAAATAGCGACCACAACTTTGCTCCCGCTGCTATTATTTTTTTCTCATGGGTTTTGTGAAATAACGGATGCTTATGGACACCACCGTATACATGAGGGCCTCTTCCCTATCACTCCCTCCCCCCCCCCCCCGTAAAACTACTTGACCCGCTTGCCTCCTGCCCACTCCGTCCAAAGTCCCTCTTCCCGCGCTCGGAGGGCCCACGGGAGAAAACGTCGCTTTCAAGAGCTGCTTTTGGCTTTGACATTGCCCAGACCACGGCGTGCGCTGTCCAGGGCTTCCGCTTTTTATCAGGGTCAATATATACTTTTGAAATTCACATTCCCCATACAAAACTCCTTCCTCTCTGTGCTATGTGGAACTCTTTTCGTCGTAGTTGATGGTTTCTGGTTTACTTGCCAAGGCACACGGCCGGGGCACGCATGCGCGGGATCTGTTTTCGCGAAGCGTTTGTCTGCAGACTTGGAAGCTCTTAGACCTCAAAGAAGTTCGACAAGTAGGAGCGTTTGTTCCGCAGTTTAGGTCCAGCTTCCTTCGAGGTCAAGCTGCACAGAAACTCGGTGCGCCGGTTAGACCTTGTGAAGTTGTACTTTCGGAATAAATTTTATTCATATACTGCTTCCTGCGCAAAAATAAGCTCGTTCAGAATTTCTGGGTGTGAATTCCCCTAAAGACCACCTGCCACGGCTGGCAGCTGTAGACTTCGCACAGGCACCGACGCCGGACAGTTTATGCCTTCATAGCCCTTCAAATGCTATCAATATAAAAGCGTAAAATCTAGAAAAATAAGGTCAGGAAGGGAGCACCAGAAGACCGCCGCATGGGCCATAGCAACAAAGGGGATCTCAGATGCTCATGGCCAAGTGGCCACCTTACTTTCTGCAGAAATGTCCATGAACACATCAAGTTGGTACTGCTCCGCGCTTCAAGCATATTCCACTTTTTCATTGCTGTTGTTTTCATTTTGCTTTTGGCCTTACAGCCCCTCTGGATGGGATGTAATGTTCTCTTGAACCCACATACCAGCACGTACCAGCGCATTCCCGCCGGCTGGAAGAGTTTTCACTCAGTATAGGAATGCAAGCACCCGGCAGTTTCTTCTTTGCAATCCTCTGCGGTCCTGCCTGGAGAAGTGCTCACTTTCTTTATTATTATACTTTACCTTCCGAAAATGGCCAGTGGCCGCCTCCTACATGCTTTAAATGCGCGCACATTCGAACATTATAATTCCGCGCAGGGCTGGTATCCGCGTCGGATGTTGTCAACACGGAGAGGTCAAGTCGCCATTTAGGCCAGCAACTAAAGCTGTATTCGTTGCGAATAACGAAAAGAGGTCGAGAAAAGAGCGCATAAGGACATCATGCAACGGGGAATCAGGTGACAGCCAGCCCAGAGAAAAAAGGACAATTTGACACCTATAATAGACAAGAGCACTGCGATAGCGCTGGCATCGAGGCGCCCTAGCAACAGCCGCCCTCCACAGCGTAGCGCCTTTATTTGCGTATGTGCTTGTGTGCAGCTTTGCCTAGCAGCTTGCGTGCATGTCACTGTGTGCGTGTGCGAATCCCAGCGGAGACACACCGAAGGTTTCCGTCGTAGAAACAGTACGCGAACAAGCGCCGTGAAGAAATTCGTCGAAGGACCATTATGACCTCAGAGAAGGGAAGACAAAGATTAGAACGCAAAAGATCAGAACTGAAAAAGCGATGATGCTGATGAAGCAAAGGAAAAGGATCGCACGAAAATATACTCTGTCAGCTGACGCCACTTCTCGCAGCCGGAGCCAGGTCACGCGTAATTGACGCCACACTGCCAAGCACACGACCGGCCAAGAGGTTAGAGCTGAGACACAGGGTAGGAAACAAGGCAATGCCGCTCAGCACCGCCCAACAAGGCTTGGGAAGAGAAAAAAGGGCGCCCTTCGCCAAGCTACTCAAATTCAACTTTCTTGAAGGTGGGAACCTGATGACCAGGGTCATGCATAGCTCATGATGTTGCTGTTCCAGTGGCTTTCGCTTGAGGTGCATTGTTACCCCACTACCTCTTGTAACTACCCTTTAAACGGAAAGCGTTAAACTGTTAACTACACCTTTTCTCTGGTACTGTCAAATTCCGCTGCTTCTTTCCTCAGTGCTTCCATCGCTGGAAATCCCCACAGAGACACGAGAAAGTGAACTGTGCGGCTGTACATGCAAGGCGTGTTGGATAAGCGGTGATTCTGTGAGGCGATTCCCGGATTGGCGATCGCTGCCATGACAGCGGCTCTTTCTGGCACTCGTTGCTACGAACCGCAAGGAAGATGGACACGCACCTACCTTTCCTTGCACTCGCAAAACCACGTGCGACTTAACGACCTTCTTAATTGTGTCCAGAACGGTGCGTCACATATTTGAGACCCTCTATATTCATGACTGTTCTTTAATTTTCATAGGTAATTGAAATATAAACCTTTTCTGGTTACAGAATATAGTAAAAAGAGCGGAAAACCGAGGAGCTGAGATTTACATTTTTCCTTACTTTAAGTCATTGTGAAATTTCAGCGGAAAGTGATAGAGGTAGCTTATTTGTTGTTGGAAAAAAAAAGCAATTTTCTTCTCAGGTGCATCTGATGTTATTGGTTGCACTTTTTTCTCTTATTCTAATTTTGAAGCAATATAATGCGTGCTTAACAAAAACTGCCCTATCTGTAGAAATGCCTTTCTTTAATTCGCGATTTATCATTGCATGTGGTTTAGTCAAGAACGTCAGTAGAGTTAGTTCTTGGGCTAGTTGGTATTCTTGATTCAAGCTCATAGTTTTTCAGCGCTGTTTTCGTCCTTCTCTTCCTTCTTCTTTTCTTTGGCTGTGTGCCGGTGCGCTGAAAAGCTATAGTCAAAATCGTTTTTGGTGAGATGGTACCGAGAAAAGATTCCTACTCTATATTTAAGAAGGTCATTATTAATGGCAGTTCAGCTCATAGTTTTTTTTTCTAATTCCGCCTTATTATACCACTGACGACCAAGACGCGGATACTACTCTAAAAATGTTTTTAGGTGTCAGTTCTGGCACCCGATCAAGGAGAGATACATTTCCCAACGCACGATAAAAAGCTGTAGAGGAGGAGAGGTCGACGCAGTTATCACGTAAAATGCAAGTGAAGAGCAGCCTCCCTGAATAATTTTCTTCTCAGTAATCAGAATTTTTGCTGTGAGGGAGGATTTTATCTATATAGAATTTTATGCTCGCGTGTGATAAGTGCAAGCCCAGAAGACTACCCTTGCATGAAATTCGTTGCAATGCTTTCTTTTGAAATGCGAGCTTGCTCTCGCTGAAAGTATTCACACAATTCTTGTTCTGACGAAGCTGGTCATTAAGTGGAATCTCGTACTATATACCCGCCTTGCATTAAACAAAACGAATGTCATATTTTTAGCAACAGCGTATGGAGCTCGCTCTGCTGAAAACTCGGCGTCGGCCGTCGTCCGGTGTCATTCGTACGAAGTCCCGGAATAAAGATAAACAGGAATATAGATGTAAATTATTAAAAGTGAATTGCCGCCATTTGGGTGCCAACCCAGGCCCTGTGCGTGCGAGGCAGGCACGCAACGCATAGGCCACGATGGGTCTTTGGATCAAGCCTGTTAGAGTGGAACCTACTTAACGCTCCGTGGTGTGTATGACTTAGTAACGTGTTTTGGATTATGTACTGATGCTTTAGTTATTAAAAAAAACAAATATAGTATGCTAACTAAGAGCCGGAAAAAGAGGACTGCGCGTCTCCTCTACACTATCATCGAGCTATCACATGACGCCGGCGCAATATTTAGGGGGTGGTAGTTCCGCGCCTATGCACTGCACCTGGAGACAGCAGCTTCGCGCTTGCATCAGCTCTTGCAAGGTCAGTGTACGACTTAGCCAACGTGATCTGACGGTAAGCAGAGCGCTAAAAGTTGGATACTTGTCCCGGTATTGATGAAATGCTGTATTTAATTTCAAGATGGAGACCATCAAGTCGAGCAAAGGAGGCGGAAAGCTATGGCATGACGTCTTTAAGTATACAATACAAAAAAATATTGCCTCTGGCATCCACTGGTGCTGTGTTAACGCAAGAGCTGCAAAGGTGCTCTAATTTTGGAGAATTCCTCAAAGTACCGCCTAAGTGTTCCCCACAATCACCCCGTAGATGATGCTGCTGTAAATATTGCAAAAGCAAAGCAGAAACAGAAATAAACCGCTCTTGTCTCGAAAGAAAAGCTTGCTGCCATTTTCGCAGATGCAGTCCGATACATTAGTGCAGAAGAAAATGTCGCATAAGCAGCGAGCAGAGCCTGAAACGCTGCATTCACCAACAGCGAAGCAAAATCTACCCGCCGAATCCTGGCAGCCTCAGGGAACTTGCTGTTCAGCCACCGTGGACTATGCCCCGGTAACAAGCCAGAACCCTTCCTCTGCTGCGATAATGTTACAGAGTCTGTGAACCGTCTGCTTGCAGTTGCCATCACAACTTGCTTGAAGGTGATAGCCGAGAGCACCACATGGTTCGTGGATGGAAATTTCGATCTCTAACCCAATGGATTCTTGCAGCTATATTTTATTCTTGTACCACTCGGCGAGGGCTTTGTATCAGTAGCTTACACCTTCATGACAAGTAAAAACCAGGAAGTCTACGAAGAGCTGTTCAGGTCGCTTCGTGACCAGTCCGAACTCCTTGAATTGTTTCTGTACCCGGACCTGGTTATGTGCGACTTTTAAAGGGCGACCACGGATGCGGTTAAGGCAGTGTTTGGAGAAGGCATTACCATAAAGGCGTGCTTCTTCCATATGTGCCAAAGCACCTGGCGAAAAATTCAAGAGCTCTTTTTGGCGAACCTTTACAGGCAAGACGAAGAATTCCATACATAAATGGGAATGCTGGACGCTCTTGATTCCTTGTCGCTTAACGACGTAGAAGAAAGAATGACAGTATTGAAAGGCCAAATGCCAGAAGCTGCCCAAGATATAGTATACTACTTTGGTACCACATATTTTTCCGGCACGTACAAGAGGATGAACAGAACTAACAATGTAACCTTGCGGCGAACACCTCCCACCTATTCACCTGCAATATGGAGTGTCCACGCGGCAAATATTGATGGAGGACACAGGACGAACAACCATGCAGAAGCTTGGAATAGAAGGCTGGAAGCATGCTGGGCCACAACCACTCAACCGTGTGGAAGACGATTGACGCTTTGCGTTCAGAAGAAGCCACCGTGACCATGACGATAGCCCAGTGTCAAGTCGGTGCGCCTCCAAACAAAAGAAGCAGAACCGCGCTCGTAGCCATGCAGCAGCGTCTTCAGAACTTATGTGCAAACTACGCTGCCGGGACGACAAAAATCGAAGATTTTTTGCGTGCTGTTGGGCAAACGATCAGGCTTTACCTCTATTCATTTTTATTTTTTAATTCAGTGTACTCACGTTACTTCATCATTTAGCCGCGTTTTTTTTTTACTTGCATGATCATTTCTTTTCATATTTTCAGATTTTTATTCCGTGACTTGGTCTTCTATCACCTAGACTCTGATTTCCTTTTACTCTTGTCAAATTTTACAGATTTTAGCTTACATTATATTTTATGGTTTTAGTCTCCATGCTTTATTGTACAGGTCTTTACCTAGCAATTATTTCTTTTTACGGTCGTCGCATTTCAGTACTTTTATGTTACAGCATCTTTTGTAGATTTAGCTTCCATGTATTTTTGTCTTTGGTGTATTTCTTAATTTCCAGCTGCATTTCTTCAACGTGATATCAAGGTTTGGAGTGCGTTTCTTCTCGGCAAGCTGTAACATTGCAAGCTACAACAATGATAGATGTCAGCACGGAAGTGACTAAACAGCGAACACATAAAGGGCGTCCATGAAGAACAATGATGGCGGCGAAAGGGAAGTGGTTCAGAGCAAGTGCGTCTCTAGATTCTTCGGCGCTTCTGCGAAGTCGCCTGCAGAAGTGCTTTTCCTTTGCATGACCTGGACTGCATGACCATGGCGCGGTGTCGTACTACAAAATACTTCATGCTTACATCTATTCTCAAATCCAAAGAAGAGTCTACTAAAGAGGGCAATTTTCTGTCAAGTGGGTTCCGGAAGAAATTTTTTTCTTCACCTGGGGACATTTTTTCGTATACGGTGCTTCCTCAGAATTTTTTTTCCAGGAACGTTTTTTCCGGGGATGTATGTTCCGGGGACGTTTTTTCTGGGGACGTTTTTTCCTACACCCGATTCTGGGCAGTCCCATAAAACATCTGACGGTCAAAAAAAAAATGAGGACGGACAAAGGAAAAAGTTCTTGTCTTCAAGCGGCTGAACTACCTGCATTCGCCATGTACATTTTTGGGCACACTAACGCCCAAGAAGACAAAATTTACGCCTAAGTCTGTTGTGCATATTTTAGTTTTACGTTTTCAAAGCCTAAGCTACTCATGTCCGCAGTGACGCGCAGTAACAAACCGTACAGGCTCAAGATTGACTATTTCTTTAGTCTGTTTTGTTCGTGCCAGCAGCCATCAAAGTTTTCGGTAGCGTTTTCGATATCTTTTATTTCTGCAGATAAACAATAACCGCAGAGAATATTTATTGCTTCATTAAGGCACAAGCAAACTTTTATATAAAACATTATGGCGCAAGAATATATTTCTTGACAGACTTCGTAACACAACTCCGAATTTCAGAGCCGAGATCGTGAGATGACTTCATGGCAGTTCTACTCCTGCTGCCATGAAGATTTCTGCTGTTTGCTTGTTTTTCCTTTCAAGCAGAAGGAGCACAATGAATGATGGAGAGAAAGTTGTAAGGACGTAAATCTAGAGCACGACTCATGGGATCTTCGGGTAAAAACGAAACATATACAAAGCCCGTAAGTGTCACCCTGGGAGCAAGCTTAGATTTACGCTGCTCTTTGTCTGTGCAACTAAGGCCGAAATGTAAGAAGCCTGCACTTAATGACGGTCATAAATCATGGAGTTCTTAGTCTGTAGTCTTGCATAACAAGGCCTTAAAGACGAGGCAAGAAAAATGAAACAACCAACTGATTTTTTTTTCTGCAAGGGGGAAGCATTTAAGGAACCTAAGTTAGAGAACACAGTGCAGAGTTCCAAAACTGAGGCTTAAATTTTCCTTCTCTAACATCCTTCGTTGTGCTCCAGAGCTAGTGCTTGCACTCAGTTTTGTATCTTACTGCAACTAAGAATGATTGCAGTGGAAAGGAGACTTATATTTTCTGTTTTCTTTAACATCTGTCATCATTTTTGCAGGCGTCAAATTTCTAGTCGCGACTCATAAAACATTTTTCTGGAGCAGAAACAAAGTGCAGAGGAGTTTCTTTCTTCCTCCTAAATAAACGTTTGAATATCTTGTGGTTGTTGTAATTTTTTGCATTCATTATACTGGGGTACAGTATTCGTGTTCCCGGGAACATTACACAAACGTGTGGTGCACGTCGGTACGCGTTATGCACGCGTGTTGTTCACGGTCTTTCTCTGTCCTTCGTCGTAATATAACTTCTAAAAAATGTTGTCGTTGTGATTCCAAAGCGGCGCGTATGCTGTCGTGCTTTTGAGAAAAAAAGAACGGAGAAAAATTGAACCAGTGTTTTTATAATAATAATAATATTAATATTAGTTTATTTCCATCACCATGAAGTGTTGGAGGGAATGTGGATAAAAGCGGTTAACGCTTGACAAGGTCCCCACCCCCGTACAGCAAGTGGGCAGTGGCATGCGACGGCACTTCACACAATCACCAATTAGACGGCACTTCACAAAAAATAGCAAAAAATACACAATCACCACTTTGTGTGTAGAAAATCAATAAGGGTTAAAGCAATGACAATAAAAACAACAAAAAAGAAACAAAGAGCGCTGTTATAAAGATTGTAAGAAGAGCAATGTTCAAAGTATGAATACTAGGAAAATGTGGCTTCAAAAATAAAGTAATCGAGGAGGTCAGAGCTGCTAATGTTTTCTATATCAATATTTGCAGCGATTAATCTATTCAGAAGTGAGGGAAGTTGAAATGTTACCATTTGGCGTCCATAGTTTGTTCTCACTACAGGTACCACACAGTGTGGTTTGTGACGGCGTGGGTATGTGCACTGAAATAACTGAAACGGGGCTAAGTAAGATATATTTGTTATGCATCTTATTTGTTCTATTTTATAGGTGCGCAATAGTTTATAAGCATACAAGCTGAAAACATTAATGATCTTGTCCCTGGAAAATAAGTTTTTAGTTGAGCATCTATGTGGCAGGTTATGAACAATTCTGAGGGCCCTGTTTTCAAGAACAGCAAGTTTTTTCAGACTCGTTCATGTAGCAGTACCCCATGCTAATGAACAGTAGTTGAGATGTGAGCGAAATAATGCACGATACAATAGAAGTTTTACCTTTTGTGGGAGACAACATTTAAAACGCGTCATAAATCCTATGGCTCGAGATGTCTTTAATGCTATATAATTTATGTGATCGTCCCATAGCATATCTTCAGTGAATATTACGCCAAGCGATTTAAAGGACTTTACTAACTCAATCTGGTCTCGGTTGTAACGTAGTTAACCGAATTCGCTGCACTTTTTGTTTTTTGGATGAAAAAGTATTGCCTTAGATTTTGTTGCTTTAACTGAAAGAAGATTGTTATCGGACCATGTCTTTATTTTTTCCAGGAGTATGTTTGCATTTTCAAGTAACTTACTACCAGAACCATCGATAAAAATAAACTGGTGTCATCAGCATAAATTATAAAGCGAGCGTTGTCATCCACACTAATGATGTCGTTAATGTACAGGTTGAAAAGCAATGGTCCAAGAATACTTCCTTGGGGCACTCCGCAGGTGACTGTTCGAAGAGTTGACTTGTATTCATTTATTTGGACATACTGTTTTCCATTGGACAAGTAAGATTTAAGTAAGAGTAACGCTGTACCTCTAATTCCATAACATTCAATTTTTTTCAACAAAATGCTATGGTTTATGCAGTCAAATGCTTTGCTGTAATCTAAGAAAATTCCCAAGACCAGGTTCCTATTTTCAATCCTCAATATATATTCCTTCTGGTGCAGAAGAGCAAGTTCGGTTGACCGGTTTTTTCTGAAGCCATACTGACAGTCGGTAATTATGGCGTGTTTATTTAAAAAGCTTTCACTCGTTTAAGAATCAGTTTCTCGAACGCTTTAGAGAAGACGGGCAAAATACTAATTGGTCGATAGTTTCCAAAGCAGTTTTTGTTTCCTTTTTTGTATATGGCTGCTACTCTAGCAATCTGCATTCTTGCAGGGAAGGTGGAAGTTTCTATGAATAGGTTGTATATGTACTCCAATGGCGCAGCGATGATGTCGATGACATATTTAACTGGACGAATCTGGATATTAGCCGCATCACACGAGGTACTGTTCTTTAGGTCACTAAAAGTTGACAAAATTTCTCTGGTAGAGACAGGTTCAAGGAACAAAGAAGGTTGGCGCCTGTCAATGGATATGTGAGATATATCAGCAGAGGGGTTCAACGCAGGAGTAAAATGCTTATTAAACTCTTCTGCGAGACGGTTACCTGTGTATTCTATTCCGTTTATAGTAATTTTATCGGGATTACCAGCCTGTGAAACGTCAGAGTCAAGTGAGCGGATTTTACGCCAGAGTTTATCAGGGCGATTAGCTGTATCTGCGAAGTAGTTCTCGTAATACTTCAATTTTGCCACTCGTATGTCAGAGTTTAATTTATTTCTATACTTCTTGAAGCGGTGGAAAAAACCGGAAATAATAACACAACAATGGAAGAATGGAGAATTCGGGTCATTGCTAAACTGAACAAAAACTCTCAGTTAAAGGACCAAAACACATAGGCGTGGAACGGAAGAAACAAAGAATGTTAAGTACTGCTCTGCGCTCAATGAAGGAAATAGAAGCTACTCAGTCCATGTAATGTGTGGCATTACATTACAGATTTCGACTCCGAAATCCTGCGCAGCTTTGACCGTAGCGGGTATTCTATCTCTTTCTCTTATCCTTTTCGTTGCCCCAGATGCCACCCAGTAATCCGTGGAGCCGCTTATGACGCAGCAGATTTGGACGTCCAAACGGAGAAGCCAACCATGCAGGGAGCATGGAAACCGGAGCTCAACTCGTTGACCGCACCCGGCCAGCTTCAACGGAAGTTGCTGAACCGACGGCGGTAGCTCACCACCGCCGACGCCACAAGGCGGGCTGGAAAGCGGGACACGTCCAAACTGAGGCTGCCGCCGAGCGAACCGTGATGGATCGGTAAGCGCAGCCGGAACCCGAAGCCTCTGTTCACCATGAGTGTTTCCGCCACGTTTTCTTATCTGCACTTCTCCAACCTGCATGGAGAGGTAATCGCGAAATATTCAAGCGAACTGCTACGCATAGAGCAGTATTGGGGATTTAGTAACGTTGTATTCAAGAAAAAAGAAACATACCATAGCTGCGGAAGCCCTACACAAGATCCCAGTCTAAGCCCGTGGGTCACTGCAGCCATTTTGAGAAATCGGCCTTAGTTTTCGCATACCTTATTTTCGAGCGTATTACCTGCCTGTCTAGTGCTAACCATCTCTCCATTATTTCAACCGCAGCGGTGGTAAAAATAAAAAGGAAAATTCCTTTCTTGCTCCACGCTTACCTGCGGAATGTATGTTTTCATGTACTTTTGCATCTATGGTGACAAATCTCAATTTCTTGTAGGTAACAGTTTATTTTGTTATGCTAGCCGCATCATCGAATGGTTGTCTTGATTCAATTATCCTTCTAATGCCTGTTTGTTTGGCAACATTTATTTTAATCCTCGAAGCTTGTTGCTAATGAAACGCTTGAAAGTCTTGAGCTGCATGTGCGCCGGGATCAACCGCTACGCTTCAGAAATACATCGCGACAACAGTGAATCAATTACAATGGGAATTACGTGTGCAAGAAGCGAATGTGCGCAACGCTGTGAATTCGAGGTTAAAGCAGAAACATGCATGTATCCTGCATCCGCAGTTCTGGATCGCATTGTTTTGTTTTAGTTTTTGCGGCTGGCAGTATCCGAGAAAATGCATTCCTTTTGCATACAGGTGACAGCCGCACTTGTTTAAGGTTTACCGGCCATGCGGAGCAATTGAAGGGCAGCGGCCTGGCCTGGATTAAGCGCTCTTTCCGGCGATATTTGAAAATTGGTTTTTAGGGAAAGGAAATGGCGCAGTATCTGTCTCAATATCGGCTTATCCTTTTTTGTTTTTTTTTGTTTTTCTATTTCCACGTGCTTTCACCCGTCTGATCCGATAAGGCTTTTGCCGCCAGAAATTCAGGTATTAGCTTTTCCGAACATGCGCTCAGTGGGCAGATTTGCCCGGGTGCATCAGCCGTTCAGAAAAGCGTCAGGCGACACTAATTCTGTCTCCGCTTCATCGACCATCGACTTGAACTGGAGACGGCGGCTTAACTTAGTTCACGAAAAGATCGGCTGAATGTCGCGCTTGCTGACTTTTTATGGTTCGGTGGCAACGCGACTTTCTTCGCTTCTGGGTATTTTGAAAGAAAACTAAAAACAAAACGGTTACTTCGAAAGTATTACTTTCCTGCAGGTCTGCATATAATTTTCTTTCGGCGCTCGTAAACCTAACGCGGCCTCAAATGTACGGGCTTAGATTCAAAGAAAAGCATCTTTCTTTCCTAATCTCCACGTCTTACCTTGACTATAACTTTTTGAAACAGGCGTGATATTCGGGCCGCCGTGGTATTGAGCACAAGAGAGTGCCATCATCTCTTCTCATGTATTCACTGCAGACAGAAGTATAATTTTTTTGAGCATGAATCTTCTCAATATGTAATCAATCTTTGTCGGAACTGATGAGAAGATTGTTGTTTTCACCTCAGCGCGAGCTGGAAGTGACATCTTGTTCACTTTTAGGTTGTGTTTAATGTAGTTCATTTGGCTGTGCTCTAATTTGTATCCTTTCTTTTCCGATGATAACGAGTGCTCCAGTTTCCACTTCCTGAAGATGAATGCTTGGACGCGAGCTCATAAAGGTTGACTCTTCGTCTGACCTACTACAAAACCGGTTTTGTCTAGAAGGCTAGATGTGGACAGTCAGTCTAGATCAAAGCCTCCTTTATTTAGGACAGAAAAACTATAGTTTATTTTGAAGTACCAGAGTACATTTCCTGTGCATTCGCGAATATACCTTTGCATCAACAAAAGTTATGTACCAGCTCTCTTCTGCATTTATTATCATAAAATCTTCCAAAACCTCTACGCTGGCGACTTTGTGATGTCCGTTTATAAAGAGCTGATGACAATAATTTGACGCACAGCTACACTAAACACCTAGTTGGGCTCAAAACCACCAATTTTCGATGAACGCGTGTCACTTTGGGGCGTCGAAGAGGCGTCAAAACATTCTAGTTAAGTTTAGCTTCAGTCCAGCTTCAATCTAGTGTAGTCCAGAGGACCAAGCAGATTCTCCGTCTGTCGAGAAATGCTGAAAGAAGGAATGGGAAAGCTAAAGAGAGAAGGAAGTGGAGAAGGTTATGGGTTAAATTGAAGTCACCAAGGCTGACAGAAATGGACGAGCACACCTTATTACCGCGTTAGCATTAGAACAGATTTCTGTCCGTCGGCGTCGGTGCATCAAGCCTCCGTGAAAGCGGAAGCATAAATAAAAGCTTACCACACTTACAGCCTCGAGTGGGATTCAAACCCACGGTGGTGCTCACAGATTAGCTCTACGTCCCGCTGCTTTAGACCAGTCGGCAATCACCCCTGCCTTTCTCACAGTGGGAGTAAACAGTCAAGCTCTCGCAATGTGCTCAAACTACAACCAATAGTTTGCACGTTGCCCACAGAGGCCGCTATAAAACCGTGGCGCGTGCATTGGTTTTCGTCACTGCAAAATGAGGGCGCAAGGAGTCAGTGTGCTTACGAAATTGGAGCCTGCATGCTCCAGAAGGATAACCCTATTCAAACCCCGCCAATGATGAACGCTTTGCCCCGACGAAGACAAGTCATCTTGTCGAAACGTTGGCAAGCACCCTGAGATTTTCCCTCCTTGTTCACTCTCGTGATAATTTTACTGGAAGATTTTCCTGGCGTAAATGCGTGTTGATTCTGAATTCACTGAGTAACTAGCGTGAACGTTTTAACTCCGGCGAATATCGGAAAGCTGAATGCAAACATCACTGATGTATCTGCACGACAGAAAGCGGATTGCTGCGTGCAATGACCAAACACAAGGAGCCTTATCAGCCCTCGCTTCCTACTATCATTCTTCGCTCCTTCCCCCACTCCGCTAGCGATCTTTTTCCCAACCCCTGACACTGAAAGCGAATCGTTGCTCTGCGAGCAGACAGACCTTTGCAATGTGCGAAACAAATGATTGTACCGCGATTTAAATCCTTTCCGGTCGTTCGTTAAATCCCATTCCACCCACGCATAAAAATTCGTTCGATCAATAGTTGCCCAACTACCGTGCACGACCGGTATTGTGCTGTAGTAGTTTTTACAGTGAAAGAGATCAACAGAAAGGAACCGCAAAATAGAAGCAACAATGATGTGCTACCCGGCTGGCATTTCCGGTTCGCTAACTGGGGTTTTTAAAAAGTCATAAAATAATCGTTTCTGACGATTCGTAAGCGACCCCCTAGGGCCTGTCTAAGTCTGACTGTATGTTCGTATGACTCGCAGGTGATTTGAATTTCCGCGTGGTTTTGAGTCGGATCCAGGCGAACATCGAAAAGGTTGATTGGCCGGGAACGGCAACCGCAAAGAGGTTTCAATGCAATGCTGGTCAGCCCCTTTCCGCAAACTCATGCAGGATCCCTCACTCTGCGCGATTTTGAAATTCTAATCTGCATTCTATAGGAATAAAGAGGATTATAGGGGGCAGCGGCTAGAAAGGAAGAGCCGTTTTTATTTTTTTCATTCTTCAAAGCAGCTCGCCACTATGGTTATCTTCGTTAACGTACTCTTTATAATCCGACTTTGTTTGCACTCCCGTGTCGAAATCCGTGCGTCAAACTCCATTTGCAGGTGTTCTTTTTTTTATAAAATATGCTTTTTCAATCCCCTCCTCCTCCGCCTATTTGCTCGGATTGCCCCCAGAGCATTTCGTTGCTTTGCGTCATTGCTTTCGAATCCCCCGCGTCGCGCCTGCTCTGGGTTGATTGAGTGACCGGGAAGTGATTTGTTCCCACCCCAACTTCCCACGCTGGTTTCAATGCAGGCAGCGATTCATTGTCAGCTCTGAGCGCCGCTGTTCCACTGAAATCCCTCTCTTTGTTTTTCTTCTTACACCACCCCCTGCCTTTTTGGCGCCACACAATAAGTTCTCCCAAAACCTCCCGCTGCCTTCACTTCACAGACGCTGTTTTTTTTGTTTTTTCTTTCTTTCTTTCTTTCTTTCGCCTCCCGTGTCGTAACCGCTCGGCATCAGCGGGTGGTATCGCGAACGTCGCACTTGGTGGAACAGGCACGCGTTGTTTTCAATTGATGCTGGCGCGTGTGAGAGAATCATGAGATACGGGAGAGGGTAGCTCTCTCTTCCGATCTGACGCTTTCAGTGCCAGCTCTGTGCTGTCCTTTTTTCCCCAAGGTAAAAATGGTACAAAATAAACTGAAAATTGAAATAAGTGCGCCCACTGTACACCGTACTCGCTTGCTTGCTTCGTTTTTCATTGGTCTCTGTCCCCCCCCCCCCCATCCCTTTATGGCTGCAGTTAACAAAGGAGAGCAACACAATGGGGCGATGAGTTTACGCCCCGCTTCCGCCAGGAGGGGCCTAGCATGAGAGGTTTTTCAGCGCCGGGCGATGGCTGTCTCACTACGCATTTGCGTAAAAACATCCGCGCTTGTCGTACGAAAAGAGTAATTCACATCAGCAATGCCAGCTTAGCTTTCCACACCCTGTCCGGAGGTTATGAACGCCGACGTTGCAGACACTCTCCTTTTCGTCAGCACGCTCTGCCTATACCCTCTGGTCGTTAGTTGCTGAAGCTTCCCGTGCTCTATTTTCATCGCCTTTATTTTCACGGGGAAACTTGCATGCACATGCATAACAAATATAAAAGACAAAAATCATTTTGTACAAAATAGCGGATATCTTGGTTATTTCTTTACAAAATTTTAAAATAGACTTTTGGATGTTTTACGCGAAGAGGAAAACTAGTTAGGAAACAGGAAATCTTGTGCAGCTCATACGGAGTAATCAGTTATGGAGTTATCATTAAATGAGTACTCAAACTTTGATTCCGCTCATATTTTTCACGACGGTGTGGACTAGTAGCCAGCTTTCATTCAGTCTATTGCTGCGCTTTCGTCTCGAATTTTTGATTTCGCGGACAATTTTTGAATTATGTTTGGTACCGATAATACTAAGTACTCCCTCCTGCTCTCTCCAATAGCAAAAAAAAAAAGAAAGTACGCGGCGCTATTGGGAATAACGGTGAGTGATTAAGTGCTGTCCATTTGCCTTTGTATCTTTCGTGAAAAACATGAAGTTACAGATGTGAACAAGGTTTAGCAATTGCGTGTTTTGCAAAAAATACTCCTTTACAAAAGAACCGTTAATCACCCACTCGCTTCCCCTGTCTGTTCCACATTCCGGCGGTCATCCTGCACAGCGCTCGGGACCAATATGGACCCAGGCGGGCATCCCTTATTTCAGTGCCTTCTACTTACAAATGTTTCTTCCATCTAGGCCCCTGAATTAAAGTACGTTCCAATAAAGCTTCTAGTTTAGTGAGTGCCACTCAGTTCTACCTTCAAGGAGGCACTGTTAGCATCAGTGTTCTCAGCAAAAGCTGACGTTAAATTTTTTCTGCTTTTTCCTGAGGGGCGTTCCAGGAGCGCGGTTCTTCAGAATTCTGGCGACATTTTCTCGAACGCCGCACGAACGCTGCGCAAGTCATCGAGACCCTCTAGTAGCTGCTACCGTAAAAAAATGCGAAAATGCAGGAACTCATCAAACGATACTATGCGCAGCACCTCTCTATGCAAGCCTGTTCCTTCCTCAACTGTTTTGCATACATCGCTAAACTCGCACCGCCTGAATTCGTTAGTATGCATGAAGCACAGAGCTCCAAATCTTAAGCCGGTGCCTATTGATTCAGCCCACTGCGACTTCTGCTTCTCGTCTTCCTCGAAGCACCAATTAGTTCGCGCCGTGCCGATTTAAAAAGACAGGACGGACGAACTTCCTTTGCGGCTTCAATGATGGCGCGGCTTCCGTTTCGCGGATGACCAGAGCAACCACCACTCCCAGAGTGGGTGCCCGCTTTGTCAGCTGACTAAATTAATGCAAAAAAATAATCCTCGCCTCTAATTATACAGAGCGTGGGTCTTCGACGTGAAAGAGAGTAGCAGTGCTAATTGATCAGGCACCACTGCTTCATGTGTGTCTTTTGTTAATTAGTGGTTCTGAACGATAAATTCCGGTTTTGTGTCCTCTTCTGCTTTTAGATTCGTGTAGATGATCCTCTTTTTTCTCTTCTTTTTATTTCTTCAAGCGGCTCTGTGCCTTAAGCTGCGCTTGAAAATTAACGCCTTTGTAAAAAACTTTGTTCTAGGTAATTCACGGATCTTTCTTGCTCTTTCTTCTTGCATATTCCATTAGCTTGCTGCAAACTGCGCCTATGAATTGTTTTATTACATCCCCTATCTATTCAAAGTAGGGCGTAATGAGGAACCTCCATCTCGATAAATTTGGGCATCACACGTCTTTCTTTATCCTCCATAAGCTATGACAACCGAACCAAACTAAAACGCCATTATTATTTCTTGTCAATGAAAAGCCAACTCCATGTATTTTAGCTGTCACTAGGGTTACGTTTGTTGATATTATGAAGAAAAAAATTAGCTACGAGTGTATGGGAGAGAAAATTGAATACGGCGAGAGAAGTGCTTAGCAGTTGGACTATGAGAAACATAAGGACAAAAACATAGGCAAAAAGTAATGTTGCGGTTCTGTGGAACCCTGGTAAAAAAAAAAAGTTTTAAAGAGGACATACGATTCGTAAATGTGACGTCAAGCAAACTCTACTTTCTTTTTTTCCAAAAAACGGCCCAAATTTAGTTCTTTTTATACCGGAAGTAGGACCAGACACGGGAAAAGAGTAACGATGCAAAACGTGGGTGGACTACATTTCGCAGATTCTCTGTGATCATCAATGGCAGTTTACTATTATCCTTCAAGAGAGAAGTATCTAATAGCTGGGTATCTTTACTGGTACTCACATATGGGGTAGAAACGTGGAGGCTAACAAAAAGGTCAAACTTAAGGGCAACGCAGTGAGCTATGGAAAGAAAAGTGATATTTGTAACGTTAAGAGACAGGAAGAGGGATGGGTGGGTAAGAGATCAAACACGGGTTAATGACATCCTAGTCGAAATCAAGAGGAAGAAATGGGCTTGGGCAGGGTATGTAATGTGAAGGGAAGATATATCGATAGTATTTGAGGATGGCGGAGTGGGATATCAAGTGAAGGGTTGCGTAGCAGGGGACGGCAGAATGTTAGCTGGGTGGATGAGATTAAGAAGTTTGCAGGCATACGGTGGGCGCAGCTGGCAAAAGGCAGAGTTAATTCGAGAGACGAGATAGAGGCCTTTGCCCTGCAGTGGGCTTAGTCAAGCTGATGATAATAATAATCTTCAGACCGCCCAAAGAATACAATCTCCAGCTCGCCCAATGAATTGCCAGCACCCTAAGTGGAGAATCACGTGTAGCCTCTTCCATTATGTGTGGTATGAATCGGCCTATTTGAATGACTGTACGTGAGATCGCATTTTGAGAAGCATCTCCACTTTCCCAAAGGAACAAAAAAATACGAATTGAGATATCGTTGAGGCAGAAACACTTCTCTCTGCCAGCCAGACGTCGTGCGCCCAGTTTGCCAGGGACGCATGCGCCCTCTTGCGACGACACATGAACACCCGCCTGAGCATGACCCATCAATGAGGCGCTCAGACAGCGACGGCAGTATTATTCGTCGCCAAAACACCGACGAGGCCCGTGTTTTCTGACTCTGTGATTCGTCTTTCACGATACCCTTACTCCGAAGCACGTAAAAGGAAACTGCTTACGTCAACACGACCGACGAACTTTTGTAGTCAAGGGGAAAGGGGGGTCACGTGCTTCACAACAAAAGAGCGGGAGGAAACCTAAGCGCTAGCCATGAATCATAAAACAAGTGGCACAAAGGAAGGGGGCGTACATAGACGGCGACCGGGTTGTGCACTGCAGCCAGATATCGATGGCGTTCATCTTAGACCCGGGAATAGGTGGAGGCCGCAGCGGATGCCACTGCCGTTGCCACAGGAAAGGACCTCTCTCAGAGGTAGGTAGGAGACACTGGGGCCTTTCACTAGGGGCAACCGAGAGACGCCCCACGGGCATCACTCACCCGTCAAACGTCGCCTCTCTTCAGGTTGCAGCGCGTCTTTCTCTGGCCGACGCCCTCCGTCCCCGCAGTCTTCGATTTCTCCTGGACATGCTCTCAAAGCCTGCCCATGAAGCATCATTGTTCCACTCGTCCGAGGTGCACTCCGAGCGGGGAGCGCACGTTGCACTGTTTGGCGAGCACTCAGCGAGAGCCAGTCTTCGACTAATGCACGCCATCCGCCGGTATGGATTAGAGCAGAGAAAAGATGATCGGTAAGTTGCACCAGTGTGTCCACTCACGTGCCGCTGCCGCCCACTGACGCGCGGGGCAGCCAGTGAAGGGTGGGATGACGACCCCTGTAGCCTCCTTCGTTACTGCATTGTTCTTCCAACACATATTACTAAAGTTCGAGTGGAAATGAGGGGCGGCAGGTGTTCATTGTGGAGGTTGTTGTTCGGGACAAGGAAGTGCCTGGCTCACAGTGCGAAACAAACTTGTAGCATTTACATTGCCTGGGAACAAGAATTCAGAAGCGTTAGAGCACTTCAGTCCGCTTCCAGCTTCTTTCCCACGAGACAAGACGACGGCTCGTGAACAGGTCACAGCGAGCATTGCGGTGTAAAACTACGCTGATGTTAGAAGTGCCGTCTTCTTTCAGATATCAGGCTTCAACGCGGCTTATTGGGCGTGTTGCAGCATTCCTCATTGCGCCTTTTCTCCAAATATCGCTAATGTGATCAAAGTGCCTTTTTATACGTGTTGCTTTCATCTGCTAACAAAAAAAAGTTTTTAAAATCATTCGAAGCGAAACTTTTCGCATGGCATCACATCCATCAGATTTGTGGCATTTGTGTCCAAGTAGACAACCTAGCGCCACTGCCTATTCCGGGAACCGATGGACGGCTATACGAGAGAATTTTGAAATGCCTTTGCTGCAAAACGATGGTTTTTCATGTAATGATTTCCTGAATGATACCTTAATTTCTGTAATGTTCATAAGCCTCTGGTATGAACTTCATTACAAACGTTCTGGTACGCACTAGAACACGTTCATATTAAGCTTTACGGCGGTCAGAACGTTTATAAATGTTGACAACAAAATTCCCAAGCCACCTTTCTCAACTTTGCTAGCATCGTCTAAGCTACTTGATCTGCGTCAAGGTTTGTGAATATTACATCCCAGCAGAGCGTAGTCCTCGGCAACTAAGACAGCTTATATATGTTCTATGTGTCGCAAGAGATTTTCGGCTATGAATTATCGCACTCTCAATGGGTCGGTCGCACTGGGCATACTCAGGTTGTGTAGCAAAATTTGTTATCAGGCCTGACAGGAAGCTTACCTCTCACTAGCACGCCACTTTTAAGTTGCCGTGTCATAAATTAGTTAACTCATTCATCCACCACTGTTGTGGTACGCGCATTTGTGCATTGTTTTTTCTTATGCGTTTTTTTTCAGTTTACTGATGCGCTAAATTGAGCAGGCTGTCAAGGCAATAAGTGTGAAAACTGCTTACACGATAAGCTGCGAGCCGCTCATGCACACATTAAAGGAATAGAAGCATAGCAACAATGTTGGAGAGCAGGAAAAATAGGACTTCAAGGAAAAGAAATAGAAACTCTTTTACAAACGCTTACATTCGAAAGTTTCTGCTCAGACGTGTGTAGAAAAGATAACATATAAGGAAGCGCGCAGTGTACAATTTCTTTGAGAACTGAAAAAGCCTTTTGTAGGGTTCTGTAATTACATGAGCTCGTTAACGCGTTTCTGTATGGGAGCTCAGTTGTGGGGACCCCATTTTCTTCCCGAGGAAGTTGATGCTAACATAAGCAAACTATCCCTTAGACATAGGTTCTTCGTTAACATACCCACAGACCAGCGTAAAATGGCTTCTCCCTCAGAGTGATCGGAGTGCTCCTGTCTGCAAGCCTTGTTTGTACGTCCGTTTATGTTGCGCGTGCAGTTGCAGTAGCTGGGTGGACAATCTGTAATAATTATAAATTTCTTGTCAAATAAATAACTCCATTTCCCCGGATAAAAACAGTGAGCGTTTAAAATAGAACTTCTAGACATTACGAGCACATATAGTTTCAAGCTGAATCATATTAACAGCCAGTAGACTTTTCACTCTTTCATCATGTCACAGCCGCTATACTTTCGCTACGGTATCATGACGTAGCACATCTCGAATTTTTTCATTCACATGCCTAAATTAGGCATTCAAACCTAAAGTTCTTGCAAAGAAAATTTTGTTATTCTCAATTCAGCCATTAGAGATGGAAATCTCAAGTTTATATTGCTTTTTACTCGTTTCTTGAATGCTGAAGCAAGAGTTAGGATTTAGTGAGAGCATTTAGGCAACTTGAGGGCTTCCTTTGCTCTGACCACTTTCTTCGGCTACGCCTGAATTAAATAATTAGTGGATGGGCTGTCTTCCGAGCGACCCAACTCAATTATAAGAAAGCTGCGGGGGTTGGATCTTTTAAAATGCTTTTGGTAACTTCTCACCGCCCCCAGAGAATACTTCGCCTCTTCCGAAGCAGGAGCTCTGCACTCTTTCACAGAGCGCTTCAAGACACAGTGTCACCCCCGAGCTGTTAGAGGATGCCACCGTCCTGCTACTATTCGCAGAGAGAGTGGAAAGAGGGAAGGGGCAGTCCGGTCCTTTCGCATTTCCGAGAAGGGTCGAAATGAATGTTAATGGTTCTTGTTAATCTGTAGCGCAAGAAAGGAGACGCTTACCCATAATTAGGGCTGCCTTATCTCGGTGACCCCTACCACAGACCCGTGGGGAATCCCGTTAATAACGCAGCACTTGTTTATTTCCGTTTGGACGCCGTCGAGATAAGTAATGACCCACCTCTGAAGCGCCTCGCTAAGAATGAGGGTGGAATAGGGAGCAGTGGCTCAAAGTTGCTACGTTGTGTAAACATTACCGCCATTAGGCTAGTGGAGACCACTTACCGTTTATACTTGTCCTCTTTGCCATGGTAATTACTAGGCCCGTGCTCGAAAAAGATGCGTCAGATTCTTGTAGATGGATGTGAAATCATGTTCGGTGCGTTTAGCATCCAGTTTAGCGTCCAGAACCAGTTCGTAAACGTAAATGCTTCGCTTCAGCGAAACGCATTATCTATTCAGCTGGTTAGCACATCTAACCGTGAAAACGAAAAGCAAGATATAAAGGGTCAAGGCAAGCGATTAAATATTCTGGCCTACAAGTCTTTTTTCCTGAAGAGGTTTTGCCGCGGAGATGTCCCATTTCTCCAGTTTCCTTACTACAGATGCTGAAGTCTGTTTGGTTTATATTTTATTGTCAAGTAGAGAATTTAGGCTGACATTAAAGGATATAACTATAATGGCGTGATGCAATACCTTTTTATAATAGTCAGGAAATCTAACCCTTACATGCCCACCGTCGTAGCAGATAAAACAAGGCACCGCGTTCGGACGAGTGCAGTATAAATGTAAGAGCAAGAAAAAAAAACTCAAAATGATGGCAGAAATGTGCCCTCTGAATAGGCCTAACTACGGAATGAATGTAAGTACAAAAGGCGACAGACTGAAATTCCGCTTCAGCAATGCCCACTGGTTGTTTCAGTCGTACTCCTTTGCTGGACAGGCCAAATTTTAGCATAATTATCACTCCGGTTCCTCACGCGAAGAAAACAGGCAGGATTGTTCACACCTCTTAGAGTGCCTTCAGCTATTCATGTTGGTTGACAGCACTATTCTTTCTTCGATGACGAGGCGCCATCAAGAGCCTCTATTTTGTGACACGTATGACCACGTCCCAGTTTAGCGCCATGGCACTCGACGTACCGAAATTTCAATAGCCACATCTGCCACAGCCAGCGAAAGTGGAAGTCGGCTCCACCTTTGAAAGCCCGGCCTTAAGCAGCACCATGCGCTCAGGTCTGAAGCAAAGCACGTCGTTTAATTGTGCAGCGAGCGTTACGTTCTCGGTTAACACTACGATGGTAGTTGATGGAAATCAGCGACAGTACAATACCCAACAATTCAGGGCAAAAGCATATTTGAGCAGGAAAAGGCTTATGAGCGAAATTTTCTCATATATATTTTAAGCTTTTGCGATAACAATCAGTATATATGGAGATCTCCCATCGGTAGGATTCGATTTTTTGTTATTACTTTTTTCTATTGCGAAAAGCGTTCCTCATCGGTTTTCTATGCCAGTCTTAACTACTCGATGCCAGCGATAAAAACACGATAAGAAAGATTTGAAATATGTCGGAAGAATGGACTTCGAATATTTCTATACCGGTATCTTACAATTTTTCAATTTTCAAGATTATTTACCAGGAATGTTGGACATTATACGTCTATGATCTGGATAGTGATATCCTAGCTGAAATAAAGAGGTTCAAATGAACATTTGGTGCGACATATAATGCTTAGAAGAGATAAGCGATGGCTCCTTATGGCAAAGCACTGAATGCGAACGTAAGATAAGCGCAGCAGAGGCAGCCATAAAGCCATGCGGACAGATTTGAAAAATTTAAGGTGATAGAGTGGCCGGAGCTGATGCAAGACCTGGCAAATTGAAGATAAATTGGAGGTTCCTTTGTCCTGCAGGTTGCTGGACTGAGTGCAATAATCTTAAAATGAAAACATTCGCATACGATAAAGTTCATGCCTTCAAAGAAACGGTCGTTTTCAATGTTTTGTCGCACGCATTGAAACGTTCCCGCACAGCGAATTTGATGCATCTGTGCGCGCACCTAAAACCATGACAGCAACAAACGACGTGCCCATTATGCTAGTTTTCAGTTATGATGGCTTGAGGCTACTTCCAAGAACTAAGCAAGTCTTCACTGCGTTTGGTCAGACTCGTGGCCATGTCGAAGCGTGCAGTCTGGGCTCTTTCAGGGGCGTGTCCTCTTCCGTAATACTCCGCAGGTACAATGACTAGCCCAGAAACCTTAATGAAACGAAAACAGCATTAGGCTGTTACTTTCTTGCTGCATAGGATCTGTGGGGTTGTTACGTCTTTTAAGTTGAGGAGTCCAAGGCGATGCAGCTTAGGTTGACTCTCCAGAATTTCGTCCTTCTTCATGGTGTGCAAGGCAAAATTAGTCCTCCACATTGCTACAGCTCCCTGTCGAATAATCTACAGATAACTACCGCTTTCCTTCTCGTTGTTGTTTTGTCTTCTGGTATATGGGCTTCGGAGAGTTCACAGAGGTCATTGCCGTTTCATTCTGCGAAAAAGCGCTGTCGTGTTGAACCTTTTGTTCTTTGTCCGGGTCTACACATCAGAGATAAAAATTCACATCTTTTTCGAAACTACAACGCTTGTCTTCGAAACGAAATACAGATTCCCTAAACCATACGCAGAAATTATGCGGACACTTAACCGGTGACAGTTATCACAACTAATAACTAATAAAGATGCATTAATCGGTAAATAAGGCGCCGCTTGTAGAGGGAGAAAAAAAAAGAGGATGTGAATGCTGAAAGCTCCCCTTGAGTAAATTTTTTATTGGAATCAAATCGGCTATCTTGGTAACATTTTTTCAATGTTATTATTCTTACACTTATAATTATCATTTAACCACTCGGCTATTAACCTCAGTGTCGATCTCCTGCGCGCGTTATGCGTTTCCAGTTTCATTTCGCTTGTATTTTTTGTTTACATTTTCCTTCCTCAGCATTCATTTTATTTTCGTCCATGGAAATATTTTTCTGGAAAACTCTCTGTGCTCCCCAATTCTTGGCCAATCCTCCTATGTGGACATGTGTCATTGTGTGAGGCTAACAACAACAACAGTGCGGGTTGATGAGGTTGAGCTTTGCTGGCGACAGAAGCTCATACCCGACCCCTCAATGTCCGGCATGCCCGGCCAGAGGCACGGCCGAACACCTGACATGGTGCGGGAGCGAGCACTTCAGTCCCTGGGCGGGCGCCGACCTGGCACCTTGCAGGAATGGGTCGATCCACCATTATACATTGGATCATCGGACGCACTCCGGCTCTGGAGGGCTTTTCTCCTATACTTCAAGGAAGAAGAAGGGCCTGGCCGTTTCTTCGCAGAGCCGACCACAGGACCACCCCACTTCGAAGAAGAAGTGGAGACCGGCCCTTCTCCCCCTCCCCCACCTCCACCCCCATGAAGCCCCTCATTTCTGCCGCAAGGCTAGGCCTATTTTATGCAGAAATAAAGACGTATAAAAAAACAGTGCGCGGGTTAACTTTTCCGCGCGTATACGTTAGCAGCACGAGTGTGAATAGGGCCCGTTTGTATAGTTTGCAGAAAGCCACAGCTGCTGCCAAATGACAAATACAAAAAGAAGTAACTTGAGCTGTGGTACTACCCCAAGAAGCACGCTGAAAGAATACAAGGACGTAGTTTGGAATAAAATTTAAAAAAAAATGGTTGCTGGTCCCAAACGGGTATGTTTAGCTTTAGCATCCAGAAATATGTGGGTGACGGAGGGGGGGGGGATACTGTTTATCTGCGAACGATCCACGCTTTCAAACCAAAGTAAGATTTATTAACGGCTAATGCGGCCGTAGTGCTAGAGGAAGGATAGGCTGGAAAAACAACTGATGCGCTCAGAGATAGGTTCCATGACATAGGTAGGCAGGGCAGTAACGCCTTCCGGAAAGACAGAGAAACATTGCTTTGCTACGCCAGCGTATTAATCTCACAGAGTATCTGCAACTTGTTCTTTAATAGTGGAACTCCCCTTTCTTTTGTCGCCAGTGGTGAACATAAGTGACTCTCTCCCACCCCCCAAGCCACATACACTTTATAGTGCATACATTACTCCCATATCGATGATCAGAAATTGTGGTGAACACATAGCTTCCATCTAGCGTACTGTTGATGCGGTGCATTGAAGGGAACGATCTACCTATGCACTCCCTGATCTTTGGACTAGAAACTAGATTTAGCGAACGGGGAGAACCAAGGCTGGAAACAGACCGCCTGGGCTGTTCAATCTTTGTTGTCCCGTAGAACAGCGTTGACCACCCTTTTCTCTGACA
Organism: Amblyomma americanum; assembly: GCA_030143305.2. NCBI lineage: Eukaryota > Metazoa > Arthropoda > Arachnida > Ixodida > Ixodidae > Amblyomma > Amblyomma americanum. The sequence goes on along the minus strand of JARKHS020026560.1, from coordinate 299,510 downwards.
GCCCAAATGCCAGACCTCCAAACATGAGTTCACTCCGATCACTCTTTCTTACTGGCCAACATCTCGTGTCTCTAGCGCATCAGATGACAGGTTCAGCAACCACCCCGCTTTATGCAGGTTTAGTTGTGTGAAGGTTTATAGACGCAGGTAACAACTGAAAGCTTTGCATAATCCACAGGACCAGATTACAACCTTCCCCTCATCTTTCGCTGGATGTCTGGTGCGGTAGAACGACGATGGTCCGCTGCAAATCTCGAAGATAAACTTTGATGAAAATAATACGTCTTTTAATATCACTTAAAGCGGTAAGGGTGCGCCTCCGCTGCCTGCGTCGGCCTTTCGACAACCGAGTAGAGGTCAATAGAATTCTCTGGTCTAGAAAAGAAAAACAAATTTCGCATGCCGCAGGAGTACCGGACTAGGCTCCCCACCCACACATCTCCTTCCCATATCTCACAATAAAGGATTTTATGTTTAAATCATTCGATTATCTCAGTGCGAACGGTTTCTCAAAAAGACAACGAACCACGAAAAGTCGTGCAAGCCGAGTTAGATGCACTGGACAGATATGAGTTATGAAGAGTTTTCGAAGGGGTCACACAAGGCTATAGAGGAATAAAATCAAAGCGGGCTTAGCATTGGAGCATTGTTTACGTTGAAAAAATGTGAGCAAAAGTTTTTTGAGTCTTCTTTTGCGGCGCACTGCGAATGAAAACGTCCACATGACCGGGAGGTAAGCGAAATTTACTTTTAACAACTGCAAGAAAAATTTAATTCTATTCAATGGCTAAACGCATGCTAAAAGATTCTGCGAACTACCGCCTGCAGATGTGTACTTTCACTGATGCGTGTAAGGATGAGCGCCGTCAGCGTGGGGATAAAGATTCATGACTCCTTGTTAAAAGGCGTTTCACCATTGTAAATATAATCGGAATACAGACTTGCGGTTGTGTTCCTCCTAGATCGCTTAATGCATCTCCAAAAGGACATTAGAATAAAATATGCAGTGAGAAGTACGTACATCGTGAACGTTTAATTATGAGCAAAAAGAAGAGAAACCGATGTTATGTTTCACTTCTGTCAGTATGCTGATTAGAAAGCAAACAGAGAGAAATCTGCTCGAATGCTATAAGACACTACGGGAAGTGGACAGCAGAATGAACCCTTGAATATAAAACTACGGTTTCTTTAATGCGAGGAAAAGAACTATTAAACAAAGAGAGGAAAAAGAAAGAGTTACCCATTAAGTGCCTTCTTTCAGTAAGCAATAGTCAAAATCTGTATGAAATCCTTGCAACTATTAGAAAAACTCATGTCGTTCAGATTGCTTTCACGGGCTCGGCTTTAATGTACGGGTGCCGAATACTCAAAGCCGAGTTCTATTCCTCTCTCTCTCCAAGCTTGAATTCAATAAATACTGAGCACCATTCTTGAGTCGCTCAAACTTCTGAATTGCTACTCTCACTTCTATAGTTTCCTATTTTTCTAACTGAGGCTTCCATGAAACTAGTTTTCTTCAGACATTTACCAAGGCTATTCTGCTGAAGTCTCGGCGCAAGAAATCAATAAATCAGCACAATCCCCTGAATTTTTGTAGTCCTAAATCGAAACTCTCTTTTAACCACTTCAGGACAGCAAAGTTGAAATCGAGCGCCATGCTGTGGATTCTCTTCTATGGATATACTACTTTGTCACGGTTTTCTAAAAATTCTATTTTCATCCCTGCGTGGACATATGAGTATTTGCTGTTGATTTATTTTGCGGCATTGAAGTCGCAGTTTTTCGTTGTTAAGGCTTGGTCTAAAGAGAGAAATTAATCCATAAGTAGGCTTGCACTCTTTGCCGTTGAATATTTATATAAAACACTTAAGATAGAAAACTGAGACTTAATCGTTTTATCCTGTGCGGAGACATGGAAGTGTAATTTAACGGCAATGCATATTCAATGCAGCTGGATTGTTTGATTTGCCTTACTGAGCGTTCATCGATGGTTACAAAAGGCTGAAAAAAACAAAATAACGTTTCCCAATTTTTACTATAGCAATGCTTCGCCAAGGTGCAGTATTAGTAGTCGCAAAAAACGAGAGGAGAGTGGCGGGGGGCATTTGGGAAAAGAAAATCAAGCTAACCAAACGCAAATAAGCAAAAGAGGTGGGCGGTGTATGGTGTCATCATGATTTGTCACTAATTTGAAAATATTGGACAATTACGCCACAGAATGTCGAAGAGCTTCCAGAGCGAAATTCGCTGCGTGACCACCAGATATTGCTTTTTCAAATCCTCCCGAAGCCTCTCCCTCTAACTCGTGTAAGTCAAAGCACCTTGCTCGTGCTGCTTCAGAATTTACTGCGCTAGCTCCTTCTCAGAAATGAGAAAGTCGCCGAGGTGTATCATGATATCAAGCGCAGCCCTGCTAAACCTACTTTTCTTAAAAATATAAAACATGAGACATCTAACAATTGCATTATCAAATAAGAGCAGCGCTGGGTGAAAAGGGGCGCGTTCTTTATAAAACTGAGTAAAGTACTTTTTCTTAGGTTTTCGAGTATCGCGCGTGAGAACAAAATGTGAGTTACCGTATGTTCATCTCCACAATTTTCACAACAAGGTTTGTCTTACTTCTCCAGCGTATCTGAGTTGCGCGTCGACGGCGAGATAAATTTTCTGTGGAGTTAGGAATTAATAATTTCCGCTATCCCCTGCTGTGAGTCCCCGTTTGACCTCAACTACTTAAGAGGTAACAGAAAAATGAAATTGTGAAATGCGGAATGAGAGTTGCGCTGCCACCTGCCCTTTATTCATTCCTTCCTCTCCCCTTACCGAATACTGGCCCACGGGATAAAATAGATTGGCAATGGGACCCGCGCAGTGCGATGAGTATTAGACCCTTCATCAGTAAATATTATAGACTAAATGAGCTTATAGGAGCAGTTCATAATGGCTGCCAATTTTTTAACAGCCATTGAGTAACCGAAACCCTAGGAACCTAAACAACAGCCTGGATGAAAAAACTTGCCGAGAAATTAAATTATATCAAAGTGTTCATGCTTTGTCGTCCTTTCATTTTTGTGCACAGCGGATAAATACCTGTAGGTAAAAAAAAATGAAGAATTACTAAATGTGGAACATACTAGTCAACATTCGGCAATACGAGTAATATTCGCGGCAGGCCTTCGCAAAGAGAAAACCACCTTATCCGTCTCATATAAGACAAAACGCACTGCTTACTATCCGGAGAAGTCTGGGTTCCTTTCGGGCCCTTTCCTGTGATTCGAAAGCATTCTGCAGTATTAAGAGAGGCCCGTAGTGGAACAAATAACGGAAATTAAAACCGAAGGACAAATTGATCTTCAGTACCAAAGAGAAACCCCGATGTAGCTGCCCAATATTGAACCCACGGCCCCAAAGCCTTACAGATCTTTGAAGTGACAAAAAGAGGCGGGTGCATGGCAATCTTCTCTGCCAATTACAGGTTAGGCCTCCTCTAGGAGCTGCTCTCATTGCAGTGATTGTACATTCGAGCTATCGTTTACTCACCCCGCGTGCTAATCTTCTTTGCGTGCTCTCATACTGTTTACTTTTCTTGTCGCCCAGAGCGAGCACGGGCGAGGGACGGATAGAGGCAAAACATGGCGGATGTGGAAGGTGGCGCGAAGCACTCTCGCTTGCCCAGAATAGAAGAAGGTAGCAAGAAAGTCACGGAAGTAAGCAGCTTGAAAAGCCGCTGCAGCGACGGGATTCCTAGAGTGAAAGTTCAAACACAGATGCATGGCATCTACCGTCACACTTATTCTCCCAAGTCCGGTCACAACGGAGCGACGACCATGTTGCTTAGAGCGTTTGCTTGTTCTCTGGTTTGTTCTTTTTCCTCTTCATTTTTCGTTGGCTTTCGTTTCTTGCTCCTTTCAGTCGTTATTGCTATCTTTCTGTCCTCCCGTCTTTTTTTCCTTCTTTCTTTCTCTCTTTCTTTCTTCCTTCCTTTCTTTCTTTCTTTCTTTCTTTCTTTCTTTCTTTCTTTCTTTCTTTCTTTCTTTTCTCTTTCGTTCTTTTTCCTTTCTTTCCCATTCTTTCTTTCTCTATTTCCTTCTTTTTTTATTTCCTTCTTTCTATCTGTCATTCCTTCCTTCCTGCTCTCTTCCTTTGGTTCGTTCGTATCTGTCAGTTCCGGGTTGCGGCTGAGGCGTGCGCGCGGCACCGCGGAGCCAATTACGCGTGACCTCGTTTTCGCTGCTCGAACCGGAGTCGGCACACAATGTGTGATTGTGCATGGTCGCCTCTTTTTCTTCAGCTCTTTTTCTGTTTCGTTTGATTTTCTTCGTGTCAGGGATAGTGGCCTTTACCATGCAGCAATGTCTGACGAGCAGGGCACCCGTGGCTGCCTCGGTTACAGAAGCCATGACAACAAGTAAAAGCACACACACACACAAGGAGGGACCTGAAAAAAGAAGTGCTGTGTGCGTAGTGCAAAAAGTTTAACTGATTTCATGCCACACTACCTCTTCTTAGTTTTTCCTTCCAGTGGGACTCCAATTTTTCTACTTTTGCTCTTAGCGCCCACCTCCAGAGAGAAATGGTAGGCTGTTCCTTCGTTTTTTTGATTACACCACGGCTAACTGTTTGCTGACAGGAAGTCAAGAGGGCAGCCTCAGATTCCCTCCTTCGCAGTTTCGTTTGCCCTTCGTCTATAACCTTGGATGCGATGGGCTCTGTGACAGACCAACACACTAAGAAAGTACAGCAAACATGTCTGAAGGGAGTCACGGAAAAATCGGGAATAGGCCAATCCTGTGTGTCGCCTCTCGCGTTTTTTCAAACTTCGTTTCTTTCTTGGGACGCTTGCGGGATTCATTGCACTCGAAGAAGCGCAAGATGTTATATGGTGATCGAACCCTTCTGGGGACTTTAGTGTCCGCGGGAGTCCACGGTAATTAAAATCTGCTTGCTCGCACTAGACTCCGCGTGCCTATGGCGCAGGTATTTATTTTGCGTGAGTCACGAGGACGTCTCGCATAAGTAGTAGTATTAATAACAAAGATCCCATACAAAACAGCCCTATGGGCGTCTGTGGAAAAAGCTATGTGTTTCTATGGCCTTTTATGTACGTCTATAAGCACCCACAGAGGTGCTTATTGCCAGCTATTGAAAAATCTATGCCCCTAAAGCTATAGCTTGGAACCATACAACTGTCTTACCCTCTATATAAAAAAATATATCAGCCTGTATATACAGCTATAGATAGAAATAGGAAAGGTTTATTACTATTTGGGCCAAAATCCTATAGCCGGCCACAGGAAAATTTTGTATGGGTTGCTCATCTTGGTTTCACTGGCGCTTCTCGCTAGCATAAGGAGAGATAAAAGTAACAAATTTGGCGCCGGCTATTGTTCTTTTTCATGAGGAAATAGCATTAGGGCTGTGCTAGCGCCACTGTAGGTGAACTGTTTGTTGACAGGCGGTGACAGAACAAACTGTGAGCGACAGGGAACATGGAAAAATACGTGCCGACCTCTGCAAAGAGCGGGAAACTACACTGGAGATGTTAACAAAGATCAATGTCAGAGCACTTGGAAGTAAAAAGACAACATATATGCACGCGTTAAAATACCTGCCTATTTGGGTAACCAAAAGCTGCTTCTCTTTCGACACTGCAATAATATGCTGGGACGACTGATCTTTATTTGAGAGTGAAAAATTAAGAGAAAAATATTCAGAGGATGGCTACGAGAGTTATGCTACGGTTTTCCAGCGCAAGATTCTGCGAGACACGAAAAAATTCGGTATTTTGAATGCCTATTCAATGCCAGACTACGCGAGCTGAATACCTCTATTGCCGCAGTGGCAGTCATTACCGATTTTTTGTGTTCGTCCCTTGCCTCGCATGTTGATCGTCCCTCTTTAAACACATTCTTATCCCTGCTTCCTTCGCATTTGAGTCTTGTTCCTTTAATATGGGTTCGCGGTCACAGCGTTGTGACAGTAAATGAGATCGCTGGTAACCTCGCAAAGGCTTCCCCAAGGGGCCGCATGTTGCCTATTCTCCCAACTACAGCATATATCACAGCATCTAGGTTTCGGCGAAGTGCGTTATTAAGCGCGCAGGACACAGCTGTTAAAACATCGGCTGATTATCACCATCTGAGATATACCTGGAACAGGAAAGTTTGTCGATCTCGCCAGCTTGAAGTATCTCCGAGGAGGCTGCGCTGCCGTATTCCTCCTCTATATTTCTATCTACACAGGTCTGGTTTGACGCTATCTCCCCACTAGCGCAATTTGCCGCGAGCCTGACTTATCGATCATTTTGGGGTCTATTGTCGCCGCTTCACCTCTTTGAGATAAAGGTTGCTGAAGGAGCTCTTGCAGAATCGTGACCTTAGCTTGAGCAGCCCGCCCTCGCTATCATTTGGCGCCACCATACTTGGCAATGCTGTTGTTGGGCTAGTTGGTCAGGATCCATGCTAGCAGCGCATTAAGGATGAGGCACAAGAACAAGTACGACACGACGTGAAACACCACTACGTAGGTCATAAGACCACTGAATGGCCTATGATGCTTTTCTAAAGTACACCTGTCGCGTTAAAGCGCTGCAACAACCTTCTTTGTCTGCGGTGAGCAGCATTAATTCGTTTTCTTTTAAAAAACAGAGTTTTTCAACCGGCAACTTCCTGCTCGTACTTTCAAAGCTTGTGAGCATATCCATTCCATCTGAAATGCATCTATAAGCTTCAGAGTTTTCTTTTAAAAAACAGAGTTTTTCAACCGGCAACTTCCTGCTCGTACTTTCAAAGCTTGTGAGCATATCCATTCCATCTGAAATGCATCTATAAGCTTCAGAACTTGAAGCAAGTTTTGAGACTTGCCTCAGCGAAGTCAGTAGCTCCAGTGCGGACATCCGTGGTTGAATGGTGAACTTTGGACCATGGCTGAGCAGGCGTCGGTCGTCGTCAGGTAAGGAGACGCCTTCCCCGAGGTGCACGGGTCTCCTGCACGCCAGCTCTTTCTTGGGCACCAGTGCTCGCAACTGCGAAAGGACTTGTTCCCAGAAAAATTCTGTCGTCCTGTCTATGATGCTGTTGAAGTTACGCCACTTGGTCCTTGACATGCCTGCTGGCTGCGGAGCAGAAAGAAGGCAGAGGTGATCCCTGCAGAGGCGAACCTAGTGTTGCCCCTGAGCCGTCAAGACCTTGCACAAACGAATTTTATGCCTTGGAGGTGGGATTACACCACCGTGCAGAGTTAATATCTCGGGGGGCAAAACCTTGTGGCGCATGCAAAATCCCAGCATCCTTGTCTTGCACGAAGCAGTGGCAACAGGGCAACCTCTTGAAGCATGTCAACCGAAAAAGTTGAAGAGCCCACTGTACTGGAAATATACTTGAGCAATACCTGTTTTGGGGCTGGTTTGTTAGGACCCATGCTAGCAGCGCACCAAGGACGAGGCACAAAAACAATAAATACGACGAGACGAGGCACCTCGTCTCGTCGTACTTCCTGTTTTTGTGCCTCGTCCTTAGTGCTCTCCTAGCACGGACCATACTTGGGTTCAGCCACAGATCTGTTTGTACCGCTGTACAAATTGTTTTGCTAGAATCTCATCGACTCCGCGGCTAAATGTTGCAATATTTTCTATTCTACGCATTCTTATTATCTGACCTAATTAATTATTCTTTATATTAATGGCTGTCTTTGTTTACATCCACCCTTATCCCTTTTCATTCCATGCCCTTCCTGAGGTAGAATCCACCGGTGTTGCGCTCCCGCGTGGTTTTCTTTTGCCTTTATTGAGTACAGGTGAATAGCAATTACCTCTGCCTCCCAATTCTTGGCCGATCCCCCAGTGAAGAGCACATAATTTGAAGAGCGCATAATCATAGTAGGGAGTAGGGATTGGGCACTCTGGCCAATCGCTACTTGAAGAGTAAATGATATCCATACACCTACGATTTCTCCTGCTTCTTCTGTGGAGCAGTTGGCACACTCTTTCACACAGTTTGAAAATGTCAAAAAAATCCAGACTTGGACAGCAATCTCCATACGACATATGAGCGCTGGGAGGCAAACCTTCATAGCCACCGTCCCCTCGACCAGAAATGGGTGGTTGAGAGGGGCCGGATGGTCCTAATAAATGTTTTTCGTCCTCCTCCTCCGCAGTGTGGGTATGTGCTATCTTTTGAAAGGTCAACAACAACAACAAACTTCTTTTTTTTTACACGAGAGCGTATTCAGCTCGTTCGGTTGAAAACCAGTCGGAGTAGTTGAAGTCGGCACCGCGAGTCGGAAATAATCGCGGGCTGCGTAATTAATTCTTATCATGATAAGTTGAGGTTCTAGCGACTGATAATACATTGCTTTGTGATAGGCGATGAGGAGTTAATGAAATCATTGCAATTAATTAAATAACAAGCAAATGAGAAAAATAAAAAATGAGAAAAGGGGGTTCAAAGGTTTCATAACACTGGGAATCAAAAGCAAATGCTTAATGACGCTAATTAAGAAAGTTTATAGTGTTTATTTGATCAAATATTTTTTTAAAACATTAGAAAAAGAAATTCAAATGCGCTCGAAAGCGTTCAGTAATAATAATAATAATAATAATAATAATAATAATAATAATAATAATAATAATAATAATAATAATAATAATAATAATAATAATAATAATAATAATAATAATAATAATAATAATAATAATTGGTTTTGGGGGAAAAAATGGCGCAGTATCTGTCTCATATATCGTTGGACACCTGAACCGCGCCGTGAAAGAAGGGTAACGGAGGGAGTGAAAGAAGAAAGGAAGAGAGAGGTGCCGTAGTGGAGGGCTCCGGAATAATTTCGACCACCAGGGGATCTTTAACGTGCACTGACATCGCACAGCACACGGGCGCCTTAGCGTCCAACTGCTCAGAATAGAAAGCCTATCGTAGTACGCTAACGCGTCATACCCTTTAGAAGGAGCTGAAGTGTTTTCTTCAGTTTTTGTACGTATTTTCTTTTTCGATGTTGTCATTATAGACGTCAATGCGCTTTTAAAAATCAGTGTGACTTTTTGCAGTGTGAACGCCAACGCCAACAAAGGCGCCGAAAAAACTAGGACAATAGCTACTAACCGAGACCGCTGTAGAAGTGCCGAAGTTTACGCGTAACCTAAGCGTGAAGTTTAAAAGGAAGCCTAAGGCTCAAAATTCATTGCCTTTTGTGAGGAGGAAAAATTTTTTCGCTCTTTATGTGCTTTATGCTACGTAGTATTGCTTGTTCATAATTCCTTCAAGAGCCTTAAGGACGTAAGGACCCTAAGAGCCCACGGTAACTTGTGCTACTAGACAATACTCTGCGCTCTGTCGTGCTAAACAGTTTTTTTTTCTTTTTTGAGTAAATCGTGCAGCAAACCTTTCACATCTCGGTGGGCACCTCAACGACGCCGTAAGGTAAGAGCTAAAAAATGATCCGCCAACACTGTCTCAGTGTTCTACTTAGCCGACCGCGGCGGCTGCGTTTTTATGGAGGCAAAACGCTAAGGCGCCCGTGTGCTGTGCGATGTGAGTGCACGTTAAAAATCCGCACGTGGTCGAAATTATTCCGGAGCCCTCCACTACGGCACCACTTTCTTCCTTTCTCCTTTCACTCTCTCCTTTTCCCTTCCCTTAAGGCGCGGTTCAGGTGTCCAACGATATACGAGACAGATACTGCGCCATTTCCTTTCCCTAAAAAACCTATTCTTCTTCTTATTAAGAGCGTTAGCTACTGGAAGTTCAAGTGTTTACATCGGTGCGCTCAGCAAACGTGCAGAAGACCAAATCGAAACAGCCGCAGATATTTCCTTTCCGGAAACATGCGTTCTAAGACAGAAGAAGCCCTCTCTACCACATGGGTGTTGCACTAATATTTCTAGTGACAACCTGATATATCCGGTATATTTATTCGTTATATCAGTTATTAAATTTTATATACTTCTGCGTAACAACAGGACGAATCGTTTGACACCATCTGGAACCCCCTGACACAAACAGTTCGGCCTAATGGCCATCTGAATGTCATTGGAATGCACGGCTTGGGGGCGGAGAGGTCGTCGTTGCGAATCCCTCACATATTTTGGGCTTTATCTCAATTAATACTTTTATACTGAGGAACATGCCAAGTCATTTACACCACTTCGAACATTATGCCTCAAACAGGTGGCCCCCAAATTGTATGCCAGTCCCGGGGGGGGGGGGGGGGGGTTGACAGTTTCTGTGACAGACGTGCACTGACATCGCACAGCACACGGGCGCCTGAGCGTTTTTCCTCCATAAAAACGCAGCCGCCGTGGTCGGGTTCGAACCCGGGAAGTCCGGATCAGTAGTCGAGCGCCCTAACCACTGATCCACCGCGGCGGGACGTCCGTACACTACTTTTCGTTCTTTCTGCACTTGCAACAACAACAATAACAACAACACAGCACACGGGCGCCTTTTTGCGTTTCGCCTTCATTGAAACGTGGCCGTCATATGCTGCCGACTTTTCTCATAATGGGAGTTTTTTTGCTTTCGCATTAAAAATTTGCAGTGGCTTAGCTCGGATATTGCAGGATATACGTAGCGAGAGGTACGTTTTCCTGGCTGAGCTTGTTGTGGTCACTGTATGTTTAGCAATGAGAAACATTGGGCTCCCTCTCGGCGGCTATGCGCCGTCTACTACGCTCGGCAGTCTGGCATCTCCGTTTGGCAAGCTGCTCCTCTCTCTGTTGGGGTGTTTCCACTGCTCTCTTCGCTTTCTTACGCTTATTCTCGTTATGTTGAATAGCTAAATGCCAGGCGACAACCTCAGGATTGGTTGAGTTAATCCTCTCTGTTCTAAACTAGGCTCTCCTTTTCTGCATCCATATCAAACGTTGTGATACCGCCGCCCCTTACATCACCTTTTATACGCAGTGCTGCGCATGCGACGCGCGGTTCGGGTAATAGAGCGGCGTGCAGCGACGCAGCGCTGAAGCGCGCGGCGCACCTGTGGGGTCTCTCTAGTTACCAAGGCACAAGTGCTCATCCGCGTGACGTCACGCCCGGCTACGACGGTGAATGGTGGTGGTGGTAGTGGTTTTATAAAAAATAATAGTAAAAAGGAAGGAAAAGATTTTTGCTAGCCCCGGCATCTGCCATCGATACTGAAGCACCTGGGCTGGGGCAGCGGAAATAAAGGACAGCAGGCAGAATGGAGAAATGAAATCAAAGAGGTGAGGGGACAGGAATAGAGGACAGGGGGAGAAGTAATATGTACAAACTATTTACACAATAAGAAATGTGTCCAGGTTGTGCGCGTGATTAGTTCATTTAAGAGGAATTAAATCACACACGCGCACAGCACTGTGTAGGTTACAACTGGAGTGGGGCGTCCAGTTATTAATCGTTCAAGGTAGAACTCGCGGAGCGTTCGGTCACTGCGTGTAACTACCTGACGGAGAACAGACGGGACGTCAAGCCCGTGTGTTCGAGGAATGCACAGAGGCTCACCAAAGTTCGCTCACGAGTGCGCGCACTGCCCTGCGGCCACAATAGCGTCTTGATGGAGTCTGGTAGTATGCCCTGCGCCCTATAAGCCGCGAGTGTTCTAGTATGTGTGACGGATGCGACGGTGGAGCGGGCGTGCGACCGCGGGGACGGCGAAGCGCACGCCGCACCTGCTGTTTCTCTCCGGTTTCCATGGTAACGGCGCATGCGCAAAACTGTCTACCCTGGCTCGCAGCGAAATGCTCGACTGGCAGTCCAGTGTAGTTTGTACATATTACTTCTCCCCCTATCCTCTCTTCCTGTCCCCTCACCTCTTTCATTTTATTTCTTCATTCTGCCTGCTATCCTTTATTTCCGCAGCCCCAGCTCAGGTGCTTCAGTATCAATGGCAGATGCCGGGGCTAGCAAAACATTTTTTCCTTCCTTTTTTACTATTATTTTAATAAATAAACACAAAAAACCCCAGTGTAGCTCTCACTACAAAAAGTGCACGTGTTCGCGAAGCGTTATGGAAAGAGGTTCCCAGGCCGCTGAAGGAATCCATTAACACGATAACGTGATACCAATAAGGCCTAGCTTTAGTGTCGCCCGAATTTTCTTGCAAAGAACTCGTAAAATAGCAGTTTTAAATTGAATAATAACGCAGGAATATAATGCGAAAGTATTTTATGCATTATGCGCTCAACCACTGAGGACTCTATGAAAAGAAAGTGTTTCGTTGTTCTGAAACCAAGCACACCTTCGTGCGTCTTTGAGGGTGGAATAAACCTTTCAGAATGCGTATGGGCAAGATTCAATCGCTCATTGTCTTGATTTCTTGTGTGTTCGAACAAAATAATAAAGATCAGTTGAGAGCACGTATGTAGCGCCGCGTTAAAAGGCAAAAAAAAAAAATGCTGACAGCATGTATGTGCCATCGTAAGACTGCGACCTCGGCAAAAGTCGCGCATTGAGAACCGAATCGAAAACACAATTTCGAACGATGAATCAGCAAAAAAAAATCTTCGCCAACACTGCCTCAGTGTTCGTCTTAAGCGCGTTACAAACGAGAGGTTCAAGTGCTTACAGCGGTGTTCTCACGATACGTGGAGGAGACCAAATCCAAAGATCTGCGCATGTTTCCTTTTCGGAAACATTCCTTCTAAGAAACAAGCAGCGCCATCTACCTGATGCATTTTGCACTACTATTGCGATTTACAGCCACCTTCGGTGTATCTGGTATATTTACTTGTTATATCAGATAAGAAATTTTATAAACGTGTACATGAAAACACGAAAAATCGTTTGACACCATTCCGAGCCTCTGCAACAAACGGTTCGGCCGTAATGTGAACGCATGGTTTAGGGCGGGAAGGTCGGCTTTGCGAATCCCGCTCATATTTTCGGCTTCAGCTCAATTAGTAACTTGAACCGAAAAGCTTCACTACGCTATTTAAAGCAGTAGTCGGGTAGTACGGAGAATGATCTTCAACGATCTTCAATCGGGCAAGCGGACGCTTCTTGGCCTCTGCAACGTTTGAGTATGTTCCGCACACTGGATAGGCAACGCGCCCACCCTGCCACGCTGCAGGAGGCGGTCAATGGTTGATCGCGAGAGGTAGGTCACCCAATGAATGCTGCGGCCTATTTCGCCGTGTGCGCTGTGTGCGCGCGTTTGACCTTGAACCGACCTTGAACCACAGGACAGCTATCACGTCACTCAGCCGCCGCCGACGCTGATATCGAGCGCTCGCCTCTGTTTCTGTAGGCCGTCGGCGTTCATTGTGTTCATTGGCTTTGGCTTTAACGTTCTAGACTTCGATGATTTTGAGTAAATAAAGGGCTCATAACTGGTTCCCTGGGTCAGTAGACGCCTCAATCGCGCTTTGAGGTACGTGGCGATGGTGTGAGAGACATGTGGGTTGCATGCATCAGCGCCGACAGCGTTGTGGCAGGCACGCGGCATTGCAGGAATAGGCCAGAGCGTTCGCTGGGTATTTATTCTGTGAAACTGTGGGAAACAGGTTATTGTTTAGTTGGTATGAAACGTTTGACACGTTATGTTTCCTGGTAATTTGTAAGAGGCGTGATTTTGTGACACTAAGACTCTTTGCTAATTAGCGCAGCATTCAGATATGGAGTCTAATGCATTGTTAAGTGGTACGTGGTCATCTGGCAAAGTAATTTCATGGTACAGTAAGCAAGGGCCAGCAAAAAGCCTCATAATAATAGCAATGCTAGCAGGTAAATCATTGATGAAGATTATGAATAAAAAACGAGCGAGAACACTGCCCTGAGGTACAGCGGGCGTAACATCAGTTATGCTGGGCTTATAACGGTTAAATTCTGCAAATTGTGGTCGATTAGTTAAGAAGCTTTTAATCCAGTTAATGATTGCTCCCTCGCCTAGTGTAGATTCCAACTTTAGAATTAGCTTATTAGGTGATACACGATCGACTGCTTTGGAAAAAGTCTAGTGAAATGAGGTTAATGAGGTTTGTTTCTTTTAGTGGTCGATGATTAGTGAAACGTCATGTATTAGCTCGACTAGCTGAGTGACGGTGGACAGTTTTTTGCGAAATCCGCGCTGAAACGGCGATATAATTTCTTTACATCCGAGGAAGGTTGTTATATGTTATAATATTATGTGTCGCAGTAGTTTACATGCGGTACTTGTTAATGATATGGGTTTAAGGTTGCAGACGATTTTCCTCTCAAGATTTGTGGACAGGAATTATTTTGGCCAATTTAAAATCTGCTGGAAGGGACGAATATAAATATTTGTTAAAAATAAGAGATATGTATTTCGCCATTCATTCTGCATATCTTGCTAAAAATGTGTTCGGCATATGTCGGGTCCAGATATTTTTTTGCATTAAATTTTTAGCAAGAGGTTGAGTACTCCAACCTCATCAACTTTAAGAGGCGGAAGGCACGTCTTCAATAAGTAAGGGGAATATTTCTTCAGTGACACCAACTGGTCGAATGCAATGACTGTATATAACCAGCTTCTTTATGAAGGACATTTTTATAGAACTTCGAAAGTTTCTACACAAATCCTGCACTTCGCGTGTCCGCTGCCTGAAATTTAGCCATAATCGCAAAGGAGACGGTTTTAAAACGAATAAAGCTGTGAGGAAGATTCTAAAGATTCTTCAGTCGTTTTATAAACGTCCCATCGGCTTGCCTCTCTTATTTTTGTACTCGAAACTATGAATTTAACAGGGAGCGATAAGAGAGCTATTTTTTGCATTTCATTCTGTGAATTATGTGTAGCACCTCCTGGACATTTATGTACACCAGCCTACACTAAGAAAAACGAAGGAATGTAAATCGGTACGCGGCGGAAAATTGTACCTATCAGCAACAGCGCTCTTCAACACTAAGTGCCCTTCTCCTTGCAGTACAACTGCTGCTCGCGTTTAGTGCCTCATGTCGGGACGAAAAGACAGTATGTTGACGCAGTGAAAAGCTGCAGCATCGCTTGTCTTTCGTCTATTCAATAATGCTACCGGGAATGATAGCGTCGTTGAGCGCGTAACAAACACAAAAAGGTATGACAGGTAAAAAACGCAAAACACTTACTTAGGTCGAAGCGACCTGAATCAACAAAAGGAAAACATAACTGCGCGACCCCCCCCCCCCCAAAAAAAAAAAAGAAAAGAAAAAAAAGGACCGAAGAAGTTAGGTGTAATTATTCGAGAAAAGCTTCGAAATGTCTGAATGCTGTCGATGTCGGGAATGCCACCGCAGTCTCCCTGTTACGTCGCCTACTGAGGTCGTATTTAGGGCCAGCTTCGGCGGCAGAAAAGAAGAATCGACAGGGACCCACCGCCATTCGCGTCGCACTGCGGAGAGACTGAGCGTCTAGTCGAGATCCTGTATTTACATAATGCGATCTATGTAAAGACCTCCGTTACGAAAGCAACCTCTTGCAGGGGTACGGTGGGGTGCGCCGAATCAGCATAAAATCTTCTTTTCTTCCCTTTTCACCCCTCATCCGTCAACCCCGGCTCCTATTTCTTAACTGTCTTTTTATGTTTCCTCTATCTCCCCGTGCAAGTGAGCAGCGGCTGGAAGTGCGGCCGAGATTCAGGAAGGCTTTCATTTTGTGGCGGTGCCTTCGGTTCTGCCATGCAACGAAGCCTCCTTTCCCGTCGCTTGAAGCACTATGAAGGGATTTTGCATCGGTCAGGGCGTCGGCTAGGTTCGAACCCACTAGCGGCTGTGAGGGCAATGCACTCTCGCATAAATCACTTGTGGATGATGCAAATGACCAGAGCTTGTAAAGAAAGTTACAGAGAGTTGGAAAAAAAAGACGCCTTCAAGATTCCTTTCAATCATGCAAAATTTTTATTTCTAGCTAACTTTAGCTACAACGTTTATTTGAGCTTGACCTCAAGAAGTATTTTTTCCTTCGCTCAGTAAAAAATAATATGATAATTCCGGGGTGCAAGGAGAGAAGTTTCAGTATTATTCAACTGATTCAACTTGTGAAACCAGGAGGCGTGGAGAGGACTACGCAAGAATTCTATGCACGTGACGAATATTTCGATTTTTTCTTTAAACACCGATTTCTGCTGCCTTATATATATTGCTGGCTATAAGCGCACGAGGTGGGGGAAGATCAGCTTTTAAATTATTTATAACAAAAATATGGCGGCACTAAAAGTAGCGGTGTCTGTTACGGTGTTAAAAGTTAAAGGCTGCTTTTTATAGGGGACTGTTATTTTCTGAGTAGAAGAAATTTTTTGGCTTTTTCATTAGCAACTACTCCCTTTTTTCGCTTAACGACAAAGAAGTCCAGTTTTTTGGCAGAAAAACCCCTTTTATTTATGCTGCTCTGTTTAACTCGAAGTAACAGTGAAACATTGAGTAATGTGTACTGCGCTCATTACTGCGGTTTTATTCACCTCACGGGAAAGAAAACGCGAGAAGGCCGCAGTTGAAAATTTCTCTTCGCTGGCTTAAATGTGTACGAACCAGAAAACTGAAACTGACTGAGCGCTTTGTATATTCCGGTGTCTTCTCTGTGTTGACATCGTGTAACGGTGGAGTTTCATTACTTTCGCAATGCGCGATCAGCGTGCCCCGAGCGTTGCTTTAAAGAGTTATTTGTCGCTCAGTTTCTGCAAGCAAATAACTAATTCATACTTTGGACTGAATGCTAGGCTCTGTCCCGAACGACTGCTACAGCGGCGAGTACTTTGTTTATAACGCGTACGGGTGCAGCTAAAGATGAGCAATAAATTAACAACAAACGAGTGAAACATGATGTTGTCCCCAAAGACGCCTATAAAACTATAGTAGGAGTGGGCTCGGTTTAGGGTGAAAATAAAAATTGCGGTTTTCAATCTTTCATGCGCACCTGCGCTTGATAATATTAGAAGGCAACTTCGGAAAGGTCTGTTATATATATTTCCAAGACGACTAGGGAGTTAATGCAGAATAGCTACGTGATTAATTATCCACTTTAATTAATGACCGTGAGGATTGAATTGATTGCAATGAGGGTGATGATTTCTTTGCAGAAAATGCACACACTTGAAATTGTGCGAAGTCATGAAAGAAAATATTGTGGCATCAGGCCCTGTGCTGTCATAAATCTATGAGGATGCTTTCAGCGTCGCTGTACCTTCGTGATGAGCTACTGCGCTCGACGGACCCGGCACGGCAGAAGATCGCCACTCACTGCGCCTCCCGCGTCATGGAACTCCATGAACGCATGAACGTGCAGTGCAGTGAGGTAGTGCGGCGACCCAGGAACCTGTCTCATATTCTTTGGTCATTATTTTTCTTTCTCTACGTGCTAGATTTGGGGTTTATTTCTGTCTTTGTCATCAACCCGAATCGGAAGTTTGTTTAGGACTGTTTGCCTTGATATGTTTCTATAGTATAAGGCTTCCTTGGCCGCTATTGAAGGCAGGCAGATGTCTTTATCTCCCCGTTAATTTTCTATTTCAATGGTGATAATTGAGTAGAGAGCTTTCGGAAAGTTCCATCGTTCAGAGTAACTTACTCTTTACTGATATTTTTAGATACCAGTGGCACAATTCAGCACTGCGTATTAAACAAATATAGTGTGGTAAATTTGATTAGAAAGCGAACATAGAAAAGCGCAGCTCAAATTCTTTTGCACTCAAAGGGCCGAACATTGCATAGGAGAAATTAAGGCGTTCGGGCCGCAACAATAAGAAGGCCGAAAGATATTTTGGTGCTGTTTTTTCATAAGGAGATGAAACGAACGAAAACCGTCTTTAACGTTTCTGCCAGTGCATTTTAGGTTAAAATTTGGGCATCGGGCAGCTCTAGCTATAGCAGCAGTAAAATCATGCTAAACGCAAATTTTCTGGAGGAAATGTAGGGCCGTGAGCGTTTTTTTTCTTCTGGTTCATTTCAGCCGACTTATTTGCTTATCACAAAGGAAGATCATGGTTTTTATACGGCAGCAAATAGATGTCAGCCAAGAAAAAAAATGATCGGCCGATCTTCTTGCCGCTGTTGATGATAAATATTGCAGTTCTTACTACCGCGGTGTTAATGATGAAGGGGGCAGAACATGCTTACCTATAACTACTGGCAGCTACTGGCAAAAGATAGAGAGAGCAATAGACAGGCAGAAGATATAATTGGTGAAAAAAGAGAGGCAGAGAGGGAAACTTTTTTGTAGGAAAAGGTCATTTCAGAGGCTCCAAATTCTTATAAATGATTCAAATAAACGTGGAAAAACAGTAGCCTACAAAAACGCCAGAAAGGAAAGCATGGTCTAGGAGCAACGAGATGCTGTGGAATAAATGCTAGAAAGCCAAGAAGTAACATTGAATAGAAAGTTCCATGCGAAAGGCGTCATAAGGCTTCCCTACACGCAAACAAAGGCTAGCACAGCCTCCTTTGTTTTTTTTTGTTTCCTATATCGCCAGCATGTTCAAAACAGCGGCTTCAAACCCGCTCAATGCGTGCGTGCTTTAAGGCCGAACGATGCCGGGAGGGGAAAGAGGGTCGATCGGCGACCCCGCTATGTATCCACATTCACAGTACGTGTTTTATTACTGAGGCCATCAAACTTTGAATGACATCTGCTGCACGCTGCCGACCGAGCAAACTGCCCACGATGCCTCCCATAACCCGCAGCACTGCGGGGATTCTCTGTTTATAATGGCACGCAGCTCTGTAGTTTCTCTTTCTTTTCCACCCCTTATTTCTGGATTTATAGCTGAAATTGTTCTTCATACCCCTCCACACGCCGCTATAATTTTCGTATTCAGTCCATGACGTACATTAGCGAAGGATATGTGCGGACTCAATGTTCAGCGCTCTGATGAGAGCGCTTATCCCTCTCTTTTATTTTTCTTTTTATGCTCTTCTTCCAACCCCCGCCCCTGCTTTTAAGGGTAGCCAACCGATTCCTTCTCCTGGCCTACCTCCCCATGTTTCCTTTGCCTCTCTCTCTTCTTCTGATCAAGAGCTCCAGACGCCTAAAGGAGGAAAAAATTATTCGTCAAGGCTGCGAACTGGGCGAGTTGCTACTGATTCATATTTGAACAGCGCAATACAACAACTGCACACAACGAAGAATGGACACCACAAGCGCTAACACACCAAGCAGCGCTTGTGGTGTCCATTCTTCGTTGTGTCCCGTTGTTGTATTGCGCTCTTCAAATATGAAAAAAGTATTTATGGAAAATAAATTCGAGCGGCCACGGGATCGTGATGCGCAAAAGCCAATTATATCCAGACATTTACAGTATTTTGTATGCACATTAATGAAGGAGATATCATGGCCGCAGAGTACTTCAATGCGTGCCTCAGGGGCCCCTGCAGATCAATTATTGTGTTTTTTATTGATTTCTCTGTGAAGGTTTTTGAGCATTGAATGTTGTTTTGCCTTTCAGTATTTGTGTGACTCGTGCGCTCTGCTCATTTTTGCGTTAAATGCTGCGCAGGTGTAGGCTTTAATAGCCCATGTATACCTAAAATTGCAGCAGGGAAGAATTATCGCCATTTAAATGGTTCTGTTTACTGAATAAAGAAAAACGTTTCTCGAATTACAATATCATTGGGTAGGGAAGGCACTTGATGTGAACAGTTGTGGAGAAAATACATGCAGCGGGCCGCATCAGCTGCCGACAAAGCTGCTGCAAGAATAGGCAAGGTGATACTTTTGGACTGTTGTTATATTCTTTTTATTCCTTACAGAGGAGCGAGAAATACAAATAAAGGTCGGAACAAGATTTCAGAGCAATTTGAATTTCCTGAAAATTTATCAGTAAAGCTCGCACTGCAGCCAGAGAGCAAAACAACTGCTGCATACACCTCGATGAGTCAGCAAAAGTTACAATGCCGCGTTAAGAGTAACTTCTTTTTTTTTAGGAAAAGAAAGGAATATTTTACATATCCATTTCTCTTCTCTATGATCCGCATGTAATAATAACGCGAATGGTACATTGGTTATATTCTTTCATTTCATTTCTTCAGTCTGCCTGCTGTCCTTTATTTCCGCTGCCCCAGCTCAGGTGCTTCAGTATCGATGGCAGATGCCGGGGCTAGCAAAAATCTTTTCCTTCCTTTTTACTATTATTTTTAATAAAACCGCTACCACCACCACCACCATTGGTTATTCATGCCAAGAATACGGCTTGAAGGGCTCAATTTCTTTTGCTATATATAAACCATACTCATCATCTTAATGTTTTCGCGGCCAAGAGTATTTTATTGTTCCTTTACTCCACGAAGCATGGTACTGTACGATGTACTTGGATTTTATCCCGTGTGTCACCTTACGAGAAAATCACTAACACGGTTTGCTGAAAGCCGCACCGTCTGTCTCACACGTCCGGAAATGTGCACCATGGAGAAACACCAGCGCAGCCACGTTCAGTTTTAGTTTTCCAAAAAATTCGCTATTCATGTGTGTCCACGAAGCAGCATTCAAGATGCCATCGCCGCAAGGGTCGCCTAGTGTACACGGTGAGGCAGCCGGAGTGCGTCTTTTATGACCTTTGTGAAAGTACGCTTGATATAAAGGTTCACAAGTAGCTCCTGGACAACTTGCGATTTTCTGAGCGCAGTGCTCTGACAACTTTGAGGGACCGATTGCAGCGAATGATTCAGGACATAAGAGACTGAATTTACTGAGAGGCTTTAAAATGTACCAATCATGATGCACCTGTACTGTCATGGATTAAGAGTCAGCGAAGAGTCTAGACGTGCGTTAATTTGCCCCGAATTAAAGGAATTCAGGCCGAGTAATTCCGACGAATATAGATCCCGAAAGAAAAAAAACGAGCAAAATGAGAATACGCTAGAATGTAGCATTCTCTCGCTGTCCATAGTGAGCAGCAGCTTTTCGAAATCCCTAGACAAAACTCGAATTTATTTACCCTTCCATTTCCTTCCTTAAATTATTAGCTCATCTTAGCACCTCCTAAACTAAACTGCCTGATAGATATTGCCACATGCAAACTAGTGTAAGATATCGCCACATGCAAGTGCTTGACGAGCTAGCGCAATGGGTTATTTCTCATATATACAGAAGGTCATTTTCTACTTTACATTTATAGATCCCTGGCAGCCCTCATACTCCTCCTTGCGCAGTGGTGCAGTGGTTAAGCGATGCGCTACTGCCCTGCGATGGAAGGTGCTCCCAGTGGTGGGTCTTCTGCCATCCAGGTTGCTCTTCCCGAACGACCAGTCATTAATTTAACTGCCGCCTGCCACGGTGGACAGTTTGCTCACTATCCGGTGGACAGGTTGTGATGACGACGCAAGGTAATATGTCCTAGTTAGCCCATTTGCCTCCAGGGTTGCTCTGTGGGGACCACCTGCCAGAGCCATGCCCGTGATTTTTCGCTCAAAACGCTGACGACGACAACGCCTCAGATTTTCTGGGGAACGGGGCCTTTAATGCTATTGGCTTAAGACTTGAGGAAGCATTATGAAAGTAGAATGTAGCGCCCGAGTCGAATGAAGCCACTGAACGCATGCTGCACAACCTGCTCGGCCTCGAATTTCGCCAAGCGAATTTTAATCCCATACACGAATGTCGAGTGGGCTTTTTTCCCCAAGGCCTTTGTGAAGTGTTTACCATTAATCAACTTCACAGAAATCAGAGCGATGTGTCACGGTAGTTAAAGAACAGCATGATAAAGCTTGAAGGGCGGCACAGCCTATTTCGTTCAAGGAAAAATTTTCAGCGTATAGGACGAACTGAGTTTATGGCGAGCCCTCGAAATGCTTGTCCCTTGCTTTAAAATTTAAAACTTAATATTTTTATGTTTTTCTTACCAAATATTTATTTGGTAGTGTATCGTATTTCTTCCTTTGAAACGAAGCATGTCCCCTCCTTCTGAATTCCATGAGCATAGAAAAAAACTGTGTATTTCAAATTTACAAAATATGGTACATAGTCTCTTTGTCTTGTGTGTACACACAGACAGGAAGGAAGTAAAGATGGGAAAAGTTCAGCAAGTGATGAATTTGAACAGCACAACTCTGACGTGAAGTGGTACAAAAAGTACACTATAGAAATAAATGTAAATGGGGTATATTTGGATGGATCTAAGAGGAAAATCTCTGGGTTAAAAAGTGCAGAAAATGTCGCCACGGAAAGAGAAAATTCAGCCATACACAAGGCGAAAAGGGCACCATGATCTCTGCGGCAGCTCTTTGTTCTGCGGAAGAGCTGTGGCAGAAGCAGGACAGTTGTTTTTGTTGAGGTGAAATGAATTATTTTATACTTCCTATAGGTCTTGTACTAAGCGACAGAGCTCAGCCTTTGTCAGATTTATTGATGCTGGTTTCTCCTTCCGCGCAATCACTGTCAGGGATGGAGGTATAACTAAAGCCATTATGGCGCCTTGGCTACACCGACTTGAGACGCCGTTATCAACAATGAGTGCCACTTTTTAGTGGTCTGGAAAACACCATTGAGGGAGGTCGCCAAGTCTGGTGAAGCGCGTTTGCTCTTGAGACCAATGTTCCTCTTATTGAACATTATCACATGCTACGGGTGTATAGGGCTTCAAACAAAAAATATGACCTCAACCAAGAAATAAGGCGTCTACCAAAAAGAGATAGCTGAAAATAAATTAGGTGAAATTGAGCAATATTACATGCTCGTTTTGTCTAAGCCAGCCCCATCACCTAATAATGTAGTTGCGCTATTCTGTTGGAAGAGCACACATACGATTTCTTTGGCGCTCAATTGTTGTAATACCCTAAGTAGTGTGTACCACTTGTTGCTCAATCGGTGATTCTTTGTTAAGAAATCGGTGCCATGGGGTCGAGCTGAGTGTTGGTCTAGCACTGCTCAGGGCAACAGTGATGATGGATTTTTATGGCGCAAGGGCTTCTGTGGCCGAAGAGTGCCATAGCAAGGGGTGTTTTCTGTGGGGTCAGAGACTCATTTTCTAAGTACTTCACCCCAGATAAGGTGAGCACTAGGGTAAGGAAAAGATTGCACCTATCATAGCACAGGTGGCTACCCGGCGGCACTGGGCATCGAACCCAGCAACTCCATTATGCAAGGTGGATGCTCAACCACTTGGCCACCTCTGCGGTCACTGGGTACACAGGGCGTCACAGGGCGTCAGAGAGCGTCACAAACCTCGGAACCACAGAGAAAATGACCCTCAGTTTCACTTTATTATAACCTTGGTGAGTGCGAAACACATGTGCAGAGTTTTTTTTTTTTTTATGTGGGAGCCTGGTGCTTAGAGGATACTGCATCTCCATAGGGCGAAAAAAGGCAAGATGTTCACTTCAGCCAGATTTAAAATTCTTCTTCCTAGGTAAACCGGCACCCATTATGGAGGCTGACACTGCATTGAATTGGCCGTGAACTTGGCTTGAATGACAATTTGTCAACAAAACAAAATGGCGAAGTGAAATGCATGCCCCAAGAAGATCAACGCTTCGGTGCCTGGACGGCTTTACGGATTTTTAGAAGACCTAAAGAACGTGGCAAACGGCTCTTAGTTAGGCGCACTCCTTGCGGCTGAGCATTCTTTATTAGTTGGCCCCCTCTCCTTTTTTTCTGCTTACGCACGGTTGCTTTTGTTTCGTGTTTGTGCTGCGCCCACAGCGCACTGCATCTTCATCCGCAAATATCACCTTTCTTACTCTCATCTGACGGCACATGGCAAACAAACCGACATTCATTGACGAGGCACACGAAAAAAATTCCTCGTTTTCTTGAAGATTGTTTTCTGTGCGCCCTACTGCGCAATGCGCACCTCTAAGGAAAGGTATTACTGAAGGCGAATAACAAGTGCACAGATCTAAACGTCCAGATTTCTGAAAGGTATCGGTACACATCACAGTTTGGGGTTATGTCCTAGAAAATTGACCGTTGATGCCAAATCCTCGCTGCCTCAGGATGTCCGAGTAATGCGATATGTTCCAGTAATGCACACATTTGAAGCGACTTCCGTCTGCGCTATAATGACAATTACGATTAAGGGATAGAGGGGAAATGTTTATACTTGCTCGTGTGATGACCCAGCGAAAGATACGTGAGGCCTTGACCGCGAAACCTAGGAAGAAGCTCACACCACGAAGCGAGCATAGCAGGCATTCTCAGATTCACCAAGACAAACTCAATTCTCTATCTACGAGAATAATAATAATAATAATCGGTTTTGGGGAAAGGAAATGGCGCAGTATCTGTCTCATATATCGTTGGACACCTGAACCGCGCCGTAAGGGAAGGGTTAAAGGAGGGAGTGAAAGAAGAAAGGAAGAAAGAGGTGCCGTAGTGGAGCGCTCCGCAATAATTTCGAACACCTGGGGATCTTTAACGTGCACTGACATCGCATAGCACACGGGCGCCTTAGCTTTTTGCCTCCATAAAACGCAGAAATTATTCCGGAGCCCTCCACTACGGAACCTATTATCCTTTCTTCTTTCACTCTCTCCTTTATCCCTTTTCTTACGGCGCAGTTCAGGTGTCCAACGATATATGAGACAGATACTGCGCCATTTCCTTTCCCCCAAAACCAATTATTATTATTAAAACGCAGCCGCCGCGGTCGGATTCGTAACCGGAAACTCCGGATCAGTAGCCGAGCGCCCTAACCACTGAACCACCGCGGCGGGTCTATCGACGAGAATGATTTGAGATTTGATTCTTTTATTTAATTATTTCGGAATACTGTAGCCACAACTTAAGGACCATTGCAGGAGACGAAATGCAAAAAAAAAGCACAAATCTGAGGCATCAGCAGTACAATTACAATCTTATGGTCATAAATATGGTCTAAGCACAAGTACATAAAGTACAGAAGAAAACAAAGCATGCTTGAATGCGCAAACAGAAATACGCGAAATAATAACAGCATGGTGAATTGTCAATTCTCTCTTTGTAATAGTACAATTGCAAATGGCATTCAAAATCTTTGATATTTTGAGCTGCTACTGTGTATTCACAAAGGCCATTGCGCATAGCAATACATGAGGGAAAGAAATAGTTTTTGAAACCATCTACGCGTGTTTTATGGGGCTGTAATGTGGCACTTTGATTTAAACGCGCACTGTGTTTTAGGGGAGGATGATTATAGGTTGCTTTGTTCATTTTTATTTGGTTCCTAGTTATTTGAAAAAAAAACAAGTTCATTTTTTCTCGTCGTGTCTCCAGCAGTTCCAGGTCGCAAGATTTCAACATGTCTTTTGCAGAATTGGCTCTCCGATAACGCGAACAAACAAAACTTATTGCGGTTTTCTGAATTTTTCCGAGTCTATATTTCTAGAATATTTGAGTTGAAATATGCTCGTGTAATTGTGTACGACAAATTTCCTTGGGGGTCAAAAATGACTGCTAGGCAACCGAGTTTGAATGAGAAGTAATGCTGATAAATTATGCTGGCCACGATTACGTGCATCCGTTTTGTGAGACATTAGTTATAGACGAAAATTGGTTTGTCATTTCACAGTCAATGAGCTTTAAACAGCCAGGTAATTTAGTTTGATGTTATGGTGCACAAAATTTATAGATAGGTGTGTCGTGTTATAAAAAAAAAATTTGTAACTTTGGCGCAAAATTAACTCTTCTGCTTCAGAAACATGATCACTTAGAATCGAATCCTTATTGAAATAGGGTACAGTCCCATAATATGTCAAGTTTGACACAGCATTAAGTTACCTTTAATACGTAAGAAAGAAATAATTCTTATTAGATGTTGCGCTTGATGACAGGTTCCCCCACATCGTCCACATAAGAATCTGCTTCAACACTACGTAAGTGAAGATATTGTCTTTTGCTGCACTAATTTAAAATATCAGTGTCTTTAAATTAGCTATAAATTTCACTAGTAACACAATAAAGTCCAGCCCATGAATATACTGTCATGCTCATTTGCCCCCAACAGCACTTTCAACACACTCTCTTATGCTTCTTTTGTGGCGAGGCGTTTTTACACAGCAACGCAACGTAATCCGCAGTCCAAAATTACAAAGCGACTAATGTTAATAACCCGCCGCAGTGGATCAGTGGTTAGCGCGCGGGTACTGATCCGGAGTTCCCGGGTTCGAACCCGAACGCGGCGGCTGCTCTTTTATGGAGGCAAAACGATAAGGCGCCCGTGTGCTGTGCGGTATCAGTGCACGTTAAAAAAAATTATTCCAGAGAACTCCACTACGGCACCTCTTTCTTCCTATATTCTTTCACTCCCTCCTTTATCCCTTCCCTTACGGCGCGGTTCAGATGTACAGCGATTTATGAGACAGATAGTGCGCCATTTCCTTCCCCCCAAAACCAATTATTACTATTTGGAAGTTGGCCTGGACATCGACTGGCGCCTTTCCTTCCGCCCTGCGGCGATAAAGGCCTGTCTGCAGATGAAGAGGATCACCGCCGCCGTGCACAGGCTCACCGCTCGAGGCCGGGGCATCTCCCAGCAAGCCGCGCTGTGGCTATATAATGCCGCAGCTTTGGAGGTGGTGATCTACGCGCTGCCGCTCGTCACGGTGCGCAAGCCGTGCTGGAAGAAACTCAAGCTCCAGCACCGCAAGTTCTGCTCGTGTGCCTAGGCCTGCCCAAAAACTCGAAGTGCGCCGCAACGTTGGCCGAGGCAGGAGCGTGGCCACTTGAGCTCCAAGCAGCGCGCAGGGCACTGAATCACATCGACCGGCTTCACCGCGCACAGGACGGCTGCTCGCTGCTGCAGCGTATGCGCTCGCACACACGCTCACGAGTGGGCGTGGCGCTGCTTGAGTATGAGAAATTGACTCAAGGCCTCCCCCCCCCTACGGCTCCTGCGCGCCATGGCCTGCTGCCTCGGAGCTTCAGCGAGAGATCATCGACATCGCGGGAAAGCGGGGCACACTCCTCTGTGCAGTGCAGGAGCTGGCCAGAGCCGTCATACACTAGGACATCCAGGACCGTCTCAAAGTGTACACCGACGGCTCAGTGGCCCGCGACAGCCGCTCCCTTGCAGCAGCGGCTACCATTCCTGCCCTGCGACTGCACAGCCAGCAACACGCAACCTTCCTTGGCTCCTCCACCACGGCGGAGTTGGTGGGGATCCGGCTCGGGCTGGATCTGCTGCTCACCCTGTTCCCTCCGCCACCCAGGAGTGCTCTGCTTAGCGACTCCTGCGCCGCCCTCAGCCGCCTGCAATCCAACGGCCGCGGTACCCGACTAGTGCGAAAATTCGCTCGCGCATCGTTGAACCTCGCGCACAGATGATGTGCCGTGCGTGCACAGTGGATGCCCGGTCACTGCGGCATCGCCGGCAACGAAGAAGCTAACGACCTCGTGACCACCGCACATCCACTACCTCCTAGCGATCTGCCCCTTGTGCTCGAGGACGTGCGTGCAGTCATTCACGACCATCTCCGAAAGCTGCACCGCGACCCACGCATCGCAGGAGGTGAGTGCATCGACAGCATCACCGGCTGTCGCGCACTTACACGGTTACAACGTGTAATGATCCTCCGCGCGCGAATTGGCTGTGTGTGGCCCGGTGAACGACGAGAGAGTCACGGAATCGCGACGAGTGATGTGTGTGACGGATGCGGTGCAGTGGAAGCACTAGAACACCTGCTCCTTCACTGTGCCACGGTCGCTGATGCTCGTCGCGATATGCTTGCGGCCCATAGGGCGCTGGTCATACTACCAGACTCCCTCAAGACGCTATTGTTGCCGCAGGGCAGTGCGCGCACCTGTGAGCAAACCCTCGTGAGGCACTGTGCATTCCTCGGACAGACGGGCTTGACGTCCCGTCTGTTTTCCGCCAGGTAGTTACACGCAGTGACCGAACGCTCCGCGAGTTCTACCTTGGACAATTAACAACTAGACGCCCCACTCCAGTTGTAGTCAACATAGTGCTGTGCGCGTGTGTTTTTATTGTTCCGTCATGAACTTATCGCGCGCATAACCTAGGCACATTTCTTATTGTGTAAATAATTTGTGTATATTACCTATCCCCCTATAATCTCTTCCTGTCCCCTCCCGTCTTTTATTTCATTTCTGCATTCTGCCTGCTATCCCTGATTTCCGATGCCCCAGCTCAGGTGTATCAGCATCGATGACATATGCTGGGGCTAGAAAAAATCATTTCCTTCCTTTTGATTATTACTTTAATGAAAACCAATTATTACTAATATTAATATTACTAGTGTTAAATAACTTTCTCCCAATGAAGAATTTCGCAAGGTACCTCTCATTCATCTGTCCTCAAAATTAGCCTTGTGGCGTGCCATTAACGTCTGGAAAGAAAAGAGGCGAACAGCAACGAAAATGAAATAAAAAAGGCTTCTAGTTCCAGTGTATTATCGTATATTGGTTCTCCGATCAGATCATAAGCAAATAATTACAGGCTAGCGTGAACGGGACACGAGAAGTGTGTCTAATTACATTTCTCTCGCAGTCCATATAGAGCCGTAGCCCGGGAGGAAAGCAAACTGCAATACCAAAAATAGCGTGGAAACAGATGGTAGAAGGAAAAATAAAGCGTGTAGGCCGAGACGTATGGACGGGACGCTAAAATATTTTATAGTTTCTTTATTTTGGTGAACTTAATACTGCAATCGCACATAACTGTGCCACGTGGTCTCTATAGTTGTGCACAGCCACGTGGCAGTTTTCATGTCCGGCGTTTATCTTTTTCGGACGGGCTACTTGTCACCTTGACTCATTTGTTAATTACAATGCTTTTCTGCGTCAATTCCGGTCACTTCCTTTCTCATCTGTTTTTTGCTTTTCTGTCATCAATATGAAAGCTGAAATTGAGCAATTGATCCAATTGGCATAAAACTGAGACCCTCCCAGGTTTGTACTTTCTCTACAATCTCCAAGAAATGATGTGAGCAGCCCGTGTGTGATTTTTTTATACCTTGGTTTTGGTCCGTGAACTTCTGTTCTTTTTTTTTCTTTTTTAGTTCTTGAAACCGGGTGGACAAAAACCGTTCTCAGAGCAAAAATTCGCAGCGAAAGTCTGAGAAAAATACCCTAATTTACAACACATAAAAATTCCAAAGGTTCTCTGTGCAGAGCAATTTACGTGACTGCGTTTATTTCTTTAGTGGCTCATGTCGCTTCTTTTCTCATGACCTTAAATATTTTTGTTTACAACGGGCACGCCGCGATATTTCCCGGGGCTGCCAAGCGAGCTCACTATGGTAACAGGCAGAAAATAAAGCAAGAATTTGCAAGCAACTAGAGTGAAAATAACGGATAGACGGCTAGATTGCAAATTGACCTCCGGTCAAACCAAAGGAAGAGCCAGTAGAAAGATGAAGGATATCCGAAAGAAAACGTGCGCCTTTTTTACCAATCAAGAGGTGACACAAATACACGAGTATTTGTTGCTGAGAACTGTCGTTGTTGCTTAGTGCAAGTCTATTTGTGTGCCAGCATGCAACGGCAGCTTTAAGTAAATTTCCACAAACGTGTCCGTAAAACTTTCCGACTGATAATTTTTCTCAGGTATAGTGTCTAACATCGAACGAATTCTGTTTTCACTCGGCTTCTCTGAGTTTCGGCATCTCTTTGGGCATGCAGTTTTATTTAACACGGAACCCAAGGATCGAGCTCGGTTGCAGGGCAACGGCTCGAGAACACAATAGTGGAGGCGATGGCTGGAATCCCGTTCTCTCGTGTGATGGAGAAGCCAAACTCCGGTTCCTAGTGATATCACCTGTGCCCAAAGATCACAATTCGCGTGTCGTGCAAACTGTTGCCTCCAATATTGCACGCATTGCAATATGTATCAATACCACATACTAAATGCATATACCCTAATAGCTGTTCATTTTTACTCTCATTTTTACAGCACTAGCTGGTAAGCAAAACACCTCTGTCTCTGTACTGAGCATCGGGGTAGCTGGAGCGTCCGCAAACCGTTGAACTGTCCCGTACATGCAGCTCATGCCACGCGCTTTGCTCTCCCTTCTTCGCCCTCAGTTTTCCGCGGGCAATAGAAATTACGGCGAACAATGCTTTCAAGCCCCTATAAAAAAACAGCCTTCAATCAGTAGACGGCCCAGCATCCAGCTCTCCTGCCCGCCAGAGAGGCGGGAATGCTTGGCCCACAACTGTTTCTCATATACATTAATGATCTGCCTTCAAACGTAACATCTAACATACGCATGTTCGCTGACGACTGTGTGCTTTATCGTGCTATTCTCACCCACCTCTGACCAATCTTCCATTCAAAATAACCTTAATGCTGTTCAGGAGTGGTGTAATAAATGGCTAATAGAACTTAAACCAAGTAAATGTAACCTTTTGTCCATCAGCAGCCGCCGTAATCCTCTAATATTCTCTTACGTAATATCAGAAGTTCCCGTACAACTAGTTCAGTTATACAAGTACCTAGGCATAACAATTTCTAGCGATCTTTCTTGGAGCTTGCATGTTACTAACATAATATCGTCAGCAAACAAGACGCTAGGTTTCCTCAAGCGCCATCTTCACCAAGCTCCCCAACATATAAAGTTATTAGCTTACGCATCATTCGTCAGGTCCAAACTAGAATTTGCATCGCCCTTTGGAATCCTCATCAAGCTGACCTCATCAATGCCCTCGAATCTGTTCAAAATTGCGCTGCTCGTTTCATTCATTCATCGTACTCTTACGACATCAGCGTTTCCTCTTTAAAAACAGGATCCCGATTGTCTCCCTAACCGCTCCGCCGTCGCATTGCCAGCTTGTCTTTGTTTCACAAATTCTTCCACAGCCCTATGTACATCGCACCTTATATTCTTCCCTCAGCACGCACATCTCATCGCTCCAGCCATCACCTACAAGTTGACCGTCCACACTCACGCACCGTCACCTTTTCTAATCCCTTCTTTCCTCGTGCAGCCGCAGACTGGAAGGGCCTTCCAAGCACCGTTGCCATCATAACTTGCCCAAGTCTTTTCGCTGAAAATGTAAAAACTTTCTTGTTATTGTGAATATTTCCATTTAATTGTTGCCACCCCTTATGTAACAACCCACTTTTGGGGCCTTTAAGGCAATGAAATGAAATAAATAAAAAATAAATGAAATTTCACGCATGCATCAAACTGTGGGTAAACAGCGCTATTCGGTATTCGTCATGCTTTTGCATTGCTGAGCGAAAAATGCACGAGGATGTGAGGCCTAGGGGACGCCTTCAAAGGTATACTAAAACGGGGCATGCTGTGACAGAGTCTGACAGATTGCTCCAGTCCTTTGTATCGCCAGCGGTTCCTTTAGCAATTCCAGTTTCATAGCTAGCAAGGCTATTGATCGGAATTTACGCGTAAATGCTTGGAAGGAGGAATCTTTTCATAGCATTTAACGAGGAATTATTGATTGCTCTCGGCACCTTCGTGATAAACTTTTAAACCTTAGAAAACCTTATCTGGCCGCAACGGAAACGGCACCATTATCAAGGCGCCAGATATGGCCTCGCTCAGCTGGTTCTGCTGTGACCTGCGTCGCCAGTCTTCTTGAAGTATATCGTCACTAAAGTACATTTGGGAGATAACTTATGTACCTTCATGTTGTCGCAAAAATTTCAAACCACCGAGAAGTGTCAAAGCAAAAATCGTTATTCCTGTAAAGCGTGCACCACCAGGTCTGAGATTATAGTGCAAAGAAGGCCACTATTAAAGCGTTTGAAGAACGCTTTGTTGAAAATTACAAAACGTGAAGAAATTAAAGTGCTACCGCCACCACAAGGACTATTCGCTTGTTTCATAGCTGTCAAAACTGCAGATATCTTACTGCAGCTAACGACCTGTCATAATAACGTGCATGTTGCACACTGTCTCAAGAAATGCACATTAGAACAAGCAGCACAATTCCGGGTTTTTCTCAAAATTCTCGGCTGTTTGGTATCGTGGAAAACGTTTATATCCAGACTACTAAATCCAACAGTGGTTTTCGGGAGGAACGAGTAGTTCAATATGTCAATTCTAGATGTGCACGGCATAACGACGATTGGCTCAATAGTACGAAGAGATATGCATGGTGGTCGGATATACAGAGTAGTGTCTAAATTAAATTCATTTTCACGGAACATGTAAAGAAACTTGAGACAGGCTATTTTCTACGTGTGGCTTCGGCAAGTTAAGCTCGAATACGTTGAGCTGTTAATGAGTGTGTCTTGCGGAAAGCTGAGAATATAAACAATAAATCTAACCTATGCAATTCCTCAAGTTTATTGATTTGGTATTCGCAATGAGGCTCGCTCATTAGCTTGCATACACTAACTTTGCTCTCACTATAATTTTATATACTTTAAGCCTTACATCTGATCTGGTGTTGCATGTTTTAGTTTGTGTTATAGAAAGCAGAGTTCTCGATTTGCCAAAACACATATCTGATCGATGTGTTCACCCCAATGTAAAGTTTTAGTAAATGCGACGCCTTAATATTTTAGTTTATTACGCTTCATGATCGGAATGTTATCAATTTTATACGGAAAGTCTAACGAGAATTTTATTAATTACACTTATGGCGAAAGATTTACTTGAATTAACTTGCATGTCACATTTCATATACCAGTCACAGGCATCTTTTCAACTCTGATTAAGGAGCAGTTCATCGTCAACATCTTTTATATGGCAGTACAAGAAACAATCATCTGCTAACAGTCGAACTTACATATGACGTTCTATATCTTCTGCAATATCACTGATGTAGAGCATATATAGTACGTGACCAGATTAGAACCCTGGGGAACCCGGGAATAAACATGCGATGTACATGAGCGTTCACCAACTATTTGAACAATTTGTTTCCTATTAGAAAAATAGGTGCGAACCCTGCCAATAATCTGGAAGTCGACATCAAATGTATACAATTTTTCAGAAGTTATTCATGACACACTTTCGCGAATGCTTTTTACAATTTGACAAATCCAGAGCAATTGCATCAATTTGCTTTCTTCAGGTAAAGGCTGCGGTGAGGATGTAAACAGTTTCAAAATGTTGAGTGATCGTCGAGAAGCGACGTCGGAAACTATGTTTCCGTTGCTAAAAAAAGATTGCTGTTTTTGAGAAACTCCACTAAATACTTAGCTATTACATGTTCGAGTAATTTGCACGAAGTAGATATGATATATAAAGGGCAATAGTTTTCTATTTTTTACTTCGCTGGCCGATTTGAAGACTGGTGTAAATATCGCGAGCAGCCAATGATTCAGCCAGTTGTAAGGAACATTTAGCTCCACCTTAATTGTATGGCGCCATGGCTGTAGTTGCTTAATTCCCATATATGTCAAGAATTGATCAGTCTCTACTTAACATTCATAAATCAATGAGAGGTAGCTTTCATGCCATTCGTGGCGAAGTGGTGCAGCGGTTAAGAGTTGCGCCGCTGCCTTCCGTAGGCAGGTGCTGCCACCGATGGGGCTCCTTGGGACCCAGATTTCTCTACCCGCGCAATTTCTTGCTGCCAATGTTTAATTTAACTGCCACCTGCCTTGGCGGCGACTTTGCCAATTCGTTGGGCAGGTTGTGACCTAGGCGGTCTGGCGCCCTCCCTTTAGCACAAGACACAAGGCACGACGCACAAGAGCACAAGACAAGACAACATTCTTGCTTGGGGTTGCTATGTCTGGAGTAGTCCTTTAGCACTAAATGTGAAATCTGGCAAAACTTTTTACTTATCCCACAAAACAGGCAAAGAAAAACCCAAACCAAGTATAAGTAGGACTGCAAGTATACTACGGGTAAACGGCATGAATTGAAAGAGGATAGGGGTAAGAAGAAATCGCTGCTCTCTTCTAAGCGGTGATGAACGGAGAAGAGGAAAAAGAATTCGCCCGTGCACGAAGAGAAACACCGGAATGCAACGTGCGGGAAAAAGAAAAAAGGAAAGGAAACACTAGAAACCAGAGAAAATAAAGTGAACCGGATGGACACGAGCGCTTTCTGGCCCGACTCTCATTTCGAAAACAGCATATCGGCTTTGCAGCGCTCGGAAGAAAGCGGGAAGCCAGCTCCAGGCATCCTCTTCCTCTCGGCAGAGTGCTCATGCCTCGCCAGGAAGTCGTCGTAAGTGCAATACAGCACTCCATAGGGGAGAATGTTTACAGCCCTATTCCCGCAGGCCTTCTATATTCTTTTGGGCGACCGATCCGACTTCTTTCGTTCCTTCAATAACGTGAGCCTTTCGGTGAATGCTACTCCTGTTTGGACTAGGATAGCTATAGAACGAGGTGGTGATACCTGCGGCCATCGCGTTCACCTTTTGTATTCCTGCTCTACTCCCTCCTTTTTTTCCATACCCCCTTGTGCCGCTCAGGAAGTGAACCCGAGGGATGCTCGGAGTAGTGGAGGAGGCCTGAAAAGCCAATGACCGGTGGCGTCGTGTTTGTCGAAGGATACAACCAGGAAGCTTCGTAACGTCTCCTATATCCAGGAGAGGCGCATAGTCATGAAAAAAAAGGTCGATATTTTTGTTATCTATCTTCATTTTACCCGCTTCTATTCCGGTACAACTAGCCTCGATTGTATGACTTCTTTTATTACTTCTCGGCTTTACGATCCATTTTCTGATTATTTCTGTGTTTTTGAGCGCTTCGAGACATCTCACCTCGGTACTGCCGACCTCCTTTATTTACACTGTCAAAGCTGCACCAGCAGCAACAGCAAAGGCTTTACAAAATATAGGTGGGCAAAGGGGTGTTTTTAGTACTGTGGTGACAAAGAATTAAACCGGGCAATAAATAATTTAGTATTGCTTGAATAAAATGAAGGAAACAGGACAAGATTCCGTGCAGTGCAGCTTTTCTTCTATTTAATTAACTGGATTAACTGTAAAACCTTCCTTGCTGTCTCTCTAATGCGGTTCAAAAGATTTTAATTGTTCAACATAATCATCTGAAATATCCGTATTGCATTTTAGCATTTGCGTTAATTACAGCTAAATTGCGCTTCTGCGCTTTTTGAATGCGCGCGCTCTTTTTCTTTACCGAGCAAGTAGGCGCGCTCCGAAGACGTCTTCCTTCGCTCAACAGTTCTGCTATGGCCCGCTCTGCTTGAAGGATGGACTGCCGTTGCATTTCTTTTAGCATTGTTTCAATGATACGCCCATTTTGAGTCCTGAAATTGTTTATGTTTTTAATCTGGTGGCCCGGGATGGAAAACTGCTGGGAATAACAGTGCTGAGACAGGGACAAAGAAGGAAGAAGACAACAGGACCTGCGCCGGTACTGTTGTCTTCTTCCTTCTTTGTCCCTGTCTCAGCGCTGTTATTCCCAACAGTATGCACCAACTAGCTCAACTATCCGTTTTCATGATGGAAAAATCGCTTTTCCTACCCCATTTCTTTTTTGTTATCTTCTCTTGTTCTAAGGAATATTACACTACGTGATAAATTTTCCAGGGCGATTTCTGGGAAGGCCAGGACAAGAATAGAAGCGCTTATGAGGGTGCCAATATTTCTGTAGTTTTCTGTACTCTTGGCCCAACACAAGTATTTTTATGTTTTTTGATGATGATGTAAAGATATGGACTTGCCTCTTAATGGGGTGGTCCAAATCGGAACAGATTGGTATCGGCAGAATCCTGACGAGAAGCGGAGGCTGATGACACTAGTTTCAGACGGCTGGGATGAGTAAATCCTGTCGTAAAGGACAAAATTTGCGGAGAGCATGTGAAGCGCGTCCGCTCGCCTGGCCTCCGAATCAAGCCACCGGGTGGCTAGTGTGCGATACTTGCGATGGGCGGCTGGCTTTCCACTGCTTCTTTGAACTGATTTGTGCGGTCGCCTATCTGTTACGCTGCTGAGCGGGCTTCTGTCGAGTGGAGGCCTAGTCAAGGGTGGACGTAGGCGCATTATAAACGCTTAATGGTAACATTGTAGCGTTGGAGCGCAAGAGCCCATCGCGTATGCTTTGCACTTTGAGGCACACTGCTCGTAAGAAAGGAGAGCGGATTGTGGTCAGTGATGAGAGTCACGGTGGCGGCGAAAACCCACGTCTGAAACTTTCTTAAACCCGCCGCGGTGGCTCAGTGGTTAGGGCGCTCGACTACTGATCCGGAGTTCCCGGGTTCGAACCCGACCGCGGCGGCTGCGGCTTTATGGAGGAAAAACGCTAAGGCGCCCGTGGGCTGTGCGATGTCAGTGCACGTTAAAGATCCCCAGGTGGGCGAAATTATTCCGGAGCCCTCCACTACGGCACCTAATTCTTCCTTTCTTCTTTCACTCCCTCTCTTATCCCTTCCCTTACGGCGCGGTTCAGGTGTCCAACGATATATGAGACAGATACTGCGCCATTTCTTTTCCCCCCAAAACCAATTATTATTATTAATTATTATTATTATTATTATTATTATTATTATTATTATTATTATTATTATTATTATTATTATTATTATTATTATTATTATTATTATTATTATTATTATTAAACTTTCTGAATGCCCAATTACCCCGAATGCCTCCGTCTCAATTGCCGCCCACCTCATCTGCGATGGTGTGAACTTGTGACTGGCGAAGTTATAATAATAATAATAATTGGTTTTTGGGGAAAAGAAATGGCGCATTACTGTCTCATATATCGTTGGACACCTAAACTGCGCCGTAAGGGAATGGATAAGGGAGGGAGTGAAAGAAAAAAGGAAGAATGAGGTGCCGTAGTGGAGGGCTCTGGAATAATTTAGACAACCTGCGTATCTTTAACGCGCACTGACATCGCACAGGTCACGGGCGCTTTGCGTTTCGCCTCATTGAGACGTGGCCGTGGCGGTCGAGTTCCAACCCGGGTACTCCGGATAAGTAGCCGAGCGCCCTCACCACTATCTTATCGCCGATTCTGCAGTTGAAAACGGGTTTTTGGGGCAAGTAAATAAAGCAGAAACTGTCTCACGTAACTCGGTGGACACCCGAATAGCAACATTAGGGAAGGAATAAAAGAGGGAGTGAAAAAAGAAAGGAAGAAAGATGTGCCGTAGTGGACGTCTCCGGTTTATTTCGACCACCTGGGGAACTTGCCCTGACCTCGCACAGCACGCGGACTTCTTTTTGCGTTTCGTCTTCATCGAAACGCGGCCGCCACAAGCCGCCGGCTTTTCTCACAATGGGCTCTCCCGCTGAAAAACTGCCCACGTTGACGAAATGCAATGAGGCGCCCAGGGCGCTGAAGGTAGCCATTAACGCGATCACGTGATACCATAAAGGTTGAGCTTAGGTGTCCGCTGAACTTTCTTACAAAGAACTAAAAAATTTGGAAGACACTTAAGCTTCATCATAAATAGTGAGACGCGACAGCGTGTTGCAGCCTGGCCAGGGAGTCCACTGAACGCCATCGGCCGTTGGGCACGACGCGTTGCCCGTTGGACAATTTAAGGAAAGGACGTCTGTCTCACATATCTCGGTGGACACCCGAACCGGGCCGTAAGGGAAGGAAAATGAAATGAAATTAGATTTTAAGGAAAGGAAATGACGCCTGTCTCACAATTCTCGCTGGACAACCGTACCGCGCCGTAAGGGAAGCAAAACGCCTTCCTTTACGGCGCGGTTCAGGTGTCCACCGAGATGTGACATATACGGCGCCATTTTTCGCTCATGGCCAACGCCACGGACGCCGACGACACCGGCTTTTCTGCGAGACGAGGCCCTTAACGCTATCGCGTTAATAGAACCTTTAAATTGAAGAACAAAGCAGGACATGTAATGCGGAATATATTATGGAACATGTGCTCAACCACTGAGGACCGTGTGAAAAAAAACTGCTACCTTTTCCTCACATGAGGCACACCTTTGTGTGTCATGGAAAGTGGAATGAACCATTCTGAAAGCATACGGATGTGCTTCAATCGCAGTTGGTTTTCTGCATTCGCCTGGAGAAGTGTGTGCACTCTTGTTGTGATGTATTAAAGCGCAAAAAGAAATATCAGAGGGAACCCAACAGTGCTTACCCGCTGCGAATGGGAAAGCATTAGTGTGCTATCGTAAGCGTTCGATCTCTAAAAAGGACGCGCATTAAGAAACTGATCGGATGTGCCGTTTCGAACGGTGATTCTGAAAACTACACTACACTAAGTGCACTAAATCACTTCTTTCTCCCTTCTCACAGTCCGAATCGGGCAACTAGACGCGACCTGGCGTCTGTAACGTTGTGTGTGTCCAATCTACCACACTGGATGGTGGAAATAAATGGTAGATCCCGAGAGTTTGGCCACCTAATCGTTCTTCCTGGGAGGCTGCTTTATGAACCGCTCAGCCCGCTGACCAGAAATGGCTGGTGGATCGGGCTTTATGTGAAGCACAAGCCCGTGGACTCTTCGACCAGTAGGGGACACCACTGGAAGACTTTTTTTCCTCTCATAAAAGTTGATTCCATCCATCCACCCAATCAACGCGGTGGCCTATTGATACAGTGCCGCGTGTCTGTCACAATGATGTGGTTTGAACCCCACCACGGCGGCATCGTTTCGATGGAGGCGAAACGCAATGGCACCCGTGTGCTGCGCGATGTCAGTGCATGATGAAGATCCCCAGGCGCTCGAAATTATTCCGGAGCCCTGCACTACAGCAGTTTTCTTCTCTCAGTTCCTCCTTTATCCCTTCCCTTCCCACGTGTTTCAGGTGTCCGCCGATATATGATACAGATACTGCGCCATTTTCTTTCCCCAAAAACAAAATATTATTATTATTACAATGTTGTCAGCGCTAATGCATGCAACCAACATCTCTCTCTAACCACTGCCACGTATCTCAAAGTGTGATTGAGGCTTCCACTGTCCCAGGGAGCCAGTTATGCGCCTTGCTTTGCTCAGATTCATTGGAGTGTAGAACGCCTACGGCAACGAACACAATGAAAGCCGATGGCCGATTGAAAACAAATTAAAATTGTGGCTCCAATACACGCAGTGAAGGTGGTTGGACGCCGAAGCTATGAAACGACACCCAGTTACCCATTGCAACGCCAGTTTAAAATTTACACATGCGGCTCTAAAAAGAGTGAAACCAGTGACAAGTGAAATATACTTGAGCTGTTTGCTGTATGCCTGATTTCAATGGAGATATGCTGTGTGCATTGTTTTTAGCCTAGCTTTTTCTGCTTACGACGATGACGCGAAAACGCAACCGTAATATGAGACAGATACTGCGCCATTTCCTTTCCCCAAAATCCAAATATTATTATTAATAATCTTTGCCGGGAAACACACGCGGGGAGAAGGAACGTGCTTCGAATTGTTTGCTGCCGCCGTTATTATACATTATGTGGTTTGCACTTCACACGAGGGCATTGAATGACGTCAACACCTTTCGAAGCAGCTGCAAACCTACTGTTTACCGGAACGCGTTGTTGCAATTGCAGGTACATCGCGCGTCGGAAATACTCTCTCGCGGTCGTCAATAATAAACAACTCCTCAAAATAAGTGCCTCCGTATTCTGGCGTAACCCAGAGACGTCAGAGGAAGCTGTCATAGCACTGGCTTGTGTAGGCACAAAAACGAGGTAAGTACATCATCAGTGACTCCAATGTTGCCATACTAAATTTCAGCAGGGGCTGGGTTTCTCCTCTTACGAATGCAATCCTAAGCTGCCATGTCATAGACCGGTAATTTAAACTACTCTGGACAACAGCACGTGCATCCCTGCCTAGTAATGAGACGGCCCACGAGTTCTCCCGAGGCTTTTCCTCCGGGCGGGCCCGATCAAGGTGGTCTTTACAGACAGGGATCGCATGGTGGCATACAGAGAAATTACCCAGCACTATCGTTTGCAACGACCTAGACTTACTCCAAGCCTCCAAGGTACCAAGCCACCAACTCGCGCCGGTTAAAAACTTACACCTTTCCAAACCCGGCCCTCTGGAGTCATGTACCCAGGGCAATTGTAACAAAAATACACAGACTGC
This sequence comes from Amblyomma americanum, assembly GCA_030143305.2. NCBI lineage: Eukaryota > Metazoa > Arthropoda > Arachnida > Ixodida > Ixodidae > Amblyomma > Amblyomma americanum. The sequence goes on along the minus strand of JARKHS020026560.1, from coordinate 259,764 downwards.
AAACTTAGGGCCACCTTGGACCACATACTATGGGAATGTCATCATGCCCCCGGGAAGGATGAGGTATGAAGACGAAAGACCGATGGGAGACCTTACTACTGAGCTCCGACCCAGCGACTCAGCTACAACTCGTGCGACTGGCCGAAGCCGCCGCCAAGAGTCAAGACCTTTCGGCCGTCGTCTAGACGGGTAGCCCTCTGGCTACCCTCTTTCTGTTGGGCATTAAGAGTTTTCTATCCCATCCTATCCTATCCTATCCCTTACGGCGTGGTTTGGGTGTCTGCCGAAATATGTGCGAGAGGCGTCATTCCCTTTCCTTATATTGTTCAGCGGGAAAGGCGTCGCGCCGAACGAACAATGGCGTTCCGTGGACCCCTTGGCAACGCTGCAACACGCTGTCGCGTCCCGTTCTTAAGGAGGAAGCTTAAGCCTCCTCTAATTTTTCATTTTCTTGTCGCCTTTTATTATTTCTATCCAGTTCTGCCCGCGCCGTTATAAAATATAATAATGATAATTGGTTTCGGAGAAAAGGAAAAATGCGCAGCATCTGTCTCATATATCGGCGGACACCTGACCCGCGCCGTAAGGGAGATATAAAGGAGGGAGTGAAAGAAGAAAGGAAGAAAGAGGCGCCGTAGTGCACGGCTCCGGAATAATTTCGACCACCTGGGGATCTTTAACGTGCACTGACATCGCACAGCACACGGGCGCCTTAGCGTTTTTCCTACATAAAAACGCAGTCGCCGCAGTCGGGTTCGAACCCGGGAACTCCGGATCAGTAGCCGAGCGCCGTAACCACTGAGCCATCGCCGCGGGTAGCCGTTATCGTACATTATGCGGTTTGCACTTCACACGAGGGCTTCCAATGACGTCCACCCTTTTCGAACAAGCTGCAAGCTTGTTTACTGGAACTCGTCCGACGTTGTTCCCATTCTATACAAAAATTAAATAGGAAATTTACGCAGCGCCTGAGATGCAGATATATTCATGTGATATATATTAAAGCGCTCTCTAGACTTCAGTACTACACCATTTCCTTTCCTCAAAAAACCAATTCTAAAGCGATGCTGAATACCTCTACCGTCCAAAGAAAATTTCGTGTTGTTTATTTCGTTTGTGGAGCTTTTGTGTCGTCGTTAGCTCAATTTCGCCTCAGGTAGCCTCTAAGAAGGAGCCATGTGTGTAAATTTTCAAGTGACATCGCAATGTGCAACTGGGTGTCGATTCACAGCTTCGGTGTCCAGCCACCTTTACTGCATGGATCGGAGCCACAATTTTCAATTTTTTTTTCAATCGACCATCGGCGTTCATTGTGTCGCCGGTCGGATCTCAGTAGTATGGTCTCCCTTGGTCTTTCGTCTTTATACCTCGTAAGCGAAATTAATTATGATAGAAACATTCTTAATGTCCAACAGAAAGAGGGTAGCCAGAGGGCTACCCACATAGACGACGGCCAGAAGGTCTTCACTTTCGGCGGCGGCTTCCGCCAGTCGCACGAGTTGTAGCTGAGTCGCCGCTTCGGAGCTAAGTAGTAAGGTCTCCCATTGGTCTTTCGTCTTTATACCGCGTAAGCGAGATTTAATATCTGCTACGGGTCCCATGTCAATCCAAGATGTTGTAACGAGAGCTACACTGGGCTTCCAGTCGAGCATTTCTCGGTACATGGGAGAGGCCAGTCGTGCCCATGCGCCGTTACCATGGCAAGCCAAGAGGAGCAAAGTGCGGCGTGCGCTTCGCCGACGCCACGGCCGCGCGCGCACTCCACAGTCAAAGCCGAGCGTGACGTCACGCGGATTTGCAGTTGTGCGCATGCGCCGATACTAAGGTAACAAGAGAGACCCCACAGCTGGGCCGCGTTCTTCATCGCCGCCTCGCCGCACGCCACTCAATCACCCGAACCCCGCGTCGCATGCGCAGCACTGCGTATAAAAGGCCGAGCTGTGGTGGGCGTCTGTGTGTCTGTGGCGGAGTGCATGTCTTGAAGCACTCTGGCACTGGTTAGCCCGGTATTGCACTGCCTTCGGGATCGGCCCGGGGCATATTAGCGCGAGCATATTTTCTTTCACTCTTTGCTCTCCTATCCTATACCCCTCCTGCTTTCAGCACGCGGCAGCGAGCGTGGCTCGGCTTGAGCCAGTAGGCAGGCCCGTGCACTATCTTTTTCCTTCTTCCTCTCAGCAACATCAGTCAGACTGTCGGCGCCTGTATCACAACGTTTGACATGAATGCAGAGGAGAGCCCAGCCGCTTCTAAACGGCGGTTTAGACGAGGAAAGATCCTGAGGTTGTTGCCTGGCAGTTGGCTTTAACCAAATAAGAACGCTGAAGTCTGTGTGTACCTGAAACTAGCTATCACCGCTGTCAGACATCTCCCTTCGATCGCGGTGAATAATGGTGAAGACTGCTGTGTTCGGCTTCTGGAAAGCGGCATTATCATCTAAGGAGTCCACGTGGCCCCGGGAACATCTGTCAAGCAGACGATCGATGTGGTTGCTACGTGTATACCAGCCTACAGCACAGTTTCACAGTTGCGTGTGACTTTCTGTGATTTCAACAGGAAGCAGGACTCTCTTAGTGAGTGCATGAAAGAAAAATTTGAGTTTAATTTAGGTTCGGACCCTCACGTCCAGACTACACAATGGGCAGCTACACTACTATTGAGCTTGTATACTAAAGAGGATCTACCAAATCGAAATACTGTATCGAAAACGTTTGAGACCCCTTCATGCCGCTTCACAGATCATCCGGCACTCTTCGTCTCTGTCAAACAAAATCAATAAAAGATGTGTATACCCAATGTCTCTCATTGCTTAACATACAGTTACCACAAGAAGCTAAGCCAGGAAAACGTACCTCTCGCTACGTGTAGCCTGGCATAACCGAGCTACGTCACTGCCACTTTTTCAAATTTATTTTTGTAAATATGGCCAGGCGCTTGGAGCACTCCAGCACGGGTTGGCCCGGTATTGCACTGAATCGGGGATCGTCCCGCTACATATTAGCGCGCGCGTCTTTCCTAATCTTTCCTCTCTTATCTTTCGACTCTCCTATTTTAAGCACGTGGCAGCGGTTGTCGCTCAGCTTGAGCCGGTGGGCAGGCCCGTTCACTTTCCTTTTCAATCTTCCTGACAGCAACAGCAGCAGTAGCTTACCATGACGCGAAATTTTCCTTGGGCGGTAGAGGTATTCACTATCGCTGTAGAATTGCTTTTCTTAATTATTTAATAATTGGTTTTTGGGTAAAGGAAATGGTGCAGTATCTGTTTCGTATATCGTTGGACACCTGAACCGCGCCGTAAGGTGGTGGTAGTGGTTTTATTAAAAATAATAGTAAAAAAGGAAGGAAAAGATTTTTGCTAGCCCCGGCATCTGCCATCGATACTGAAGCGCCTGAGCTGGGGCAGCGGAAATAAAGGACAGCAGGCAGAATGGAGAAATGAAATGAAAGAGAGAGGTGAGGGGACAGGAAGAGAGGATAGGGGGAGAAGTAATATGTACAAACCATTTACACAATAAGAAATGTGTAGAGGTTGTGCGCGTGACTGGTTCATTTTAGAGGAATTAAATCACACACGTGCACAGCACTGTGTTGGTTACAACTTGAGTGGGGCGTCCAGTTATTAATCGTTCAAGGTAGAACTCGCGGAGCGTTCGGTCACTGCGTGTAGCTACCTGACGGAGAACAGGCGGGACGTCAAGCCCGTGTGTTCGAGGAATGCACAGAGGCTCACCAAAGTTCGTTCACGAGTGCGTGCACTGCTCTGCGGCCACAATAGCGTCTTGATGGAGTCTGGTAGTATGCCCTGCGCCCTATAGGCCGCGAGCATATCGCGACGAGCATCGGCGAACGCGGCACAGTGAATGAGCAGGTGTTCTAGTGTTTCCACTGCACCGCATCCGTCACACACACCACTCGTCGCTATTCCGTGACGCACCCGTCGTTCCCCGGGCCACACGCAGCCAATGCGCGCGCGGAGGATCATTGCACGTTGTGACCGTGTAAGTGCGCGACAGCCGGTGACACTGTCGATGCGCTCACCTCCCGCGATGCGTGGGTCGGGGTGCTGCTTTCGGAGATGGTCGTGGATGGCCGCACGCACGTCCTCCAGCGCAAGGTGCAGATCGCTGGCAGATAGTTGGTGTGCAGCGGTCGCGAGGTCGTCAGCTTTTTCAATGCCGGCGATGTCGCAGTGACCGGGCACCCACTGTGCACGCACGGCACAACCTCTCTGCGCGAGGCGCTCGATCCGCGACCGAATTTCCCGCACTAGTGGGGTACCGCGGCCGTTAGATTGCAGGCGGCTGAGGGCGGCGCGGGAGTCGCACAGCAGAGCACTCCTGGGCGGCGGAGGGCCGAGGGTGAGCAGCAGGTCCAGCACGAGCCGGATCCTCATCAACTCCGCCGTGGTGGAGGAGCCCAGGAAGGCTGCGTGTTGCTGGCTGTGCAGTCGCAGGGTGGGGACGGTGGCCGCCGCAGCAAGGGAGCAGCTGTCGCGGGCCACTGAGCCGTCGGTGTACACAAGGAGATGGTCCTGGACCTCCTTGGGTATGACGGCTCTGGCCAGCTGCTGCACAGCACAGAGGGATGTGCTCCGCTTTCCCGCAATGCCGACGATCTCTCGCTGTACCTCCGAGGCAGCAGGCCAGGTCGCGCAGGAGCCGTAGGGGTTTGGGCCTTGTGTCAATTGCTCATACTCGAGCAGCGCTGCGCCCATTCGTGAGCGCGGGTGCGAGCGCATACGCTGCAGCAGCGAGCCGCCGTCCGGTGCTCGGTGAAGCCGGTCGATGTGATTCAATGCCCTGCGCGCTGCTTGAAGCTCAAGTGGCCACGCTCCTGCCTCGGCCAACGTTGCGGCGCACTGCGAGTTTTTGGGCAGGCCTAGCACACGCGCAGGGACTTGCGGTGCTGAAGCTCGAGTTTCTTCCAGCACGGCTTGCGCACCGTGACGAGCGGCAGCGCATAGAGCACCGCCCCCAAAGCTGCGGCATTGTATAGACGCAGCGCGGCTTGCTGGGAGATGCCCTGGCCTCGAGCGGTGAGATTTTCACGGCGGCGGTGATCCTCTTCATCTGCAGACAGGCCTTGGCCGCCGCGGGGCGGAAGGAAAGGCGCCAGTCGATGTCCAGGCCAAGGTACCGCACCGATTTACGCCAAGAAATCGGAGTCCCGTCCAGTGACAGTGGCGCAATGTGCGCCACTGTCGGACCCCCCGCACCCAGGCACCCCCGCACGCGGAACGCCTCGCCCGGTGGTCCCCGGCACCAGAGCTATGTCGTCTGCACATATCGACATGTACACATGGTGTCGGCCGCTTGTGGGGAGGGAGGCCGGCACCACCGCCGTAAGGGAAGGGATAAAGGAGGGAGTGAAAGAAGAAAGGAAGAGGTGCCGTAGTGGAGGGCTCCGGAATAGTTTCGACCTCCTGGGAATCTTTATCGTGCACGGACATCGCACAGGACGCGGGCGCCTTAGCGTTTTTACTCCATAAAGACGAAGCCACCGGGATCGGGTTCGAGCCCGGGAACTCCGGATCAGTAGCCGAGCGCCTAACCACTGAGCCACCTCGGCGGGTTTGGTTTCTTGGGGAAAGGAAATTGTGCAGTATCGGTCTCACATATCGGCGGACATCTGAACCGCGTCGTAAGGGAAGGGATATAGGAGGGAGTGAAAGAAGAAAGGGAGAAAGGTGGCCGTAAGGGAAGGGATAAAGGAGGGAGAGAAAGAAGAAAGGGTGAAAGGTGCCGTAGTGGAGGTCTCCGGCATAATTTCGACCAGTTCGGATCGTTAATGTGCACTGACATCTCACAGCACACGGGCGCCTTAGCGTTTTTCTGGGGAACTTCCGCTGGGGGCCGCCGCGGTCGGGTTTCGATGTGGTCGAAATGCTAAGGCGACCATGTTCTGTGCGATTTCAGTGCACGCTTCAATGGCGCGTGTCTGCTGCAACGTTGTGAATGCCAACGCATGCAGCGCACATTGTCACTACCGCCACTTAAGTTAAATCTTCTAAGCATGAACCCGTCAAACTTTAAAGCCTTCATGCGTTCCTATACTGCAAAAAATGTAATATATTTTTGTCTTTATTATTTCTTTAATACCTCTGTCTCTCCTTCATACATATTTGTGAATGTTTCTATGTTTTGTTTTGGGCTTTCTTTATTCACTTCTTGTGTTCTGATGAGCTGACTGCCACCGCTGCTCTGCCAAGTGTACACCAGGATGCAGGACCGGTCAAGCCTCCAGGAGGCTTTTTGCCTGCCATCCTCGACATTATATCTGTATGGTGTAACGTTGGAATAAATATTTGAAATTTGAAATTTGAAATCGGAGTTAGGTGTCCACAATGCAGGTCTGGGATGGCAGATATGAAAATGAATATTGGTGTTTGGGGAAAGTCCGGAGTTCCCGGGTTCGAACCCGACCGCTGCGGCTGCGTTTTTATGGAGGGAAACCGCTAAGGCGCCCGTGTGCTGTGCGATGGCAGTGCACACTGCGTTTTGTTTTCCTTCGCGCTTAATTCACAATTTTTTGGAATAACGGGCAGGTTCCCATTAAGTCGAGCTGAAAAGAAGGATCGTAGACAGAAGATTGCTTCGCCATTCACTGTTTTCAGGCAGTGACCTTGCCGGGTAGACTGTGCGGCTTGCACCGTTTTTCTAAGTATCGTCTATGTTTATACAACGTCATATGAAAATCTACATTGAGTAAAATGAAAGAAAATATGTTGCTTCTTCAGAGCTGGCTCAATTTTAACTCCATTGTTAATGAACCTTCAAGGGCGTCGTTTATGTTTATGGTCCTCACTACCTGCTGGTAGCTCAAATTCTACTCCTTTTTTTTTCTTTTACTCTGAAGAGTATTTACCACAGCACTGACAGTGAAAGCGCCCTCATTCTGACTGCATATTAGTCTGCTGTTCGAAAACAAAAATGGTGAATGGTCAAAAATGGTCAAAAATGGCCCAATTTTTGTGGGACTCTACGTTGTGATTCATCTTCTGTCTAGTCTATTCTTCCTTATTTATTCTGTGTTTTCTGAGCGCGGCACGCTTCTAGACAAGGCTTATCCTTTCCGGGACTACCTCTGACCATCAGAACAAAATCTGGTTCACTTCCCTCGTAATCAATTTTTTTCTTCGTTCACATCATTGCGATCACACTCCACCCTCCTTCTAGACAGCCTCTGCAACATGACCTCTGCGTTATAATTCCTGTAAATGGTAATCCCTGGCTTTTTCAGAAAATTGTCATCGTGAATAGAATAAAAAGGTGAAGTTGCGAGGAAAGAAAAGTAAAATAAAACAGCCGCGAGCATTCTTTTTTCTGCGGCTAAGCCAAATACTCCTTTGAAATTCCTATCGATGCCGTGTACACAGAGTTGCCGGAATTTTTCCTCCCAAATAAAATAAAGTTCACTCACGTGTATACCAATCCTATTAGGGAGTAAATTCAAAGGTTTCAAATGCAACCCTAGACGAAACATCTTTTAATGTGCTTAGTTGTCAACATGATCATAGAAACGCACCCGAAGACTTGTAACTTCGCTAACCTTTTTTACGCTTATAAAATGTCGTGAGTGGTCTTCAAACATAATAACTGGCGAATTTCAAAACCCCAACTTCTGTTAAGGATCATATTTAGCGGCGGTGATTGCAGCCGTGCTTTCCATTGCGCCAGTGGTTCCGCTAGCAACTGTAGTAAATGATGCAACTGATCACGTTTTACGTATTAGGTCGCGTGACGAGAATATAGGGCGATATCCTTTCAACAGGGCTCACAGGCCTCAAAATATTTCTTCAGGGGTAAACATTACTTAGGCTCCCTTCCCACGTTATCTTTGCCAACACCGTGGTGTCTGTAACGCATACATATTCGAACAGTACCTTGCTCCTGCCTTTTTCGGCTTCTTTCTGAGAACACGCCTCCCGCCATGGTGTGCTGCTGAGCTAATGATGGCCCGAGGGCTTGTTCAAACAGTGGTCGGGACCGCCTTACTACTTCATTCGCATTCCCAGACAGGTCATGGCACAATGTTGCGAAAGGTTGCGATGGCAGAGCGGTTTTCACAGCGGCGAAGGCGAAGGACTGTCCACTCAATGTAAACAATCAAATGCTATGCTAACAGTTTATTATTTTTCTTCTTAATCACATTTTTATGTCACTGGCTGATACAATTTTTTTAACTTACCGCAAACCAACCCTACTGGTAGTGAGACGCAAAATATACTAAAAAAACAGCAAAAAATGTTCGATTAGACTTTTACAGTCGCTTTTTCTTTTGCTGAAAAAGCCAGAGAACACTGCTGTTTAATACCTCACCGCCAAATGCAGCCTCTGCTCATGAGCGACCCTCGAAGCTCGGTGAGAGTTTGCGGGGTTGTGGCGACGATTTTATAGAGTGCATCCATGCTGCGAAAATATAGTGGAACCCGTCGGAAGGCGTGATGGCTGCGCGCAAATGAAACGCCATTTGCCGGTAACTTCAGTCACTTTTAGTAGAGCGTGAGTGGTCGAGGGTTATGCTGGCTGCAATAATGGCGCTTGTCAAACATCAGCGAACAGAAGCAGCAATGTAGCAGCTCTTTTTCTAAAAAAAATATTTTTTTCTCTCTGAAATATGGGCGACCTTCTTCTTCAGCGATTATTTAGAATGTGGCATCTCCACATGTCCTCAGGTAAGAGATAGATATGAAAAAGAAAATGTTGACAATAAAAATTGATAAATTTTATTCGGATGAAAGCATCCTTTATCATTCAGCGCCAATCTTCGGAATCGCTTTTAAAACGGTGGCAGTAGCTGGTTCCTAAACCTCGAATGAAACATTTTTCTATCCGTCTCTATCTGTGTTACTTGGCGTGCTTATTTTCTCGTTTATTCGTTTCTGATATTGTTCTGCAAGGATGCAGCGATGGCGTAGAGGTAGAACATTCGCCTCGCGTGCAAGAGGACCGGAGTTCAAATCCTGGTGCCGCGCAATTCTCCACCGGGTTAAAAAAAAATTTCCGCGTGTCGATGGAATTGCATAACCAGGCCTGGAGTGCGGCCTGATCTCGGTGACCAGAGCCGACAACGCACTCTCTCCCCAGAGCAGGATTTGGCCACCCTGGTGTAGTCTTGGCCACAACCTTCTATGATCAAACCAATTAACCCTCGGCCCTCAGTCCCCAGCGGCTGCGGAGCAACTGACCACGGCGGCGGTCAGACCTGTGACGCAGCGGAGGGTGCTAAGAATCTCTGGCTCCGGACAGGCTGCCATTGGAATCTGAACCTGGCAACGTTTAACGCTAGAACTTTAGCTTGTGAGGATAGCCTAGCAGTGCTGTTTGAGGAACTAGCGGGAATTAAATGGGATGTGATAGGGCTTAGCGAAGTTAGGAGGACAGGTGAGGCGCATACAGTACTAAAGGAAGGACACATACTGTGCTATCGCGGGTTAGAGGATAGACGAGTTCTAGGTGTGGGATTCTTCATTAATAAGAATATAGCTGGCAACGTAGAGGAGCTCTACAGTATTAACGAGAGGGTAGCAGCTATAGTAATTAGGCTGAATAAGAGGTACAAGCTGAAAGTGGTGCAGGCCTATGCACCCACATCCAGCCATGATGACCAGACCGTTGACAGTCTCTATGAGGATGTAGAATCAGCAATGAATAAAGTAAAATCGCAGTACACTGTACTGATGGGCGACTTCAATGCGAAGGTGGGCAAGAAGCAGGCTGACGACCACGCGGTAGGTGAGTATGGGATAGGCTCTAGAAATAGCAGGGGAGAGTTATTAGTCAAATTCACGGATAGAAATAATTTACGGATCATGAATACCTTCTTCCGTAAACGAGAAAACAGGAAGTGGACCTGGAAGAGCCCCAATGGTGAGATTAAAAATGAAATCGACTTCATACTATGCGCTAAACCTGGCATCATTCAGGATGTGGCCGTCCTCGGAAAGGTGCGTTGCAGCGACCACAGAATGGTAAGGTCTAGTCTTAGCTTAGACTTGAAGAGGGAACGGAAGAAGCTAGTGAAGAAGAAGACCATTAACGAGTTAGCCATAAGAGGGAAAGCACAGGAGTTTAGGATAGCGCTGCAAAACAGGTATTCGGCTTTAACTGAGGAAGATGATCTTGATATTCATTCAATGCACGATAATCTGACATCAATAATTACGGAGTGCGCAGTAGAAGTAGGCGGTAGGAGAGTTCGAAAGGATACCGGGAAGCTATCTCAGGTGACGAAAGATCTGATTAAGAAGCGCCAAAACATGAGGGCATCTAACCCTACCGATAGAATAGAACTAACGGAGCTATCAAAGTTAATAAATAAGCGCAAGGTAGCCGACATAAGGAAGTTTAATTTGGAGAGAATCGAGGATGCTATAAAGAACGGAGGTAGCTTAAAAACAGTGAAGAGGAAACTAGGCATAGGTAAAAACCAGATGTATGCATTAAGAGACAAGCAGGGCAATGTCATTAGCAATATGGATAAGATAGTTAACGTAGCCGAAGAGTTCTACACAGACCTGTACAGTAGCCAATGTAATCAGAGCGTTAATGAGAAAGACAACAGTGCACAGCAATGCGTCATCCCGCCAGTAACGAAAGATGAAGAAAGCCTTAGAAGCAATGAAAAGGAGAAAAGCAGCTGGGGAGGATCAGGTAACAGCAGATCTGTTGAAGGATGGAGGGGACATCGTGCTAGAAAAACTAGCCACCCTGTATACGCAATGCCTTATGACCTCGACTGTACCAGAAGCTTGGAAGAATGCAAACATTATCTTAATTCATAAGAAGGGAGACGCCAAGGACTTGAAAAATTACAGGCCGATCAGCTTATTATCCGTTGCCTACAAAGTATTTACTAAGGTAATCGCTAATAGAGTCCGGGCAACGTTAGACTTTAATCAACCAAATGATCAGGCAGGCTTTTGTAAAGGATATTCCACAATAGACCATATTCACACTATCAATCAGGTGATAGAGAAATGCGCAGAATATAACCAACCTTTATATATAGCTTTCATTGATTACGAGAAAGCATTCGACTCAGTGGAAACCTCAGCAGTGATACAGGCATTGCGTAATCACGGGGTAGAAGAGCCTTATGTCAAAATACTGGAAGATATATATAGCAACTGCACAGCTACTATAGTCCTCCATAAAGTCAGCAATAAAATTCCAATAAAGAAGGGCGTCAGGCAAGGAGACACGATTTCGCCAATGATGTTCACCGCGTGTTTACAGGAGGTATTTCGAGGCCTGAATTGGGAACAGTTGGGAATAAGAATAAATGGAGAATACCTAAATAATCTGCGTTTTGCTGATGACATTGCCTTGCTGAGTCATTCAGGAGGTGAACTGCAAATCATGATCAATGAGTTAGACAGGCAGAGCAGATCGATGGGTCTCAAAATTAACATGCAGAAAACCAAGGTAATGTTCAACAGCCTAGCAAGGGAACAACAGTTCACAATTGGCAGCGAGAGCCTAGAAATTGTGACGGAATACGTCTACTTAGGGCAGGAAGTGACAGCTGATCCGGATCATGAGAGGGAGATAACTAGAAGGATAAGAATGGGGTGGAGCGCATATGGCAAATTCTCGCAGATCATGAGTGGCAGTTTACCAATTTCCCTCAAGAGAAAAGTGTACAACAGCATAATCTTACCGGTACTCACCTACGGGGCAGAAACGTGGAGGCTAACGAAAAGAGTTCAGCTTAAGTTAAGGACAACGCAGTGAGCCATGGAAAGGAAAATGATAGGTGTAACGTTAAGAGATTGGAAGCGGGCAGAGTGGGTGAGGGAACAAACACGGGTTAATGACATCCTAGTCGAAATCAAGAGAAAGAAATGGGCTTGGGCAGGACATGTAATGCGAAGGCAAGATAACCGCTGGTCCTTAAGGGTAACGGAGTGGATTCCAAGAAAAAGTAAGCGTAGCAGGGGGTGGCAGAAGGTTAGGTGGGCGGATGAGATTAAGAAGTTTGCAGGCAAAGGGTGGATGCAGCTGGCAAAGGATAGGGTTAATTGGAGAGACATGGGAGAGGCCTTTGCCCTGCACTGGGTGTAGTAAGGCTGATGATGATGATGATGATGATGATGATGATATTGTTCTGCAAGGGATATAGCCAATGTGTCGTTTACTTTCTCTGGTAGCCCAGGTTGTGCCTTCTGACCTTCCCTTTCTTCATGCATAATAGAAGGGCCTCATAAATTAGCGACCATGCTGATGAGGCAAAGCGGCTGCCGTAATGTATCCCTTGTCCCTCTACTATGCATGCGCACAACTAGCGAGGCGAGCGGCGTCTGCTCCACGACGAGCGCGACGAGGGAGTGACGTCATGCCAGATGGCGCGCCGAGCGATGCGACCACGGCTGAGGTGCAACCACGGCGAAGGTGCGACCATGCTGAAGAGGCAAAGCGACTGTCATAATGTGGCCCCTCTCCCTCTACTACGCATGCGCACAACTGGCGAGGTGAGCGGCGTCTGCTCCACGACGAGCGCGACGACGGAGTGACGTCATGCCAGATGGCGCTCCGAGCGATGCGACCACGGCTGAGGTGCAACCGCGGCGAAGGTGCGACCATGCTGAATAGGCGAAGCGGCTGCCGTAATATAGCCCCTCTCCCTCTACTACGCATGCGCACAACTGGCGAGGCGAGCGGCGTCTGCTCCACGACGAGCGTGACGACGGAGTGACGTCATGCCAGATGGCGCGCCGAGTGGTGAGACCACGGCCGAGGTGCAACCATGGCGAAGGTGCGACCATGCTGAATATGGGAAGCGGCTGCCGTAATGTAGCCCCTCTCCCTCTACTACGCATGCGCACAACTGGCGAGGCGAGCGCAACGGCGGAGTGACGTCATGCCAGATGGCGCGCTGATTGGTGCGATCACGTCCGCGGTGAAACCACGGCGAAGGTGCGACCATGCTGAAGAGGCGGAGCGGCTACAGTAATGTAGCTCTCGCTACAATATCATGGGACCTAATCTACCGTCTCCATCTGACCACACCCTGCTTAACACATAGAAGAGGCACTTAAGCTCTGCCTTATAGGTGTGACGCGATGTCCTAATGGGTTAATATACACGTATTCAGAAGCCCATTCTGTACTTTTCATTCCTAGATCGCTGGGAGTCCTCATACTTCTCCAGGCACAGTTGTGCAATTGTTCAGTGAGCCACCACTTCTCTGCGATGACAGGTGCCCACAGCGGTGGGCTTTGTGCGACCATGGTTGCTCTTCCTGAGCGACCAATCATTAATTTAACTGCAACGTGCCACGGTGGACAGGTGGTGGTGACGCTGCAAGGTCACGTAACGCAGGTGGCCCACCAGAATCCTAAGTTGCGCTCTGGGCACCACCTGCCACTAGTCATGCTTGTGATTTTTCTCTCACAACGGTGACCCCGGATTTCCAGGGTAACGGGCCCTTTAACGCTGTCGCGGTAAAAGTTCGGTTTAAAAATTTCAAACGAAGCCATTCAGTATCGTCAATAAAGTGCTTCAAGCACGAATAGAATAATACAAGTAAACATGGTGGGTAATTTCACGTTGGGTCCTCATCGGCATGATTTTACTATGAGGTCTCTTAATCTTAGGATTAAAGCTGCCTTATGGCATACGGTCGTTTTCAAGCAATTGAAATTCACTTGCATACAACGAGGAGGGGACGTATTGTTGATTGTTTTAATACTGGTCACCATTTTTCGCAGTATTCCCGAAGGGATTTCAAAGTATTTTAATTCGTTCGATGCCTATAAGGCGTTGGGAAAATATCTCTCGCCCCATATTTAAAATGGCCTCAACCTGCTTTGAAACATAAGCTCTTTGCTGCTGATGAGTCGATGCGTCGGTACGTTACAAGTTCCACTTGAAAACAGATTGTAATCAATTTGCGAAAGTAGCCTGCCAAGTTCTCTCCGAAGTTAAAATACCTGTGTGGGAAAATGGCACCTTGAGTGAGATACCATGCACACACGAATCTGATTTAATGCAACAACCGAGATTTTTGTATAAAGTAGACTTGGTAGTTATGTCCTATAAACGGTTAGTTTGTCATAGTTCAAGAAGGCGGGCAGTTGCATTAGTAGTGGCGGCAAATGGTTCGTTATGAAGCAAGGCTGAAGGATGGGCCAGTTGGTAAGACATGTCGAAGAATAATTTTTACCAGCCGAAAAAAGACAACGGACAAGAGGAGAACCTACACAGGACAAGGCTTGTTCTGTGTAGGTTCTCCTCTTGTCCGTTGCCTTTTTTTCGGCTGGTAAAAATTATTCTTCGACATGGTTTGTTATGCTAAGAGCCTTGTCTTGGGCGTCTGGGCCATTAATAATGGCCGAAAGGCAGATGGAGTCAAGGGAGAGGGTAAAGAAGAGAGGGAAAATGCGCTTGCTGGCCCCGCGCCTGCATTGTGAAGACTCGGGTGGGCCGGGAGATGTGGAATGAGCAACGTGTGCGTCAGGGTTGTCTCCACCAATAAGCGTGCAGACAGGTATTTGCGTCGAAATGACGTAGATACCTTTACGTCAGTTACGGCGCCTTTAAATGAAAGGCGCGAACATATCTTTATAGGCGCGTGTACAGGCGGCTGGTGTACCATGCATGAACGCAATGGTGTGGGTTAGGCAGAATGTCGACATCACAGCACGCGTATAAGGAGTGGTGCGACGCACCGTAGACACGAGAAGGCGATTCCCGCTCACGCTTTGTGTACGAAGCTTTCGCGCAGTATAAAGATTCACGTAGCAATGGCGTAAAACTTGTGCAATTTCTTTCTAGAGAGATATACCTCTGGGCTCACCACCATTTCAAAGGACTGTCTAAGGAACGCAAGGCTGCAGTCCTCTCCGCTAGGCTTGATGGTTTCGCCCATTAACGAGATAAGAGCGCAAATGCGGAGCTTTCATGACTTCCCAACATTTTTTTACCACTGCAGAACTAACGATCAGCTCATACGCTGAATCAGTGCCAGCTGCACGTTGACGAAATGCGCGCCTTGCCAGAACGAAGCTTGTCGAAACCTTTCACCTGGACTTTTGAAACACGTTCTGAGCAAATGATGAGCCCCGCCTGAATATCCTCTCGCTGCTGCCGTTGTTAGCGCTGTAATGCAATGGTAGAGTACTAACGAAAAGTGAGTACGACTGCGGGAAAAATGAAGAGCACAAACGTATTGAGGGCGCCAAACCAAGATCGTTGACGTACAAGAAAAAAAAAGCAGCAATGCTGTTGGGCTCAGGAGGGAATAAATGAATGTGGATGCTCCCTTCTGCGAGCATAACTATCCTCGTCACCAATCACTGTTCTTCCCGTCCTTCTCATTACAGCCCCATAATATGTTAGGAAACCCTTTTTGGTGCGCGTGCATGGATCCACGGCTTTATGCAGCACCGGCAAGCACCGGATTAGAAGAGCAGGGGCTCTTGTGACGACTTAACCAGAACTGACTGGATCAGCACAGCACTTTGTTTCGCATCCGAGGAAGTGCGCAAGACCAGTTGAATTTCGGAGTGAGTAAAACGACTTTGAATGACGTCTCCGCTTGTGAACGCCTGTGCAGGAAGATGCAAGTATCAGTGCATGTGGGTGTCTCTGCACGACCATGCGTACCATTGCTTGCCGTGGGGTGGCTATTTTTTGAGTGTGCGCCTGATTAACCCAATACGATCATGAACCACTCCGAGGCAAATATAGAATGCGCTCCAGGAGTGTCACAAAATTTATATTCAGTAGGTGCCTGCTCGAGCGGCCCAGGGATAGTTAGGTACTCGCTCGTCACCATGAACCGTCGCGAGAAAACTTAACGCACATGCAATGTCCTCATTTGTAACTGCGAGACGAAAAGCAAAGAACAAGTAACACGCTCAATTCCACCCCCGTATTCTCCCACTTCTGCAGCGGAAAGTTTTCAAAGCTCTTGGATCTCCAGTTGTTCGAGTTTCTAGAGTGCCTAAAACTCGACTGGTCTAGAACGCAAAGTACCAATTTATCAGCCCTTTACATTTATGTACTTTAGTTTTCGCAACGCACCGTTATGTGTTTTCTCCCTCTTATCCAGCGCTAACTTTGGTTATTTTTCTACCAGCCCTCCTCTGTGGCCATGAGTGATTGTTTATTACAACGTCGCTTCCGCCTGCTGAGAATTTGCTTCCGACTTAGAGGTTGCCATATTTCTAGTTATGTCGCGTAACATCGAGAATAATCCCGGCTAGTCGCCGCCTCCTGTGTAACGAAAGCCACGATTTCCGCGGTTCGGAAAGATGTAGACCTCTATTCTATAGCGATCAGTTTTTGTACCAGGGCGGAAAAAGAGATACGCCCACTAATTCGCTGTTTGGAAGAGAAATGTGCATCGCTGAGAGGTAGGAAAGCGGCCTGTAATACAAAAGGTCTTACAGAAGAGGTACGCCATCTCTCTTATTAGCTGTGCGCTAACGTGCACGATGAGAGGAAGGCGTCATGTGGAACAGCGTGGAAGACAATATGTTGGGCTGAGAAAATGGAGAAGCATGAGGTAGGACGAGGAAGAAATCAAGAATGTTTTTGTGCAAGACAAGAGTCTATCGACCTCTACGTATGACAACTACTGCCAAGTTATCAGCAGACGAATCAAAAACCACAAGACCGACATGAAGAAACCAAGAATTTGCGGATGCAAGGCTGCCTATGGTATTTGGGGGTTCTTGAAGTGTCGCCTGACGCAGTATGATTCAAATCAACAATAGGCCGAACGTGATACAGAGAAGCGCAAATGTTAAAGTTGTATGAATTTAACCGGCATGTCTGAGATTAAAAATATGGTTGTGGTTTAGCGTTGGTTAAGACTGGAGTGACGCGATAGCTACAGCTGGCCGAGCGGAACTCGCACAGTTGAATTGCAAAGTCAGTCTTTCGCCGCTCCGTTCCCTGGGAGTTCTTTCTTCATCTTCGTCTCATTTGACACAGCGCATGCACACAGCTGCTTGTTGCAGCTGTTGTGCGCTGCGCAGCCGGAATCAGCAGCTGCTCCGAACCCCGTCACCAGCCCACGTGACCAAACACGTGACCAACGGCCACGCCACGTGACCAACGGCGCCGCCACGGAGCTTAAGTGGTGCCACGCTGAAAAGTTGAAGAGGTGGCGTAGTGTAGCTATCCTTACAAAAGCATCAGCTGAAATTTTTGAACACGAGCATGGAGCTGCTCGTTAACAAATTCAAGGCCATGTTGAGTACCACTTATTTCTTGGTCACAAACGGCATTGTCGCGTAGTGAAATACGATCTACATGATTCATGCGGGCAGCGTTTATAACGCCAAGACATCCGCGATATCAATTCCCGCAAATATTGAACCAACATCGCACACAGCTCGTTCTCTTACAATGCATGCTCCTTCCCTCATGAGAACAATGGCTTATCACTTCGGAAATACGTTCTTTAAGTGGATAAAACGGATCCTAGGATTCTAAGCTATTGACCCGAACATGTTCGATAGCGGAAAAAACACCAGGTTTCAAGCCCATCCTCTACCACTCTAAAAGATTAGCTTACAAGTTGTAGCAAAGACAGCACAGCCTCTCTTTAAGCGCAAGCGAAAATTCCAGGAAATATTATATAGTTGCATGGTCAGTTGCGACTTGAGCGTGTAAAGATTGAAAGAATATTTTCTCCTTCCTTGTTATTATTGTTCAGTTCCAATTCAAAATCACAACTATAATATTGCCGCAGTGTTAGCCATTTACTGGCGCCGCCATGCGGTGGGACAGCCCCCGCTGGCCTTCTTTGTCTGGCTGCCTGGCTAGTTCCGGTGTGCCCTTCTGCCCTTTCTGCCCGCTTTCGGTGACAATATATTTGATTCAGCACAACGGTGACCATACAGCACACTTCCTGGTCTCGATAGTTTTTACGATTTCATTGTTTGGAGGCCAGCAGCGAGCGTTTAAAGTAAACACTAAGGTATTGAAGAAAAAGGCAATGTTGTGCCTTTATTTCATTTCCAAGAGGGTTTACTTTATAATGACATTTAAGTCATAAAGCGAGCTTACAGTCAGAATAAATGAGATGGTTTAATCACTTTTGAAATCCGGCGTTCCACATGGGACCTCACAACCTTTTCGAGCAATCCGAATTTTCTGCCACGTCGCCCGTGCAGCCGGGTCCTTTGCTGAGCGCGAGACTTGAAGCTCTTGCGGGCAGCAAGCAGCGAGCGTTGGTCCCCTATTAGAGCCGCTGCAGTTTTGTGGCTATGAGCTCCCGTATGCGCGCAGCGTTGAAAGAACGACTGCTGCGCCTCAGCTCCACCCGTGGCTTTCCTGTAGCGCACCTGTTCTACCATGTCTGCGCTGATGGCTGCTGCCGCATCCGAACAGAACTTCCGCGTCGTCATTGTGGTTTAAATTGCGCAGGAGATCAGGACACCGCGCCATGCAGTCACTGCAGGATGTCTTCATGAGAAATGATCCTAGGTGTTTGGCAGTGTCTTCTTTTCACCCCGCGCCCCATCTGATGACGACAAAGTTGGTGCGAGGTGCGAGGCACATGCTCTGTGCACAGAGTGGTCACGTGATCGCATACGCTTCAGAGGGTGTTTCATTCCGTCAAAGATACAGTGCGCCAACTCCTGGTCTTGTCTCCTGGCTGGTCTGAAAGCTTTTTAAACGGCGATTTTTCCTTCAAAACCTGTATACAAGAGAAAACCCACCATGACGGGAAATAGTACATTATTTACAGGGTGCGGTAACTGCTTCTTCAAATAAAAGAAAAGACGAGTAAATTTTGTTTGTAATGAGTGGCTTAAACAGCGATTTTCACTCGCAACTCTGAGCACGACCTAAAAGGAAACTCACTCCTAGGGCGAAAAACAAACAAACAAATGGTTTGCCTGGTGCAAATACTAAAAAAAATGCTATAAAGGTATTCAAGTAAAATTGCGATTCTAACTGTTACTTTACGCGTTCTAAACCAGTGTCCGAATCCAGTGCATCAAAGACGTTATATTGAACAGCACATCGTCGGTCCAAATGGTTGCTATGAATTAGCGAAAAGGAGTAGCCGGAGCCGCAATGCAGCACCAACCTCTCCTTTACTGTTCATGTAAATAAAAAAACGAACAAAAATTAGCGCTGTTAATTGCACACTTACCCATTCTGAGAAATAATCTATATTCGGCTCCGCTGCGCGCTCAGTTGGTGCGCTGTACCTTTGATGATTCGAAAATTAGCCGCTCTGGAATTGCCGCCCCGCTGAGCATAGAGGCGAAGAGCTGGTGCTATCAAGGAAAGAAAGACGTACTTATTGGAAGCAGCAAACAATTTGCGTTTTTGTTTTCTTTAAGGCCGTTCTATTGAGATTACTCCGCATCCTAGGTACTTCGTTTTTACGTGATCACTTTTCGTTCGGCGCTCCCACTTGGCTTCCTGCGTACAATCTAATATCTTTTCGCAATTTTATAACGGGCACCAGGCCAACTGCATTAGTTTGTCCAATCTCGTCCCAAAGCAATCTTTCTGCCGAAGCCCATACACGCTGCCAGTATCTGGAGCGCTTGCTTCGACTTATGCTCACGACTTCATTTCAGGAGCGTTTCAGTCTCCTTCCACTTTGCTTTGGTCTTGCCCATAAAAGTAAAACACATGCAGAAAAGAATTCGTCCTCCGCCTTGTTTTTCTTGCACAAACAAGCAGTGACTGCTCGGTGCGAGGCGACACATAGTGCTTAAGCATAGTGAACACTTCCGTGAGCTCTTTAGCACCCAAAAAGTCACGCAAATAGAGTGCGTGAACGCATGAACTCTACTAGGATATCGAACCGCGATTTCCACTCTTGCCTAGTGCGCTCTAATTTTTTCTTTTTTTTCTACTCCCAGATTGCTTTCCTTTTTCGGGTCCCCCTTTTGTCTTCCCACGCACCTTTTTTTTTCTTTTTGACGCCCTCGTTGACTCTTTTGTTTACCAAATATTTCGACACAGGCGATTACGAAAAACAATAGTGAACTCTATTCATTCTGCCTCCATAGCATTGTCCGGGTGCATTTGTATTTGCTGCGCCAATGGAAGAGCCGACGGTGGGGAGCAGAAAAGGCAGGCATGCTGGCTCTTTTCATGCGACCCCCGCCCCCTCCCTTTCCCTCAACTCAACTCGTGCATTTTTTTTTATTTATTTAAGGACCACTTTTACACAACTTAACTTGTGCATTTTTTTATTTATTTAAAGGACCACATTTAGTGTCACGTACTTGGCGCCGCTGTTTTCTCTCCTAACATCACATATTAGAGCGGTTGCGGAGTTCCGGTACGCTTCACGTTCTAGTGCGAAAGCCCTATTTCTCTGGCAATCCTGTAAAGGCCGATGCGTCTCTGAAGCGTCCACATTTTACTCCTGTCCTGTGGCCCTTGATCTGTGACCTTTGAGATTAAATGACTTGGTCACGGTGTGGCTAGGGGAAGGTCTCGTGGTACTGATGCTTAGAAGAAATTGTCTTTGAAGACTGTGTAAGGAAATGTCTAGGCAAGAGTGTAGCGAATTCGAAGGACAAGTTAAAGCAATGTCGAGAAAATAGTCAAGCTAATTCGTAACCAAATGCTTTCGCACGTCATACACGGTTTGACGGCGTTAAAATTCTAATTTTGTTTTTTGCATACATGCAGCAATTTAAGGAATAGATAGTATATAGAAGTATCGACTCTAACGACGTGCATGATAAATGCCGTGGAGAGTTGTAATTGCCAACAAGAAAAAATACATGTGTCTCACTTGTAATCTGCACAGTGTCTCGACTGTCTGCTACTCTGGATAGCGCAGACATGTAAGCTCTGTTTCGAGCGCAAACTGCGGGTTAGGAGCGCTTAAACAAAGTAAATAGCTAAATCAGCGCCCCGTGACCGCGATTGTGTAGAGTTCATCAACGGAATAAAGTGGGACGCTGTGTTTGGCGAGAAGTAAGCAGGCTCCTGACGTGACCGTCTTGTGCACGACTTGCGAAAAATGGTGTCGAAAACGCTTATGTTTCACGCTTGGCCTGCTTAGTTTTTTGGACTTTCCGCGCTAAAAAATGGCACCGCCGCTCCAACATGTGCAAATAAGCATAGTCCCTGGCTCAATTGACCACAAGACGGCAAATGGAGCTGTCTCATTGGCTGTCACACACACACACACACACACACACACACACACACACACACACACACACACACACACACACACACACACACACACACACACACACACACACACACACACACACACACACACACACACACACACACACACACACACACACACACACACACACACACACACACACACACACACACACACACACACACACACACACACACACACACACACACACACACACACACACACACACACACACACACACACACACACACACACACACACACACACACACACACACACACACACACACACACACACACACACACACACACACACACACACACACACACACACACACACACACACACACACACACACACACACACACACACACACACACACACACACACACACACACACACACACACACACACACACACACACACACACACACACACACACACACACACACACACACACACACACACACACACACACACACACACACACACACACACACACACACACACACACACACACACACACACACACACACACACACACACACACACACACACACACACACACACACACACACACACACACACACACACACACACACACACACACACACACACACACACACACACACACACACACACACACACACACACACACACACACACACACACACACACACACACACACACACACACACACACACACACACACACACACACACACACACACACACACACACACACACACACACACACACACACACACACACACACACACACACACACACACACACACACACACACACACACACACACACACACACACACACACACACACACACACACACACACACACACACACACACCACACACACACACACACACACACACACACACACACACACACACACACACACACACACACACACACACACACACACACACACACACACACACACACACACACACACACACACACACACACACACACACACACACACACACACACACACACACACACACACACACACACACACACACACGCGCGCGCGCGCGCACACGCACACACGCACACACGCACACACGCGCGCACACACGCACACACGCACACACGCGCGCACACACGCACACACGCACGCACGCACGCGCGCGCGCGCACACACGCACACACGCACGCACGCACACGCGCGCGCGCACACACGCACACATGCCCACGCACACGCGCACAAGCACACACGCACACATGCCCACGCACACGCAATACAAGGCCATCATTTAACATTCAAATCCAGTTATCTTAACTGAACGATAAAAGGTGTAAAAGGAATACAAAATACGCCGCACCTTCTTTGCGCTGCCGTCAATATTTTAATGCGGTGAGCTTGGTCAACACCGTGCCTCAAAGCAAATGCTGCGTCGGACTATGAGACAGAGTGTTCTGTCTGTAGCTATGCGAAATAAAAGAAAGGTGAAACAGCGTTAATTAGGTGCCGGCAAAGCAGAGCCCTTTTAGAAGCCCGTGGCCGCATTTAGCCTTAATGAAAAAAGTGTTGCTGTGAAAAATGGCAGTGCTTGTATCCTCAAGAACTTTGTAACCTTACGCAACAAACCTTGGATTTGATGCACTGCTCATCTTCTCTCGTGATATATTCTTTCATTGAGCTAACAAAACTAGATGCCTCGAGAGGATGTTACTTGCCAAACAGGAATTAGGCGAATGTAACAAGTATTGAAGCAGCCACATCCGAGCTATAGCTGCTATAGCTGTGTTGAAGCTATGTTGGGTTCTGTTTAGATCACAATATACAACAACTTCGTAATCGATCCAAATTTTTTCTCGCAACTGCTGCCGTATTCAAATCCAAAGAAAGCGGACTGCGGCTATTTTATCTTCAGTGCTATATGATCGCAACGCTAACATGTTACAATGGATAACACTGCGTACCTTGTTCCCATTTACCATTTATATAATTTCCGCTACCATTTCTTTGGGATCTTAGCGCTTGTGAAAAGCTTCTCTAAGTGGCTTAAGTCACCTTCACTAGCATCGAAGCACGTTCAACTCGCGTGCAGTACACATACCTTGCGTGCTCAGCTTTCGCGTTCCCGAGAAAGAGAATAGATAGAGGAGGAGAGCAAAAAATTCTATTCGGTGAGGCTTGCTGAACCTTGAATAGCTCTGCGGCTGTTTTTGACTTCATTTTCTCCTTTGCTCCCATTTTTCCGTTCATCACCTCACCCCTTCCTCCCGTGCAGTGCAGCAATCTGGTTTCTTCTCATGTTTAACCTACCCGCACTTCCTTCTCCTCCTCCGATGCGGATGGTTGTATGAATGCTTGCGATCACGGCTGTTCTAGGGTCTTATAGTCATAGCCTTGGTTCTATAAGTAGAACAAGAAAACCCTGGACCTACCTGACGAAGCCCCGTGTATTGCAACGACAGGAAGACGGAGATGCAAGAACACACGCCTTGGGAACGGGCGGTGCAGCAATAAGGCTATTGAACTGACTGAGCGAGTGAGTGTGTGTGCGCGCGTGTGTGTATTTGTGTGTGTGTGTGCGCGCGTGCGTTTCTGTATGTATGTGTGCGTGTGTCTGCGCGTGGGGTTTACGTGCGTGTGTCTGCGCGTGGGGTTTGCGTGCGTGTGCGAGCATATTTTCTCGTGGATTAAGGTTCTTCGCTCCTTTTTTACCTGCAATGTTCTTGATTTTGTTCACGCACTTCTGCAGCAGCTCTATACTGGCAATTCCTGTCCCCATACACTGTTGTCACGGACTGCGACGACGACTGGGTTTGTTTAAAGACCTCTCAACACCAACTGTGCCATTCCTTTCTAGCTAATGTATAGTTTCGCAGTCCATGCAACCAAACAGTTTTGCGCGTGTGTAAAGACGGTATTTATGTTCGCCAGAGAGTTTTCCGCGCTGCCGGTTTCTTTATATGCAAGGATTAGCAGTCAGCAGCAGCGCTAAAGATACATACACATGGGCCCCTTAAGATAAATACAACTACAATTACAATAATTCCTTAATTAATAGTCCCAGTTGCGGAAATCATCTTAGCATAGAACCTTTCGAAAAGTCAACTCAATATCCTCGATTAAAAATACTTTGGACTTAAGGAGGTGAAAGCACACGAAAAAATGAAGATAATAAATTTGTCCAGTGCCAGAGAAACCACAAATTCCGCAATTTCTGAAGGTCTCTTGCGATAGGGGCACTCAGATCGTTTTTTCAGATGTCTACCCGAGGGGGGTGCCTTAGTTGTGAAAGGACTCAGTAAGTGCGGCTTTCCTTCATAACCTCAACAAATCATGCAGCCATAAGCGCACAAAACGTAAACCAAAAACAAAAAATGCGCCTACTCGTGGTTGCTAATAGTATCAGCAGCCTGACGAGCCTTTTCGCGTGACATTTCAACAGCCAGTATTCAGCATGTTGGAAATACGCGCTCTTCCGTGATAATTTAGGCTCTTTTGCCCATTCTAGTTTCCGTTTGTGTTGCGACTGCAATATACAACCGCTTCTAAAACTAAATTCTTTGAAGTTGAATCTCACCCCCTCCAACTTTCTCGCTGAAACTTTTCGCGGATCTGCAGTGCCGTGCGAGCAAAATTAACTTTGTTGCGTAATTAGACTAGACAGCCTTGAAATCACTCGGCTCTTGTAAACCACCAGCGTAAGACTAATTTCCGTTCGCGACATAAGCAAGCAATACTTAAACCTTTGGTTAACCTTTATCGCTGTACCTTGTATAAGCTCCCCGTAGCAAAAGAGAATGTTTCAATGGTGCATTCTTCATATAGTTTAGTACTACCGTACACTTCACCATAGTTCCACGGTTACTGTTTCTGGTCACGCAAAGATTATCATGGCTTACTTTGCATGGACTGCGTATAATCACCAGGTGCAGCCTAAACGAGACCGCACTACGTGTTTAACGTGGACCCGTTTTAATTTGTGCGGCACGGTGGTGGGAAGTTATTTCCTACAGTGAGAATCGTTTCAGACAGCAAGGCCTGATACCAGTGTCATTCGGACAGCTAAGATCAACGCGACGAGGCCGCGACGCTGTCAGCGAGTAGCCAAAGAGGTGCGCCGAGAGATCAATATGGGCAAAGTAAAAGACTACGTGCAGTAAATTCTCGCCTACGTCGCTATTAAAGGCAAATTTATGTCCTAAGGAGCTTTCCCAGATCCCCCTCTCCGTGCTCTCGCAGTGTCCTAGAGCTAACAAGGGACTATCCGCTTCCAATTTTTACTTGAGCTGTCAGCGAGATAAGAGAATATCTCTCGCTGACTGAAAGCAGGACGAAAACCGCGCGGTGAGAAGAAAAGTTCGATGTTTAAGGACATTATTTATATTTGACGGCGCTGTTTTCTCCGCTCTCGTCTGAGCAGGATTTTACCGCATGAGTGTCAGAAAAGTGCGCAGCCGAGTATTTATTAGGTTTTACAGCGCCATGAACCACCGCTTGTATGGAAAAATTAATCAATATTTTGGAAAAAGGACATTGAGCACATGAACTGGTCTGGGATACGTCTTCCCGGAGAAGTTGAATCCAAGCATCACAAAACAGGAGTTGCTGCGTCATCAATAATGGGCGCCACTGTCCGCTGTAACAAATACAGAAGCGCGAGAAAGACTGAATGAAACAGGTCATTTATTAAAAGCACTCTTGTGGCCGAAAGAGTCGCCGCAGTTTCCTCTCTTAAATTGCACTCAGACGCGACTGTGCGATAGGAAGGACCGACGGCAAAAAATCGATGAACTGCAAATAAAAGTTTGTTTTATCTTCCACCATGCACCCTCCTGGGCCAGAAAGGATAAAAAACTTTCATTTTACCAGCACACTGCACATGTGTCGAGCAATCATGGGAAGACCTCAGAGGGCGGATGGTGCCTGAGGCCTTTAAATTCCGGCGTGTCATCGTCTTTCGTATTCCTTTATTTTTTCCCCTCCAGTTCTATTTTATTGCAGTCGCTGCTGTTCCTCGTTACGGCCATCCGCACAGCCGGGTATGCGGGCAGATGTGCTTTCCTTTATTTTCTTCACATTAGCTATTTCTCTGCTTTTATGTCCGTCTGTGTGTGCGCTCTGCTAAGCGTTCCCTTGACAGCTGCGGTCGCAGTGGTTTCCTTGTGACATCGTGACAGCAGTCTTGTTTCTGGACAGATAAGGACCTTGGTCAGTCCAGTGTAACGTGGGAAGCTCCCGGCACAGATTAGAGGGCTTCACCTCGTTGTTTGTGGGTTTGTTCGTTTGATCCAAACTGCGAACCCGGTACCACATTGTCAAGAACAGGACAAGACAGATTGGCAGAAATAAGTCGCAACAACATACAGCGAAGGCGAACGTCATGTAGCCAACAACGCGAAAGCGACGATCGGAGAGCACGAATCAACGCTTCGCTTCGAAAGATGTGAACGGATTACTTTCTGCTGTTGCCTTTGCTCCCACTGAAAACGGAGTTCTTGAACAGTGATGGTCCGTGCGTTGTCTTTGTCAAACGCTCTCGGTTTTCCAGGATAGGTGTGTGAGGTTCCATGTCGCGTGTCTTTGCCTACACATATGGGCTTGAAGGATGCGCCGAATAGTTTGGATTATTAGTTTACCTACAATAATTCTTCAACAATTTGTCATTACCATCATCATCATCGCCATCAGTCTGCACTGGGCGTAGTCAGGATGATCATGATGATGATTCATATGCAGAGTCGGATTAGCGTTTTTCTTTCCATGTGAAAATTTACTTCAATGTTAGTCTCGGGGTATGGGCTTCAGTTGTAGCTATCAGCTTGAGTACTAATAGTCGGTACAAATGAAAATTTGCATTGCATGTTTATAGTACAGTCCATCTGCATAACACTATATTGGTGTTCCTATTACACCTGTACATTGAGCAGATGCAAGTATGTATCCATATCTGATCACCGAGGTTGAGTGAAAAAAAAAATCTTTGATATAGCTTAAAGAAATTGCTATTCCACCCTCCCCCCCTCCGGATTTTTTTCTAGGCACCTGAGACTGTTGCAAAAAGACTGCGTACCGTCAAACGGAGTCGTTGGGGGAGGGGGAGGGACGCGGTTATGTTTGTTTTTTCGAGGAAGGGGTTGGGGAAGCCATCTAGTGCAAGCTACGAAATCGAAAATATGAGATTACGTTTGTGTTTCTCAAAATGCAGGTCGGAGGTGCTTAGCTGCTGCCCCATAAATTGTACGACATTCCTGCCAGCTGAGGTTTCTTTGTGTAAGGCCGTATGAATTTAACTGAGCGGTTCTATGACTCGTACCAGCACTAACAATCCGTCGTAATAAAACGTTTCTTCTCCCTTGACATGGAACTACAACTGCTGCATCCAGTCCAGCAGACCTTCTCTTTCCTGTTTTACCTTGGAGGTCGTATCGTCAGGCCTGCGGATGTAATGACGAATCCAGCTCCTTCCTGTAGAGACGAGAACAAGCAGCAACTATGACACGCGCCTATTGCTGTGCGAAAGCAATGTAGCGCCGCCAAGTTATAAGAATTTGGCAGAAGTCGGCACTCTGCGAGAGCGGAAAATCCGTTGTTAGAGGCTGCTCTAAACTTTTAGTGTTGAAAATATTCATGTTTAGAGCATCCCTTGATAGTTCATATGAATTCCGGCAGTGGTGTGACCGTCCGCTGGCCCAAGTCAAGTTATGGCCGCCGTGGTTGCTTAGTGGTTATGGCGCTCGGCTGCTGTCCCGAAATATGCGGGTTCGATACCGGCCGCGGCAGTCGAATTTCGATGAAGGTGAAATTCTAGATGCCCGTGTGCTGTGCAATGTCAGCGCACGTTAAAGAACCCCAGGTGGGCGGAATTTCCGGAGCCCTTCACAACGGCGCCCCTCGTAGCCTGAGTCGCTTTGGGACGTTAAACCTCCGTAAAACAAAAAAAAACGAAGTCAATTTATTCTTCCGATTGGCCAAGTGATGAGGTAAAAGAGCTATGGTAGCTACCAGAAATAAAATGTGAAAAGAACGAGCCCCGAACCGAGTAGTATTGGATGTGAAACTTGATAAGAATTGCGCAGTGGCGCCAAAACCCGGGGCACCCTGTGCAGCAGTAATATTGTTACGAGGGGGCAAGCCGGTGGAAACAGAACAGCATGAAGGATCGTGATGGCATGATTTACTGGCTGCTGGCCTGGCGCGAGTGCTCCATAACGCGCCACTCACACTTCGTCGTCTTCTAGACCATGACACGACCCTGGGCTTCTGAGCAGTCGTCCCGATCGTGCCAACTAGAATGATGGCACTGATGATGAAATGCAGGACGTGACGATGGGCGTTGTAGAATCGAAAAGGGTGAAGGGTTTGCCGTCGCAACGAAGGATTAGAGTGAATGAAGCCTGGCCGATGATGAAAGAACCGCACGTCGGCGGAAGCCAACGCCGAAGCATGTAGGCACACCCAAAGTAAGGGGCGGGTGTGCTGTGCTCTTCGGTTTGGGTGGTAAGTAGGGTCTGAGGTCAATGGCGGCGGCCTCGGATCAGTGGTGTCACAGTCATGTCTTCGTGTCTTCTGGTAGGGGCAATGGGAGTGGCGGGGGAGAGCGCTGATTCCCGGTCATATCTGCCAGGCTAGGACAATTGAGGGAGGTGTGAAACCGCGAGCACTCCAAACAAGACCTCAGCGGAGAGCAGACGCGAAGCTCTGGGACCTGGATTATGAAGACTGCCCGCACCTCCGCAAATGTCACGTGGCTCCAAGCTGAAGTTAAACGGAACTTCGTGAAGTATAGCGACGGCATGATTTATTGGCTGCGGGCCTGGCGAAAGCGCTCCGTCCCGCGCCACTGCCCATTTCGTCGTCGTCCTCTTGTCCGTCAAAATACCAAGGCTATGTTGCAGGTTTAAGCCACCTCACAAACATAATTGCATCGTCGACTACTGTCTTATAGATTTTCTCGTTTTTTTGTTGTAGCCTAGCAAGGGAGAAAAAATGTTGTATTTCTCCAGCAGACGACATTATTCAGCTCAAAATTACATAAACTTTCTCACCAGTTTCTCTTCCTGATTACCAATTAAGATACGTCAACATTAACGGCCAGCGGCTCTACATTGAACTGTACGCTAGGTTGAAAAACTGTTGCATCTGCTGAGCTGGGGCCGGTACAAGTTTAAATTTAGGAACACACAGCTTGCTGTCCGTAACCTGGCCTAGGCGATCGAGCGTACCAGAATTTATCCGTACATACACACTTCGCTGTCGTCTCCAGGCGTCCAGATGAACCCCTGGCGGGATATAACAAAACCATGTTGCCTTTTTGCGTCCGCTTTACAAGAAAGAAGTTCAGTAAATATGCCTCAGGTTATTACATGATATGACATTTATTTAAAAGCTAGCTTGTAACAAACATGGCCTCTAACAAAGCTGCCAGTGCGAATAAGTACCGAATAAGTACCAACAACACAAAAAGCATTGCTCCATGAAAGTGAAGCGCGCATTGTTCTGCAAAAATTCTTCCATGAGAGTATGGTCGAAACATTAAGTCCGACTTTGTTTTTTTTTTCGGCCTACTTAGAACTGAATCCGGCTGCGCTGCCTTGAAAGCAATTCGTTGGCAATGCACGTAACACAGCCAGGGAGCTTCTAAGCCGCACAATGATAACACGAGGTCTGGAAGCTACGGAGAAAGGTAACACGCTTACCGGCTACAAGGAACAGGACAGTAATAACAAGGGACCTTAAAATCACAGATGAAGAAGCGAGAGCTGCCGGGTAGTACAAGGAGTTTTGATTACAAATAAATATCATGACGCAGAAAAAGTATAACCACTGTGATTTCCACGGCCACTACCCTCCCCCCTGTAAAGGCCTCAAAAAGGTTGAGGAGCGCTGTCTTCTCTGTCTATACACCGACACAGTACTGCGTCCGACAGTACTAAATCATTGCAATCCGGCATTTTCAGGAAAGTGCCCACATTGTGGCGAGGTGTTTGCGGACACCTACCACATGGTGTGTGGGCTTGTCCCTGAAATTCTTCCTTCCCGCCTCATCCCTACCCTACTCGAGAGGATTAGGAGGTTGCTCTGTTCGGTTGCTACGACCTCCAAGCGCAACAAGCCCTGGTGGCTCGAGCAAGATCATCTCTTCACATAGTACAATAAAATTTGTCCACCACCAGCTGTAGTTTCTACTCAAACAAACCAAGGAAAACTTTTTTGTAAGCATGTAGCGGTGCTTAGGGACGCAGAATGAGGAAGTTAACAAATTCCGCCTCGCTTGTGTCTGGCCCGGTCAAAAGCGCGCAGTGGTTGAGGCCAACCGCTCAAAGGATGAAGAAGGAAGACGGCGCGGGGCACAAACAGAGGGCACAGCTGAGGCCACTACGCGAAAGGGGCTTTCTGCCAGGTCCGAGAAATCAGCAGGGCGAAAATCATTTACTGGATAACTGTTCACTTTATCGTCTGTTCTCTTTATCGATTCTGTCTACACGGATGTCAGCGCCTGACTGGGCACCGTCGCACCTTTTAGTTGTCTTTTATTTTTACTAACCTTCCCGCCCGCATACTGTCCTTTTTCCGGGTACGCGTACTTCAAGGTACCGTTCGAGGCAGGAAAAAAGCGAAACAAGGAGAATTGAAATGGAAAGTTCATATTTTACGCTCAGCTTGAAGACGAACGCGCAGTTTGAAGACAAAGCACTCGCTGTCATAACATGAGAATGGACAGCGAAAATACCACAACATTTTAAAGTGCCAAAAAATAAAAAGAAAAAGAAAGATTGCGGAGAAGGCAATAAACCCAGCACGAAAATGACAGAAATGTCAAACGGGAAATACAGTGTTGATCTGCAAAATAATGTGGGCACCTACACACCGCTACGCCTAGAATGAGAAGAAAGGGAGGTAAATAGATTTCTTGCATGAGTAAACACGTTGGCTTCTAATCACTATTCCTTTGTTTTCCAGCTATTGCACCCGTGTGTGGTTGTTGGTTTAAAAAAAAATTATGAGATCACTGCGGCTGCCGCATTAGAGGAATGCGTAAGCCTTGACACCTCCTCTCCTCTATTTTCACTTTTTTTACTAAATTTATAAAGTTCCATTCTTGCCCATTTTGAGTTTTCAAACTTGGCGCCACGCTTCGTTTTCAAATTTGGCGCCACGCTTCGCTCTTTCCACATTTCCGGTTTTTCAGATTTGGCGCCACGCTTTAGCTTCATCCACTTTCGGTGTTTTGAAATTTGGCGCAACTTTTGCTCCGACCCCACCCACATTATGGACATTTTTGTTCTTAATTAATTAACTAATTATCCCACATCCACTTCATGAATTCCCCTGCGGGACTTTTTGATGCCCTATCTAATGCAACCATTATTTTTCTTATCCTCAATTCGTTGGAACGTTATTGTGATGACGAGCTCGTGATGACAAGAAACCGCAAACATAGCATATACAATTCTTACGCATTGAAAATACTTACTCCTCGACGTGCGGAGCTCATTCGCGGCCTGTTTTCCCCGTTTCCGCCGTGAACACCCACGTACGCCCTGAATCATGTTCAGGTACGACTGACCACATACGAGTTTGTATAGTTTTGAGAAAACCGAATGGTGGAAAAAGAATGGAAATGTGGTCAGGTGCAAGCAGGCTAACGTCAGGGTGAAAGTGAAAGTGGTAGGATGAATGTTTGAATTCGTTAGCGGAAAGGGACCGGACGCCTTCATGCTCGCATTCACGCAGAATTTCAATCCCTGTCTGAGTGCAGCTAATGATCCGCTTCTTGCTGGCAACTTTCAAGCACTGATTGGTCTTAAAATATGCAAAAGAGAACTGGTAAGGAGCGAGTTGAATAATCAGTTGAAAGCCTTCAACACTGATTACTTTTCAGAGGTAGAAGGTTTCAGACCAGGCCGACTTAAATTGACGACCCGGCCGCCACCTCTGTATTTCGTTTTTTTTTTGCGAAATTGTTATGAGACGTAATGCTAAAGGTGCGAAACCTAGGCGTTGATTGTGAAACAGGGAATGAGCTTTTTAAGGCTAATGCAACACGTCTTCGTCTTTTTGTGAAACCAATTGCTTGGCTAGGGGGACCATACTGAATAAAGAAAAAATGCCACAGCGCTAAAAAAAAAGAGCACACAGAAGACAAGGACAATGCGGGTAATGTTACTGCTCGCGTCCAATGTCAGCTTAGAAAAGCCAGAACTTTTCCTTTTTATTTTTTTTATTGGTTTTTGGGGAAAGGAAATGGCGCAGTATCTGTCTCATATATCCTTGGACACCTGAACCGCGCCGTAAGGTATGGGATAAAGGAGAGAATGAAAGAAGAAAGGAAGAAGAGGTGCCGTAGTGGAGTGCTCCGGAATAATTTCGACCATCTGGGGATCTTTAACGTGCACTGACATCGCACAGCACACGGGCGCTTTAGCGTTTTTCCTCCATAAAAACACAGCCGCCGCGGTCGGGTTCGAACCCGGGAACTCCGGATCAGTAGCCGAGCGCCCTAACCACTGAGCCACCGCGGCGCGTATTCCTTTTTATCGAATGAACACATTTTGGAACAGAAGAAGACGAGGACACAGAGCGAATACGAACGGCTGTTCTGTGTCTTCATCTTCTGTTGTGCTAAAATATGTTTGTCGACTATGCACCAAAGGCCCAAAAATCCACGCTTTTGAACTTTCTTTTCATCCCCGGGTCAATAACTTCGCGGCAAATATGTACAGGCGGGTGTCACCCCGTTGAACTTTGTTATTAACACACTGTAGGCGAGAGCGACGAAGGGTTAATGTCAAGTTATTATCCTGGCTCCCCAAGTTTCACCGCAACGGCTTGTTACCGCCTTCCTCACGGAACATGTGCGCCATCTACGCGGGAGGAAGAGCAACTACACTAGCAAGCGTATACAGTTGCGACAACACGACGACGACGCGGAGAAAACATAGCGGCTCCCACGACGTAAACACCCGCTGTCCTTAATTAACGATGAACAGGGAAGGCTGTAGCAGGATCCTTGGGAGCGGTGTACGCTCAACTCCGGCTCCTACTGGCTGAGAAGCGTCATTAGTGACTGCCCTCTTCATTCTTCGTGCTCACGCTGAAAAGAGCAGCGGCGTGCCATAGTAGCAGTTCGAGTCAAGCGGCGTTTCGGCTCGAGTAACGAGGCAAAGATTCCTTTTCGCTTCTCATATCTTTAGAGTTATACGATGTCTTATTCTTTCAGCACCGTTTTATTCCTGGAGTTTTCGAAGTGGTTCCTAGAGCCGTTTTTAGGGCCTCTTTTTTTTTATCTCCCAGCGCTCATTTTGCTCCTAAGCGAGAACGACAATAGCGAAGCTTAAGCCGCAGCTTCTTTTTTTGTTTTAAGTCGAGGAATGTGGCGAGGAAGGCAAGTAAGGAGTGCAGGTGAGCAGGCAGGACATAGGTTTATATGAGATATATTTTTTCTGAGATTGAAGGCAGGAATCTTTTCAGACATTTGAGGAGCAACCAATACTTTCACCGTCTCAGGGGTTCGTTACAGATCGGTGCAATTAAACTGACTTTCTGGAGACGAAATATATACCTGCCCATTTCGCCAGCCCGTATCGACAAAAAAGAAAAAATGTGGGCTCTTTAGCAGACTAAAGAAGTGCTTTCCTTAACGGTTGTTCTGCGAAGATGAGACTGCTTTTCCCCCAATTTCTTGACGAGCTGCTAAGTCGCTTTTTTTTTCTTAAACCACCGTCACCACTGGAAAGACAGCTACACTTTCGGTTTTGGGGATCATTTGCGGAGCGATCGAAGTAAGCCGTGAGTTTTAACCTACACGCTTTGCTTCGAATCATGAAGAAGTTGGAGCGAAGTTCCTAAGGAACCGGCCGTAGAGTTTCCAATGTAATCTCACGGGCCCTCTTCAAATGACGGTTCCTTTAATGGTGCAGCCTTAACCTATTACTCGCAAAAGTACTGGGACATGCTACGCACATAAAAAACGGTGGTACTATTGCGATGAGGTTCGATGTCCCAACGAATGGGATTATTTTGCAATAACTGATACGCAGCGCATAAGGAATGGAATCCTTCGTAAGAAATATAAAAAAAAATGGAGGACACTTAAGCTCAAGTTTTAAAGGTACTGCGCGATAGCGTTAAGGGTCCCGTCAGCGACTCCACTTGCTTTCATTAGCATATTACACGGTCATGCGCTCTACTCTATTTACCGCATCACACGACGCACGGATGTCTCAGGGCACAAGAATACAGTCGGTCGCGCACACTCACACTTTACGAATTAGCGCTTTAGCGCATTACTACTCGCTTAATCACTACTCCCTTAAATAGTGACGCTTTAATCGCACGAATATTCATTAGAATACAAATCTATGCTACGAAACTACGTGAAAAACTACACGTCATATATATTGTTAGCTTTAACCAGGCGGTACTGGATTGCGTGTTGATTTGATGCTGTTTTCATAATGGTTTGTAAATAGGTGATGTACATAGAACATTGCATCAGAGTAATAAATGCTTTGTTCGGGAAAAAAAGAACCTTGCGCGGCCTAGGGGTGTTGTGTCGGACTCGCAAACCGAGGGTCAGGGATTCGATTTTCTATTAGCGACCTGGATTTTCTTTCCCATATATTTGAATGACTTTATACACTGACTTATCATAATGACATTTGAGTCACGTTCCGTCCTTTTCATCAAGATTTATGTCGTTTTCTTTTCACTTGTAAATTACGCGCGCGCCGATCTATTGTAACGGCAAACCTTTACGATCAATCTGGAGTTTTGCGACGCAAATTCCCCAAGTCGGTAGCTAGGGAGTAGTGGGAGTAATTAGAGGTATTCCTATGCTATTCTTGCAGCAGCGCAGTCAACTTCTCCCGCAAAAAAAAAAAGTTAATAAGGCTTCCGTACAATAATTTAGCAGCCTCTACGGAGTTAGTTTACCTTGCTGCTTCTCTTTAGTCACTCTTCAAATCAGATTTTTTTATATGTACTGTCGAACCCAGTTATAACGCAGCTGTTATAAATAACACGTGGTTATTACGAGCCATGACGGTTCTGCAGGGAAAATATGTATTGGGGCAACGGTAACGCAACTAAGATACAGCGAACAACTACGCCCCGCTAATCCATTATAGCGAACGAGGAGGGGCCGTCAACTCAGCCCCCCAGTCAATCAGCTCGCGCTTCTCGGAAGCGCAGACACCGAAGAGCGCCTCCCAGCTGCAATGACACCCACCAGAAAACAGTGGGATGATCCAAAAGAGCAATAATTAGGGTGGCATTGCAACTTGATAACCACCGGCCAAGCAAACATCAACAAGCCAAAAGTTGTACGAGGTAGATCAGTGCATGCATATGAACCAGCTCGGCACAGTCTAAAATAAAACGAAATGCTCAGTGGGTCCTATATAGGGGAAGCAACCAAATGCCACGATGTTAGAACTTTGGATGCAAGACACGTGGTATGCAATGTTGGACGATCCGGCCATGTAGCGGCTCCAACATGTGCGGTGCTACCCCATGTGAGAATGATCTGCGCTATATCTTATTCGCTGCATGGGTCCAGGAACGAGAGATGGCAGTGTAAAGCCCACGCGGTGGGACGAACGCAGACTTGTTGCGGCGCGTCCTTGATACACACCTGGTTGGAGCTGATATTGCCAGCTGGGATGGCTTCACCGGTGAGGACGGTAATGCCGACATCGCAGAGCAGTAAGCTGAAGAAATCACGGCACACGGTGAGCGGACGCTTACGAACTGCTGATATTTGAAGAATGCGGTGACGACAAGGCCGACCTAGCAGTAGGGGCCCTGGCGGTTGGTTATATCGTTTTTTTCTAAGCGGACTCCACTGTACATCATGAAAAATTGTACTAACTTCTCGTTCAGCTTAGCACATTGCACGGTCAATACTCAAGCACAGCCCGATGTCAAGAGGCAGTGGTTGCGTGTGAAAAGTGAACACTTGGTCAATCAGCTTGTAGCACTTGTCTTTGCCCCAGCGGCCTTGCTTCTCAGCTAAAGACAACGTCTACAAGAGCCTACTTTGACACTGCTTCATACAGGCTGTCTGTCTGTCTGTCGCTGCCAGGAAGAAAAGAAAGGAACGTGTACAGGCCTGCTCACTGGCTATAGCCGAGCCACAATCGCTACCACGTGCAGATAGTAGGAGAGTTGTAAGATGGGATAGAAAGACAGGATAGTAAAGACGCGCTAAAGACAAGGCCGATACCCGAAGGCAGTGCAATACTGGGCCAACCGGTGGTGGCAGGGAAGTATCCTTCAAACTCTCCGCCACATTTCCAAAAATAATTCCAACTTGGACCCGCAACAGATACTCCACGGGTTCGGACAATCGCGCCCCTGCTTCAAACAGGCCTTTCTACGAACTAGCCCGGAGAGGTAGGGCGCACTGCGTTCATCTTGCACGAAAAAATTTGGCATCATTCTATTGTAATATTTTTTAGCATCTAGGTTCACACAATCATAAAATCACAACCAGGAAGTTTATGAAAACTAGTTCTTTTTTTTCTTGTTTTCATACCTCGAAGAAAAGAGATTTACATGAAATATATTTAAAATGAAGTTGCTCACGTTTACGCTGAAGATAGCAATCAATTAAATCATTTCTTATTCTGGTTGAAAGCAGTGGGCTGTAGACGTTATAATACAAAAAACTTTCACAAATTAAAATTTTTATAACAAAGAAAACTAGGCATTCGGAATAAGTTGTCTTGTTGTTCTGGCTGGTCTGTACACAGAGATGCGTTTCGAAAGGAAAAGTACTTACTTGGCTACTAGAACTCTGCAAATATCCTAGCAGTACCTCGTGCTTTCTCTATAAAACATTGAGTTTTGCACAATTTCCAACACCATAGCTCTGCTTCCGTGAACTAGGCTAAAATAGAAAAAGAAATTAACTGGCAAAAACTGCTATGCCTATAGCTGTCATAATGTTCGCAGAAAACCGGTATTTTTTCCGATTGCATCTCAGCACCCCCTTTTTTTTTTTCCTCCACGTAATTGTGGCACGCCCTAATATAAGAGTCGAACACAGCCCGCATCTGCCGCGAAGCTACGATTATCAACAGCGACTTTTCGGCTAAGCGACGAGAACTTGGCGTAAATTACTCCTCCAAGCAACTCAAGGAACCAACCACTGACGAAGACTCCGGTGCTGCCTGCCAATCGCTGAGAGGACATATTAAGACAGGCGACACCAGTGTCCTCACGGAAGACGCAGAGTGGAGGAGGGATACATTTACAAAACTCGCCACCTCGAATCGACATTTCGCTGTGAGAGTGGAGACTGCTTCCAGAGATAATTACTCGCCCCGGAATCCGTCGTGTTCCCTGCGATTCCGGCGGCCGTTAACGCAGTTCGTTTCTATGTTTGAGGACATTCCGAAATTTTCGAAACACGCTGGTCCGAAACACAGCCTCCTGAGACTCTGAGCGATGAAGGCATTTTTTGAATGAAGTAATTGTCGCACCTTACGCGCCAGTGACAGAGTTGCACCGGGAGCTTTAGTTTGTCCTAAATGTGTTATAAGCTTTTCTTGACACAGTAAACAAGACATGCACTAAGGCAAAAGCATCAACCTCTAGGTAAAAATCATTAATACAGGAGTTGCTGAGAAATTGCCGCAAAAGCGTGTAGATATGCCAGATGTTCCAGAGATGATGGTCAGTAGTTTTTAAAAATTAGGTTTTTGAGGTAAAAAAGAATCTTTTTGCGGCGTCGTAGTACCAGTTTTTCCGGAAATAAAGATACAAGTTAATCATGTTAACTAGTGATAAGATTACCGAAAATCTAATAGTTTACTTCTTAACTATTACAGATAGACACCTGATCGCATGTAGAGATTTGTAGTCGACCGTAAGTAATAGCCATTTCAGTCTATAAAATTTCGAAAACGCTGTCACTCTCGGCGCTGTGACTCGACAAAGTTTAGCTTTTTCGCCTAGTTACGTGTACTGGAGGGATTGCTTTGCCTGCATGCATTTCGAAAGGGCATGTATTTTGCCACTATGTAGAAAAAATTTTGTCGAGCAGAAGCGGCGAGGGTAATCGAGTTTTCGAAATTCTAAAAACTTATATGGCTATAACAGACGGCGAGCTACAAATCTCGAATTGCAATCATGTAGAAAAATTGAAAAATTAGATATTAGAATTTACTTAATTAGTTTACGTGATTCGTGTGTTTTCTGACGTCCGCCAATACCGGTATTCCTATGCCGCAAAAGCTACCCTTTACCTAAAAACCCTATTTTTAAAAATAAGTGATCTTCCCTGAAACACCTGGTATATACGTGTTTATATATAATGCTGAGAAATAGCAATTCGTCTAGCTGAATGTTTCTCTCAGGTAGTACTTTCCTATCCCAAAATAAGCTAGCGCAAAAAGGCATGAAGAAACCCACTGACTTCCAGAACGGGGATAATCACCTGTAAATAATTTATTAAAAATATGGCACCTTGTCTAGCATCAAGGGCTCGTACTTGCCTAATCCGATCTACGTAAAATTCCCCCCCCCCCCCCCCCGACGGCGGCGACGTCGCCTAGCATAATGCAGACACCTGTTGATGGACAAAGCGGTCAGCGCTTGCTTCACATGTCCGTCTTTTCTCCCTACGCAATAGTAAAGTCTCAGCGCACTTTCCGCTTTATTGCTGTTATTAAAATATAGCAGTGGCTGCGGACGGCAGGCGGACATGGTCGGGATGGAAGATTCGCTTTTTAAAGCGAATCTTCCATCCCTTTCGAGCGTGAAGCCTGCATTCGGTAACCTTGTAGCGCCAGGCTGAGATTTAGCGCCGGCGGGCTTCTAACCGTGGCCTCAGTGACGTCAGCAGCGACATGAAGCTCCACGGGCGCCATCCTTCCGTGTAAATTACCTCGGCGTTATGCCTCATAGCTAGAAAGCACGCACTCTGGGGTTTTCTAAAGAAGCGCTTGATCAAGCGAAAGCGACTTTTTTTAGGTTCCGCGGCGTCGTTGCTTTAGCTTTAACGTTAGCTGAATACAAGCAAAGCCTCCCCTAGCATATCAGTCGCGTCAGCTTCGGGAAGTAAAGGCAGCGCACGAACCACTTCAGCGTCGGCCCTAAGGCGTGCCTAGTTTTTACTTTTTTACTCTTTTTACAGTTTTCCGTGCCCTATTTATCCTCCTCCCTGGGAGAAAGAAAACATTACATTTATGTCCCTGAACCACTGCGGAAAGAAAAATACACTGATAAATAATAAATATTGCGCGGTGAGTGATCACGTAACGAGCTTTACTGAGTTTTTTGAGGCTGCATTTCTCATCGGCCATTTGGTATCTTTGTCGCTCTCCACGTGAAGTGCTAAATAAGCGGAACGGTCGTTACCTCACGCGTTTTACCGGAGAACAGACACATGTACACTCTCCCTCCTCAACTTTGATCCCTAACCGCCATCTAACAAAATGTGTTGTCTGCGCAGATGTTCATCAGTGGAAGCGGTAGCTCCAAGAACGTGCCAAACATAATTTGTTGCTTCCGACACCTGCTCTTCCTCGAAAATTGGCCTAGCAAAAAAAGAAGAAAATACGAAGCGGTTTAGCATGGCTAAGAGCTGCATATATTGCGGAAGCTCTAGTTACATTTTTTGACCGAGTGAGAGGAGAGCAGCAAGAAGATAGTTTGAACGTAGATTTTTACAAATGTCAAACAATGAATTTAAGCTCTACCTATCTGCTTTTCTTTGGGCGTGAAGAAGCCCGTACTTT
Organism: Amblyomma americanum; assembly: GCA_030143305.2. Taxonomy (NCBI): domain Eukaryota; kingdom Metazoa; phylum Arthropoda; class Arachnida; order Ixodida; family Ixodidae; genus Amblyomma; species Amblyomma americanum. The sequence continues at coordinate 219,921 of JARKHS020026560.1, read as the reverse complement.
ATAAACTCTCTGCGGGCCCCATTAAATAAATGCGTTGCCGGGACGGGGAAGTGTGTGGGAAGGAGGTTCGGTGAAATCTTTCTTGCAGAAACAAACCAAGAAATACATGGCACTATCAACGCTGATGTGACAATCTGTTTGATGACGGAGTAGCTTTGACTTCACTAAATTACAAAGTAACCAGCGTTAATCGCCCTTTTTCCGCTTAATTTTGGAGTAGTACCACGGTAAATAAGTTTATGTATCGTCGTTGTGCCGAGCACGCGTTTACAAAAGTGTTATTACTATTGCGCGGAGTGATGTTTCCCGTGAAACACCACTTTACAATTTGACCGACCGTTTTTATACATTTGCTAATGCGTGGCTATTTTTCACTCTTTAGGCCTCGTAAGGTATTTAACCCGCGCTAATAATTCACTTATTAAAGGCTCGTCGATATCAACTCGACCCAAATGCCAGATTGTGGTGATCTCACTTGCAATGCCCAGGGGCTCAAAGACAAAACGACATATTCGGAGGCTGCAGTAGCAGGATGAATGGAGGCTTTGCAGCAAGGGGTGGCACGGTAGCTCCCTAATTCTGGGTAGACACCCGAAGCACAACCTTACGCGCATGGTCAAGGGAATGAAAACAGAAAAATACAGGTTTGCATACCACGCACGGTCTCTTAGCACTTTGGTTGGCCCAACTCATGTGAGCTGAGTACCATGGTATCGGAACTCATTATAATCCCAATACAGCAGGTATCGGCTTATGAGGTTGAAAGGTAAAGCAATAAGGCTCAAGAACAAAAATAGGACGTGCATACAAGTCCTCGCGGTAAAAGATAAATTTTGCGATCAACGATATTGCAGAATTTAAGTTGCTATTCATTTTGGACGTTTCAATTTTTTCGCCTTGCAAGTTATAGGTAACAGTATTGTGTGCGTTATAAAAGAATCTGATTTCACGCTATTGATGAAACCGAACGCAAAAGAAGAAGTAACTGCTAAGGCGGCTGGGGAGAAGAAGAAGAAGAAGCGGCTGACGCCGTTTCTGCATCCATCACCGGAGCGGGTTCGCTTACAATTCTGAGCTCGGGCGTGTCATGGCGCACCGCAGTGAAAACATCAGGCAAGAGTCGCGTTCTGGGAGGAGCTGGTACGACGACTTCGAAGACCGCTATTTCGACGACGTTTCAGAGGCGCAGTATTTAAACGATTTTGATGAAGACTACGATAATAACGTTCGCGTGCCTCCTCGACAGCGCAGCTCTTCGAAATGCCACGACCATGGAGCCGGCCAACGCTTTGCGACTGAAAATCAAACGGCAAGAGCTCCGAAACCAAGCTTGGACCAAGGAAGGCGGACAAAAATACTTAAAAGGGTTGCCTCAGGCTGGACGCAGCTGTTCTCTACCATCTCCGAGCATCCGACCATGGAGCAGGTAGAACAGAATATACACGGCTCCCTGTCGCGCTCAAAGACCTTCAACACGTCCACGCTCGCGCATTGCATTTGCGCCGCGGCTGGAAGCTCTTCGTCGACTACACTGATGCAAGCGCCTGCCACTGTCACTGTTTGTGCGTCGAAAGAGATACTCGAACTCTGCCCTCCAGAGGACATCGCGAAGCCTGTCCTTCTTCCGGAAGCCTCCATGACGCCATCAGTGACCCAGGGAATAGGGCAGAGTGCTTCTAAGGCAAGTTGCTGCGTCACCTTGGCTCAGACAGAAGAGCTCAGCCCAGTCGATGCCGTCGAGGAAGGGGAAGCGGTGTCGGCATCCAATAACATCTTCGGTACCCCGCCGTCTGCATTCCTCGGTAATGAGCTGTCTGCGTTGTCCACATGTCACGAGGAAATGGCTTTCCAAGATATTTTGCCACAGATGTCATCCATTCGTCGAAAGTACGAATATGGTACAGCAGCAGAAGACCCGGAGACTATCCTACCGGAGGAGACTATGCTAGCAACTAGCCAGGCAAGCCAAAGACCTAGCTGTGGGCCAGCTTTGCTTACGAAGCTCATCGATCTCGAAAAAGGGGCTCACTCAGATCGCGGCTGCGTCCTAGTCCTCGTTGTGGGACTAATGGTCACAATGTTTGCTGCGGCGATCGTATTCACAGCGCGCGCTAGCTTTCACTTGGGCCTTCTGCAAGACCAGTCGTCGGACAAAGCAGTCAACGCGGAGGTTGCTGTGAACGAAACAAAAGTTGCAATGAAAACGCGCTTTCCGTACGTGGATGAGAGGGTGGCAACCTCATACCCAGGGCATGTGACCGGCACAGCGACAAAAATTACACATATCGAACAAGAGACAATTTTTACCGTGAAGGGAGGACTCGTGCGCAATGCCAAAATACCGGACCCTGCCAACGATGGGCCTTCAGAACAGGTGACAGAGCGCTCTTATTCGTGGATGCATCAAGCTTCTAGCGAAGGCACTGTCGTCTCTGTCAATCAGTCTGCGTTGCATGGTGAGAAGAAAAGTTCGAATACACTAGGCAGCACGAGCAATATATACGACGACGACGACGACTTCATTTAGCCCGGGGAAGTTCCTTCGACTAACTTCGCCTAAATGAGCCTTGATACGATCGAAGGCACTTTTGTTCTAAACTTCTCGGCAAAAATAAGTCGAAGAACATAATAAACCAAATGCAAAATGATCTTTGTATCACAGTTATTCGTAACAGACAGGTCACGGCACAATATTTTACTGCGCTGAAATGATGGAGTTGCGCTGCCTACGTGTGAAAGCTGTGAGAACTTGAACGGCAGTTCTGTGCAGTATATACCTCATCGAAACGCACAAAAGCTGTTGATGTCAGTTTTAATTCGTTTGATCGAACATGAGGCTTCGTGCAATGCTACAAGCGGACACCGGTTTTGCCTCTGGTTTTGTCCTATGACCATAAGTAGTTGTTCCCTATGTTGTTTCACTCATATAGAATTAACACGCAGTATCGAAAATTTCGCTTTGCTGCTCAAAGAGCACAACAAGCTGTCCGCGTGCTTTTTTTCAAGATTTTTGTCTTATAAGAACTCAGGTATATGAGGTTAAAATGCATATGAGATAAATATTCCAGTTATATATGAGATTACATGCATATAAAATTCACGGGACGAATCTGAAGTGTTGTCTACGACACAGATTGACACAGCTCAACGGAACGAGGACGAGAAGAAGAAACACAAAACACGGACGGGCGCTGTCCTGTGTTTCGTGTTTCTTCTTGTCCTCGTTCCGATGCGCTGTGCCAACCTGTGTCGTAGAAAGTATGAACCAACTAGCCTACACCAGAATCTTCTTAGAACTAAAGTATTGCCTTGGAATAAATGTTCCTGTTCAAAACCCCTTTATATATTTTTGATATCATTTTGCAAAAAGGCATGTATTAGTGCAGTAATAACTGAGCTTTATTCGGTGTGCGTACATGTGCCAGGTATTTTGTCTGAATGGTTCCCTCATACTTATAGGTATATATACCACTTACGGCGTAGTTATGAGCATACACACTACACAGACCACACAACTTCAATGAAAAATACGCGCGAAATATTGTTTTCACATTTCCTCAAATTTGGGCTCTGGTAATAAAACGACGGCGGACGAATCCTAAATATTATAATACTAAAGTCAGTTTGTTTGCAACTGAAACGTTGTCGCATGACTTTAAGCTTACCAAGGTGGAGGAAGAGGCACGCTTTAATGACTACTGCACACAGATACGCCCGAAATTCGGCCTGGCAGGCTACCAGAAATGAGGGTGTAAAGAAAGATGAAGCAAAGCACACGGATGCAAAACGCTTGCATACTCGCACAAAAAGGGCACCTTTATAAGGTTTGTATCACACATGTGACCTTTAAAAAAGTTAAAAAGGCTATTCTTTGACATGACGCCGAAGCAGCATCACGCCAGGGACCAAGTACATGCACCATGAACAAGGGTACTCTCCTGCCAGAGATAAACAGCAGCCTCTGGTGCTCCGCGTGATGCTTTAAAATTAAGGCAGATGCAGACTAGTCGTGCGAAGCTGCGCAAGGCCTGCGGAAGGCGCCTTAGTGGAGGGTTCGGTCTTAATTTCGATGAAATACAGCTCTTTCGTCTCGCTATGCATATGCCCTGCTGCATATTTACCTCAACGATGAGCTGTTGAAGAGGAGTGCATCAGACACCGCATTATGTTGCTCAGCAGAAGAAGGCATTCGCAACAACTATCTGTCCGCGAGTGCAGGAGATTTCATTTATATTGCCTGTGATGATTGAGGTGCTGTAAGGCTAATATTCTACAGGTGGTGTCTTTCAATGCACACCGCAATACGTCCGATTTACAACGTTGTCTTAGGCATGGGTATTTTCACTTTTCACTGAGTGGAGAGTTGACCCTTGTTTTACCTTAATTGCATTTTATTGACCAGGTTCTTTAATCACAGTGTTGAAATGATATTTGTGCTTTGCTCACAACATATTTATACATGAGAGCCTCATGATAAAAACTGCATGTAAACATTTACTTTCAAAATCAGTAAAAACTTTACGCACGAAAGCGCCCAATTGGCAAAATGTGATGACAGTACCCATGTGCGCATATGCCGTGAAACCCGTAGGACGACGGTGCCCCAAAGAAAGGGGTTCTGCCAAATTTAGCGCCCTCAGGTTGCTGTCTTCGTTACATTTTGGAGGAGTACATGTGTGAGAAAAAAAAAAAGGTTATCGTTGTGAGTCCGAAAATGTCAATGGTTGCTTTTCAATACCTCGTAACTCGGCGATAACAAATTTCTGATGACTTCAGACGTCAGTGCACATTTGTGCTTCGCGACCGCAAATATTAAGAACTTCCAAGTACCTTTGAGCACAGAGAAGGAAGAATATCGACCGTGAAAGAGGCACTCACAAGTGGCCCTACCAAAAAAATTGGAAACTGCTCTTTTCTTCAGTATAGGGAAGAAAACAATCCGTCGGGTTCCTTATGTTTGTATCCATAGCTCCTAGTGTGGGCAAGCTTGGTCAGTCCGTGGTCGCAATTTCTCTTTAAATTCCACTCTACCTTCTCGGGATGAAGTTTGTCATTGGGACATGAAGGGAAGGATGGATACTAAAACTCTATCTGTACTGATTGACCAGGACATAAAATTACTATTCTAACCCGATTACAATGAAAAGCAGAACTTCAGAGCCGTTTCCATATGCCCAAGCTTGTAGGGAGAGCTGGATCAAAAGAAGCGCGAAAAGCGTGATAACAGAATCGAAGAAATTACATGTCAGCGCTCTCGCCTACATATCAAAGCAGATGGCAAGACTACCACGGTCATCGAAAAATGCGTCCTGTGTAACAGCATTTATGGGAAGTGTTAGAAAATGATGTGAAGTGTCGGGTGGTCGTATGATTCAGGTTGCGAGAAAATAAATATTTCTTGTGCAGGTTTCGTGGTCTAAAAATGAAAGGGAGCTTGCCTGCCCTACCTATAATGAACTAAGTGCTTTCTGAATCAATAAGATTTTTAAATATTTATAAAAAAGTTCACGGTCCTGGCTGATAGATAATCCTAGCGCAGTGCCGAAGTGATAAGAGTTTTTTTTTTTTATCGAACATAGTTGAAACAAAGCTATCGTATAGGTGTATATAATTCACTGCAATAATGCATTGAGCTCGCAGTCACCTAGCATGTGAAGGTACCTACTTTTGAATGCAAACTGTAATAGCTTTTGGATTCTTTTTGCAAGGCGTCGATTGTTCAGCTTGTGCAACTTTCGTGCCTTATGACATGAGCTTCGTGTTTGACGAGAGGAGAACGGATGACACAATTCGATTTTCTCGCAGATTTTTTATGTAATTTCGAAGCATAATGTATTGTGCATTTGGAGGAGTTTGAGCTCAGGACTGATGTTTTGTTTCACAATTTGTGTCAGTCAGCTCGAAAGATTAGGAATCATTGTGTTACTAAAAATTTTGCGTGAGGACGGCCGCAAATTGGTATCTTGTAACATAGGTAACAACGTTTTATTTCCTCTATATAAAGCTCGCATTTTGCGCTGCCCCTTACACAGGCTTGAGAGTGTTTTGCAAGGGCTTCGTGGAGTCTCTCAGAGAAAGTCGTTCAGCGGGGCTGGCAAGCAGAGTTCAATGCGTTACTGAGAATTGCAAGGCCAATCATATATCAGCGAAGAGAAACATCACCGCCTTCGGGGATTAGAAGCAGTGGCATCATTTGTTGCGTTTGTTCTTCGCAAGCCATCCCCTACCCCTTTCCCCCCGCCCACAAAAAAGAGAACGTTGAAGAGCAATTAGTTTCACATCCTGATTAGAACATGTGCAGCTGTACTGTAGCTGTACTCACTTGTACCCGTGTACACGATTCCAATACAAAAAGGCCTGTGCTATCAACTAAGCGAATACACGAAAGGGACGCATTGGTAATGAAAAGCTTAAGCAAGCAAACAGGGAGGAAAGCCTCACCAGTAAGGGAGCGACAAATCGCAGTCAAGCAGCTTTGCACTTTTGTCAAGAAAATGGCATACCAGGAAGCGCTGGCAAGCTGGCGAAAATCGAAAGAACAGGAAGCATTGTGTTACTAAAAATATGCGTGAGGACTGCCGCAAATTGCTATTTTGTAACATAGGTAAGAACGTTTTACTTCTATATAAAGCTCGCATTTTGTGATGCACCATGCACTATGGTGCACCTGAAACGAAAGCACATTTCCAGAGACTGCAGCGTTTTATGAGTTTCAACAAGTGCGGAGACATAGGAGTAGAAAGAAAATTGAAACATGGTTCTCCTTTTTGCATTCTTAGCAGTTTTGAAGAATCCACTTCCTGTGGATGTTCTCTAGAAACATTTAATCATGTCGTTGCTTCACTGAGCTGAAGCTGTGGTCCCGATAAACTCGTACAAGAAAACTTGGAAGTGGTTGCGATGTTCAGATAACTAGTTGAGAAGAGCTAAGCAAGTACTAGACGCCGTCGGTCCAATGCTTCTTCACGCCCTTTGTCGAGAGAAAATCAATACTTCTCATGAAGGTCTCCTTTTAGGAGGAACTCAAAGGAGCATCCACTTTTCAAAGGTAGGGGTGCTCGGCTACTGCACCGGAGTACCCAGGCTCGAACCCGACCGCGGCGGCCACATTTCGTAGGAGGTTAAACGGAAAAGGCGCCTGTGTATGTGTGATGCGGTGTCAGTGCGCGTTAAAGATACCCAGTGTATCGACATTATTTCGGAGCCCTCCGTCACGGCGCCTCTTTCTCTCTGTCTTCTTTCAATCCCGCCTTCCTTGTTTTTCTGAAAGTGCAGGTGATCTGTCGACCAAGTTGTGAAAGAATTGCTGCGCCGTTCATTCCCCCCCCCCCCCGTAAAAAAAAGTTTTAAAAGCAACATACTTTATAGGCAGCCTCCTGTTTAAAAAACACCAGCCTAATTTGACTTTTGATCTTTGTGTTTAGTCACCACGATGGACCGCTGTTAATCTTAACGTTGAAAAAAAATGGAAATTTAATTTCTGAGGAACGGAAATGACGCAGTAACTGTGTCACATATCTCGGTGGACACCCGAACCGCGCTGTAAGGGAGGGAATAAAAGAGGGAGTGAAAAAGAAAGGAAGAAAGAGGTGCCGTAGGGTAGGTCTCCAGAATAATTTCGACCACTTGGGGATCTTTAACGCGCACTGACATCGCGGAGCACACGGGCGCTTTCGCGTTTCGCCTCGATCGGAACGCGGCCACCGCGGTAGTGTCCGAACCCGGCTACTCTGGCTTAGTAGAGGTGTGCCGTAACCACTGAGCCACTGCGGCGGGTAATTTTAACGTCCCATATTCACGATGAATGTAAATTTTCTTTTGTATTTGTTCTTGTTGTTTCTAAATCAGGCACTATGCGTTGTCGAACTCCCTGCCTTTCCATTACTGCCTCCCTCCTTCTCTCAAAAGGAAACTATTCCCGGTCATTCCAACAGGCACTCACACTGTCGAAGAGCTGTGGGGCCACCGCGGCGGCTCAGTGCTTATGGCGCTCGGCTGCTGACTCGAAAGACACGGGTTCGATCCCGGCCGCGGTGGTCGAATATCGATCGAGGCGAAATTCTAGAGGTCCGTGCACTGTGCGTTATCAGTGTACGTTAAAGAACCCCAGGTGGTCGAAATTTCTGGAGTCCTTCACCGCGGCGTCCCTCTTAGCCTGAGTCACTTTAGGACGTCAAACACCCATAAACCGAAGAGCTGCGGAGGCGTTCTTGAAGCTGCGTGGTGCACGGAGAAGAAGAATCATTTGGGAACGCTACACCTTTCGGCTAGTATACAGCGGTATCCGCAGGAAATGCTGAGAACGTCTTCTGGCGTACGTTAGGATTCTCCTGTGCATGAAATATATAGTGGCAGGAAAACAAAAAATACTTTGTCGGTCCTCTGCAATTGTCAATTCCTGCCGTCAGCGATTGGGTTTCTATCTTAAAAGCGGGCACGGAGATGACGCACGGAGGAAGTACAGGCAGCACCCATTCTTGTGGACAGGAATTTAGTGCTGCATACAAAACGCTGCATCAGCTCAACATCAAAGCACGCAAATTCGGCCGTAACCTGTAAGCTCCTAAACCCCATTTAGAGGCACAACTTCATTTTTCTCGAATTTCCGTGTTATCGCAGGACTGATGCGAACTTCTCGCTAATATCATACCGGCTCGTTTTCAGACTCTCGAATTTGAAACATGCAGAGTGAGGGCGAGGGAACGAAGAAGATCAGTGCTTAGCCCAGAGATTGACAAAAGTGGTAGAAGAGGGACTCTGGCAAGAGTGATTGTCCAATCAGAATTCGCGCACTCGCTGCCATTTCTCGGGTGGCGACCTATCCGACCGAGCAGATAGGAGTCGACCCCAACCGCCATCTGTTTCAGCTACACTGACAGCCAGCCACACGAATGAAGGAAAGAGTCGTGCGCTGAGCCTCTCTTGAAGGCAACCGCTCCACCGTAGTGTCGGCGAACTGAAGCGGACTGCAAAGACACATTCGCATTCGGCTGTGTGCCGACAGTAGCTTGAACGTTTTGGTACTTATTTTTTTCACGACTATTTCGTTCGGTCGCTTTTTGTTGTCCTTATTTCCTCCTGCCTCTTGATTTGCAATATGCGATCGTCTTCTATAGTTTCGGTTTCTTGTGCGGCAATGGAAGCTATAGTGGCATGCCCGGAATACGTTTTCCTGCGAACCCCACCCCATCTTTTCGCTTCCCTGCACTCTGCTCGCTGCCGGAATCGAGCGCATGTACCTCCTTTTTTTTTTTTTCGTGTGGCTTTCTGGGCCCGAAGATTAGACACGGCTCGCCAGTTTCCACGGAAGAGGTCTTCTTTCATTGCAAAAGCGCATTCTCGTAGAAGTAGGAAAAGGCAGTAGATGAACTGTAAAATAATGTGAGACGAATGCACAAAATCTTGTAGATTTCGGGCCTCTGTTTTCTTTATAGGTGAGCATGTAAGGAGCTATGAAACTGTTACCATAACGGCCTCAACAATGACGACTTGTGGACAGACATGCTCCGAAAACTTGAAGCAAGTCGGGGACAAAATTCATGTCGGTCACAACTTGAAGGCTAGTTATGAAACAGCTTTGAAATATCGTACAGCGGTGTTCTCAGGATCAATAATATTACCGCTATCCGTAGAAGATAAATAGCAACGTGGATTAGAAAATAAGCTAGAGGGTGAGATGCTACAATGAAAATTTATTTGAGAACAATTAACTTAGGTCCTTATATTTAATGCCGCAAGAAGTTAGCCGATGGCATGCTGGGGTAACAAAGCAGATTTTAAATGAAGCAAAACACAACCGGAGGCGGCTGAAAATGGGATGAGGAAATATGATTGGAATGGAGAAATATGTAATTCCGGCGCAGGGCGAGGACACTTTTTAAGCTCTGGAACTAGGCTTTAACCTGCAGTGGAAGTAATCTGCATGATGATCATGTGAAGTTACCGGATTGACTTGGGACTTTTTTTAAGATTAAATTAGGCGCAATGCACAATACTCCAGCATCGCGCAGATTCGTTCTTTCGGCAAAATACGTTGATAATGATCTCGAAGAAGGAGGGGCTCAATATATAAGCCCAAGTTGTCTATTTTATTCGCTCGTTTCCCACATATAGGTCTCTCTGAAAAACCTCTTATGGGTGTTTTATCGATGCTTCACACTTGAAACCGCTGTTTTCGTGTAACAAAGGCTACACTGGGCCGGTGTCTCAGCTCATTGCAATGAGTGCCAGCATAAGTCAAACCGTGTTTTCAGTGGAGCGCCGATAACGTGTCACGAGCGATTTCCGACGTTCACACCGTGCCTTCGGACTAAAAAAAAAATATCGATACGCTGCTTCGTAGATGTTTGTAATGTTTGGATAAAATAACTTCTCATGGCAATTTTTTGATCATGATTTCGACGCGAGCAAAGACGGCTCGAAACGCGAACAGGATTTTTAACAGGATAAGTCGAGACGTCACAAAAACGATTGCTATAGAAATATTTGTCATATAAACTATTAGATAATCAGTGTGAAAATAGTGTGCGAGAGCGCCGCCGCGGTGGCTAAGTGGTTATAGCGCTCGGCTGCTGACCCGAAAGACGCGAGCTCGATCCAGGCCACGACGGTCGAATTTCGATGAAGGACGACTTCTACAGGCCCGTGTACTGTGCGATCTCAGTGCGCTTTAAAGAACCCTAGGTGGTCAAAATTTCCGGAGCCCTTCACTACGGCGTCCCTCATAGCCTCGGTCGCTTTGCGACGTTAAACTCCATAAACGAACTAATAGTGTGAGAGAAAGTTTTGTTTTGAATTGCTTGAATTGCTGCTTTGAATTTAATCTACACACAGAACTGTTTGCGAAGATGCTTTCCTTGGACACCTTTCATGGATGCCTTTTACAACCTTTGCCCATAAAGTTTTGAGACTGATTTAGTTTCTTCTGTAGAAATGATCCCCTAAAACAAATTTTGGTGCGTATGTGTAGCGCCATCTTTTCGGCTAACCTGAGATATTTAAGTTAATTGCTGTGGCAGCCGCTAGCTGGAACTACAAGCAGAAAAATACGTTGTCACTAGCCGTCTGCGCATTCTGCTCTTAGTGAATGTGGTGAGACGAACGTCCACCTCTAACAGCATGTAAACATAATATTCTGCGTGAATATTGGCAAGACAGCCACACAGATGTATGAGCTCCTTCGTGACGCTTACGGCAACTAGACATTATCGCGGGCGCGAGTTTTTGAGTGGCACAAAAGGTTCGTTTCGGGGAGAACGTCTGTGGAAGACGACACAATGCACGGCTGCCCTTCAACCTCACGGAATAGAAACAACGTGGCTCGGATCAGGGAAATCGTACAGCAAGACCGCACCATTACAGTCCGCATGCTATCAGATGCTCTCGATATGAGTAAGACAACATGCTACCAAATTTTGCGTGAGAACTTGGGGAAACGAAAGCTGAATGCCAGACTTGTGCCGCACTTCCTCACATAGCACCAGAAAGACACGAGGGCATCAAAGTCAGAGAAGGATGCTGCATTGGTCGACAGCATCAATGCTGAAGACAAAACTTGGTGTTTTCAATATGATCCTCAAACAGGCAAAGCGCCGAATGGCGGTCAACAAGCTCTTCGGCGTCGAGAAATGTGCGGCGACAAGAGACCAAAACAAAGACGATGCTGATAGTTGTTTTCGATGCCGGAGGTGTCATACACCACGTGTTCGTCCCAGAAGGGCAGGCGGTGAATCAGGAGTTCTATATCCGCGTGCTCTAACACATGCGTGATGCACTGTGACGCCGTCTCCCTAGCTTATAGACATCTGGACAATGGAGCCGCTTCCATGATAACATAAGGCCGCACACTGCTCTCAGCGTGACAAAATTTCTCGCCAAGCACAGCATTGCTGTACTTCCCCATCCGCCATACTCGCCTGACCTCTCCCCATGCGATTTTCTCCTGCTTCCTATTGTGAAGAGAGCACTAAAATGTCGCTGGATGGGGAGCGCGGAGGCCATTCAAGACGCCACGACAAAGGAGCTGACAGCCCTGCCAAAAGAAGTGTTTTTCATCTGTTTGCAAGACCTAAAAGAGCGTTGGAAGCACTGTATAGACTGCAAGGGAGACTATTTCGAAGGGGTGCTGCACGAATAATTTAAATGTTAAACGCATTTTTTTAATGAACTCAGCCTCGGAACTTTACGGACAAAAGTTGTAACAATTCGTTCCTTTTGATTCTTTATTTACTCTCTTCCTGTCGGCAAAAAAGTATTCAAGAGTTATAATAGCGCATGTTATACGTGTATGACGATGACTGCTGCATGACGTCAGGATCTTCGTAAGGCTATGACCGCGAGGCCCAGAACACAGCTCATGCCGCGATGTAACTTCAGTGGCCCGTCCCAGTAATACCAATAAAGTTTGAAAGAGTTAGCTGCTGGGCTAGTTGATTGTCATAGATAATAAAAAGATTCTAGAGCCACGAAGTACAGCGGACAAGAAATGAGACAGAATAAAACACGGGCGTTTACTCACAACTGTTTACTGAGGTGAAAGCGATCTACATATATACCCTTCCAAAATCCTTGCTCATGCGCACGCGTTCAAGGACAACAGGAAAATACAATCAAAAGGTCATATCAATGCAGGTGTGGAAGAAATTTCTTCACAGCGTCATAGAGGTGTGAAGACCTGTCGCTGATAAGGTTTGAACCAGCATATTTTATGTGAAAGGCTTCTAAATTTCCACGAACTGTTTGTTGTCTGCCTCTGCCCAGAATTGTCACATCGCGGAACCGTGGTACGCGGTTGGCGCAAGCCGCGCAGTTTTCAACAAGACGCTAACTAAAGATAGGTATAAATAAATTATAATGTAAAATAAGATAACAATACAGATAATAGTGAGGTTGAGCTCTCAGTCAATTTCGGATGTTGTTTCTTTAGCACCGGCATCACGCCACCTTATCTGTTTGTTTTTTTTGTCACGTCACAGGGGGAAGATTCTTTTGGAATGACTGTAGACCCGCGCAGTTGTTTCAGGATATTCGAGATAAATTTAGGCGTCGCAGCGCTTTACCTCGAAAGTTAATCGTCGTCTCTAAAAAGAGCGTGACCTAGAGAGACGGTAATTTTTGTTTTCGGTGCCACGCAGTGCAGTAGCTGGCGCTGCCACCGCCCAGTTCAATTCCGTTTGAGATCTAGTTCGCTCAGTAAAGTTTTAGAATGATATCAGCCTGCCCTTATTTTGCCAGCTGCAGAGCCTGGCACTGCCGTCGCACAAATGTTTACAATGTACCGGTGCTAAGCAACTACAGCCATAATGTTCTCTAACCTAAAGAGCAGGACTGATCTATATCTCTGTATTTTCCTCCACTGGAAATCGAAAGTGAACTGCCCAGATTATAAATATATACGTTTAGAACAAAGCTTCCAATAAGATAATTCTGGAAAGCTTAGAAGAATGCATAATTGAGAAATATACAACCTTCTAGGTCTTACTTGGGAACCAGGGTGTGCGATTTGTACTCATGTAACCTCATCACCCAGCACCGTTTAAGAAGTACTGTCAGTTGAAATACGCTTCTTCCTTCCTATGTTGGGAATCCTTCTCACACCAGTGATGCAGTAGTGCTTAAAAAGAAGACCTCCTTCTTGTACCTCAGAATGCAATAAATTAAATCTGTACAAGAGCTCACCTTCCTACAAATGCTTTGCCAGCAAGTGGCTCTTTTCACATACTTAAAAATTCAGTTTACGAGGAGGTGGAGTGAAAACTGATCTAGAAACACTAAAGCGAACAGAAAATTTTGCGCAAGAACATGCACGGTTAAATATGCTAAGATGAATCGCAAAATAAATACACGGAGAACACCGCATTCTGGCATATGAGAAGCTTTGAGTCTCTTTCAGCATTTAAGTGCATTAACTGCCGATATTGACGCATAATTAGAGCATTTAAATGTATTAACTGCCAATATTGATGCATAATTACTTACATTGCCGAGCTGCGTTTACCAGAAGTGACACAGTCTAATTCATTATGAAACCCAACTACAGCAATGCTGGCACCATGCATCCTTAGCTTCTCACTCGGCAACACGGCTGTTACCAGGCAGCGACGAGATGAGATCAGTTCTTACCGCAAAAAAAACAAAAACAATTTCGAATCGATGGAATGGATCCAGAAGTAAAAAGGCAGAAGAATGCCGCAGGAAACCCCTCGCTTATGTGCCGCAGCAACAGCCCGACGGCGTTTCATTATTCATAACGCAGTGGGTAATAAGTAACAAAAGAAAAGAAACGAATAATGCATTCTCTGATAACTTTTTTGCTTTCTTCCCCCTAACCAAATAATTACAGACTAGCAAGGGTGCGGCTGGAACAATGGAGCTAATTACAACTTTATCGCGGAGTCCATTACGTATATTTGCCCAGGGGCAAAACGAAAATATTAGCAAGAGATCTCGCGCCATCCAAGCGCAATTAGAAAAAGTTTGGGAAATAAGAATTGAGAACATTGTTTTTTTCGTATCTTTTCTTGGATTGATTCCATGATTTTGTTCACATAAAACAAAAGCGCTAAGCAATTCAAGGCTGGGGCTAACGCTTCAACTACGGCAGCTAGGCGCTCCCCATCCGCGTTAATCTCGTCAGAATAGTTTCCTAGCCTGACCGAGAAATTTTCTAACTACAGTGATTTATTATCGAATACTTCCAACTCGTTATGCTTGTTTTATTTATTTCTGCCGTTGTCTAGTTCTCTTACAACTGAGCGGCGGCAGGGATTGCACTTGCGCCAAAGGGAGACTATCGCAATTTCGAATTCTTTGTTTTTGCTGAGTGAAACGCTCAAGGGATTGTCTTGGAAGCTCTTTTTGCAAATTTTACAGTTTTTTCTTCAGCTCAAGTAATAGGAGTTTTTATGTTTGGAATTTTGCCAGCACTTATGACTAATGAGCATTTGTGCTGGGAAAACATAGCTGCAACCTGAGAAATTTATGGTAAAGCACCGTAGTGGCTAGATATTGTGCACAGTTCTTTAGATAATCACGCATCGTTTACTTTCTATTGTCCCTAAGCCTTGTCGTTTGTAGCCGCTGGTGTTCCTTAATGCTGAATTGCTTCTTGATGAGTGGTCATGACCAAGCGCCTTGAGGGACGCATAGGACCAACGCGTCAATGGGAGGACAATGGCTGAGACGTGCGAAGCAACGGTATTACGCAGGGGACTTCGATTATACAGAACTGAGCGCTGCGAAAAAGATAGAAAAAAATAGAGCAGTTAAGCGAGGATAGCCTGGGATAATCTTCTTTCATGCCTTGTGTGTTCAGTTTGAGAGCTTAGGCACGGAATTCAGTGTGCTGGTAATAATACTTCGCTTTACCGCGACTGAACCCAAATGCTCAAAGTGAAGTAGCTGTTGGCTCAGCTCGCCACTACTGGTGCCGTCACTGCAGCTGTTCCTGAAGATTGCGTTATAGGCAGCATAAAATTACTCCGTTTGTCCCGCTTCTTACTAATACTTAAATGTGGTTCACTCCATTGAGAGCTAGCGAAGATAGACTAGTGAAATGTGGTGTTTGCAAGTTTCAACGTGCGCTAAAAAGCTATGCATAATTCAGTGCCCGAAAAGCGAGATCTTCGGAGTGCTCCCGGTAGAAGTTGGGAAAATAAGCTAACGTGTCAAATGGCCTTTTGTTCGGTGGTTGAAACTTTGCGGATTGTGTGCGCTTTAAGTGGGTTCACGCGCTAACTGAGCGATTTATTATTGCTCCGTCCTAATCGACCATGATGTGGCTCTTGCCATGCGGGATTCCGACTGATCCCATATAGAACACATATCACACAATTAAATAGGAAAATGAGAATATCCTATATAATCTAGTCGCAAGCCTCTTTCCCGTAGCTTTCTTCTCTCTTCCACGTTTGTCCTTCTCATGGGCTACAAACAGCGTGATAAGCATTGTGCATGAGGTGTAGCTACAGGCCTTTTGGTTGATTCAGATGAATGCTGCGGTTACCCTTCTTTGACGGTGTAAGCATGTGTACAAAGCTGTTTTGGCCTGATTTAACAGAGACTATGCTTTACTCGGTGTAATATCAGCACGTCGATTAAGTCTCTATGTATGCACAACCGTTTCTTTTTGTTGCTCCTCACGGCGCGCAGCTCAAACGTATTTAAATCTTCTAACTGAAGAGGCTGACCATAAAGCTAGAAAGAATGGCATGTTTTGTCTCCTACGCAAGGGAATTACCGTCAATAAAAAATGCAAACCAAGGCAACACCCCGTTTAAAAAAAAAAGGCATTGTAGTTAAGCCTTAGTTAAAAAACGGCTTTATTGTGTTCTGCTTTGTTCGTGCGGATATCTAAATAATGCTCAAAAAGCATTAATGACTCTACAATTGTGTGCAATAACAAAACAACGCAAGCATGCACTCGTGAAGGTCAAAAGAGGCAAAAGGATAAATTTTTGGGCACTATAAAACATGTTCACGCAAAATTAGTATGTTCGTCAGGGGGAGACCTCAGGGGAGACAAAGCTCCCAGTAGTTGAGTTATTTAAGCTAGAATCTGCTCATGTACGGTTGCCTTAATAGCCTATCTGATGGGAGCAGTGTATATATATATATATATATATATATATATATATATATATATATATATATATATATATATATATATATATATATATATATATATATATATATATATATATATATATATATATATATATATATATATATATATATACGCTGGTGAACACTCTCAAAGGTTCGCTTACACGCAGTAAACATAAATACCCACGAAAGCAGCAGATTGGACAGCCGTCGCTGTAGCTCAGTTGGTAAGAGCACCGGACGCGATATTCGGAGGTCGTGGGTTCGGATCCCACCGGCGGCATGGTTGTTTTTTCTGCTGCTTTATTTAAAGTAATTTTCTTTAAACCGATTGATTGGCAATACAAATAAAAAAAAGATTAAAAACATTCCCCTACGCCCCTTGGTTTCGGTGACTGTTGGCTTCCTTAATATGTTTGTCAAACGAGCCCCTCATTTTCCTTTATCTTGTCTGCTATTAGCTTAACGGGGGTCTCGATTCTGGCAGTCTTGTTGCCATAGGTAGCATAAGAGGGCTCTCGCACAGTTTCCGCCCTCGCCGTTAGATGACGTTCTACGTCACACTCGCGGTATTACAGGACGTGCTACGTCCACCGCTATGGTCGAGGGGGGCGCTGGTGAACACTCTCAAGGTTCGCTTACACGCAGTAAACATAAATACCCACGAAAGCAACAGATTGGACAGCCGTCGCCGTAGCTCAGTTGGTAAGAGCACCGGACGCGATATTCGGAGGTCGTGGGTTCGGATCCCACCGGCGGCATGGTTGTTTTTTCTGCTGCTTTATTTAAAGTAATTTTCTTTAAACCGATTGATTGGCACTACAAATAAAAAAAAAGATTAAAAACATTCCCCTACGCCCCTTGGTTTCGGTGACTGTTGGCTTCCTTAATATATATATATATATATATATATATATATATATATATATATATATATATATATATATATATATATATATATATATATATATATATATATACATATATATATAAGCAGACAAGGGAAATGAAATGAGGGGTTCGTTTGACAAATATATTAAGGAAGCCAACAGTCACCGCAACGAAGGTGCAAGGGGAATGTTTCTAATTTTTCTTTACTTTGTAATGCATTCATTTAGTTTGTCATGCAGTCAACTGCATTACAAACAAAAGAAAAATTAGAAACATTCCCCTTGCACCTTCGTTTCCAGTGAATGTTGGCTTCCTTAATATATATATATATATATATATATATATAATAATATATATATATATATATAATGCGTAAGCGCTATGACCGGTCGTATATCGTAGTGAGTTCCATCATTCCTGGTTTAATGGTTAATTATCTATCGCAGCTTTAAAAACACTGTGAGGAATGACCTCTCCTAAGAAAATAGGCGTTGCAAAAGTCGGGAAGTTGTTTTTTGTTTCCTGGATTCATTATTATTTATAGTTACGAAGTTGACCTTTCCTGCCTGCATTCCTCCTCCCCTCAAGCATTGTCAGGTTCGCGACAAACGTTATAAAAATGAATGCTCATGATTATGCGTTACGAGTGCAGTCCAAACGGGCTCTTTCATCTTACGTGTTCTTTGTTTATAACGCCTTCCTGGGAACTCAACTAATCATAAGAAGGAATTCATTTTTACATAAATATATTTTACATTCACACTTATCACGTGAAAAACAACCTCGCTGTTAGATCAGGCACAAATCTCAGCGCTTCAAGCTCCATTTGTGAGGTTTCGTTTACGACACTTGAAACTTGTTCCCTTCGCTGCAAGGCTTAAAAGTTGCCTTCATGTGTAAACACTACTTCGGCTCTCTTCTTCATGCGAGCGTTGCGCCATACTGCAGTACCTGCGTCCTTCAAGCGCCATAGCTGCCCGTACACTGTCTACCCCTTTGCTAGCTTGCGCCTTTCTGGGAATACAGACTCCGTCAACGTTTACCGGCAAGCTAATGAACGCCTGCCTGCTAGATGAAACTTTCCTCAGACCCGCTTGACTGCTTCATTTCACATTCCTGGAGAGGCTTGAGCACTCGATGTTGCAAGAGGCATCGAGGGCTGAAGAGACAGCAGCAGATGAGACGTAGGGCTGGCGCAATTCTAAGCAAACACACCAAAGCAAACCTTAGAGACTCCTAGTTTACTTATCTCAGTCGCGTTCGCTTTGTTTCGGTCGCGGCCCTCCTTTTTCGACAACATATATTCTGTAGCATTCCCAATAAAATTTTCTGAGAAAGCGCCCGTGTGTGTCCCCAGTCTTTCGTTGCCATGTTTTTTTTTTCGCTATTATTTCAACAATCAACAACTCCAACACAGCCAGTTTTACGCCCTTCTGCCACCCAGTGGACATGTTTTGATTTGGAAGATTTGGATGCAGGAGTTCACATCCTGGCCGACACGCACGGATCGAGGGTAGCGGTCAGCAGGGATGACTGGAGTAATGTGGCGGAACGTGTTGCGCAAAGTCTCGGAAGTGGGTGACAACATCATGGATGAACAGAGTGGACGAAGGCGAGAATTGTCCAGGCAGGCGCAGGGAAACGCCATAGACTAAATCAGCGGAACAAGAACCCTTAGGCATAGGTTGCAGCGCAAAAAACACACACACACAAAAGAAGAACTAGACACCGAGAGACACGCACCTAAGACAGGTATTCCTTAGACAAGGCAACCAACTCGCCCAAGAGCTCGTTTTACTGGAACAACAACCCAGGTCCGCCATCAGTGCATAGCGAATGCCCAAGGGGATGAGGGGCAGGTGGTCGGATGAGCTTTCCCTTGGCTGATAAGTGGTAAAGGCAGCCTTGGGTTGCCGAACCTCATATCTCAAATTTAACCGCACGGAAACCGAACGCGTAAACGCAATGATCCGCCTTGCGACAAAGGAAGCTCTAAACCTACCTCGTAACACTAGCACAGCCAAACTTCTTGCACTAGGCATGCATAACACCATTCAGGAAACTAGTTGACGCGCACCTTCAGAGCACAGTACCTTAGACTTGCCACGAGCGCCATTGACCGCCATATACTCTCTTCCCTTCGCATCAACATACCCGCTAACCAGTCAACCCTTATAGCCATCCCTCGACACATCCATACACCTCTCGTTGTGAAACCCCTTCCTCGAAACGTCCATCCATAATATCACATCCCTCGCCGCGTAGCCCGCGCTAATGCCTTCCGATAAGTATTATGGGCAAGCCCACGAAGTCGTTTGGGTAGAACGCCCGCATGTACAGCGCATGAAGCGGTAGCAGTTGCCTACAAATCCAACCCTACCTCACCCCCTAACTCACCGTCTTCCCTCGGGCTCTACACCTGAGGAGGCAGAGGAGACCGCCATCGCCCTAGCCCGTGCACATTCGGGCGCCCAATACATCTTCAGCGACTCCAAAACGGCTCTGTCCAACTTTTCCAGGGGCAGGTTTCACGCCCCTGCCTGGCAATTGTTGAACACCCCTGCCCAAAATTTACCGCGCAGGGTAGAGCTTCAGTGGGTGCCGGCTCACTCTGGGAACCCTGGAAACGAGGCTGGCGATAAATTGGCCCGAGGTTTGGTTTGCCGGGCTCAGGACAGTCTCGATCCAGGATTCTCGAGGGAGCGGGCGCACACCTTTTGCGGAGCTCACGCAAATACCCCGTTTCGGGACCGTCGAACTTACCCTTCTCCCCACCCCTCTCTTACGCACTTCCAACAGATCCTCTTCAGACGCCTCCAGACCCGCTCTCTGTCATCCCCTCAGCTTTTATCCCACTATTGCGGCACATCCCCTGCATGCTCCCTATGCAGTGACCCCCACGCCACTCTCTTCCATATCCTTTTCGGCTGCCCTGCTGACCCTCCCCCGCGGGGACAGC
This sequence comes from Amblyomma americanum, assembly GCA_030143305.2. Classification (NCBI taxonomy): domain Eukaryota; kingdom Metazoa; phylum Arthropoda; class Arachnida; order Ixodida; family Ixodidae; genus Amblyomma; species Amblyomma americanum. The sequence goes on along the minus strand of JARKHS020026560.1, from coordinate 199,469 downwards.
ACGCCATCTCGAGCTGGGAGGACTGTTAGGTCCTGCTCATGTCTGCAGACCCGACATCGCAGCTTGCTGCGGTGACTCGGGCTGCCGACGTCATGTCCCGGCATAACCTACTTGATGCAGTGCGGGACCGCGCAGTGGCCCAGGGACCCAGCTGGGTCTAAAACTCACTTGCTCAATAAAGTTTTTCTGTCTGTCTGTCTTAAGCCTGTTATACTTAGTGGCAGAGGCAGGAACCTATTGGTTTACATTCTTTTTCTGGCTGCCCCACCATACTTTTTGTCTGTCTGTCTTGGGTTGCCGATGAAAATGTTCCACCATGCCACGCGCCCAAGGATGGCAGGCGGTCGTATGGATGTGGCGGACGTCCAATATGTTCACAAGGGCGGTGAAAAGGGTCGATTGAAACTTGCGACCTCATTTTGTGTGGGACGACAGAAAGGCAGCCGAAATGAGACAACCACCTCGGGCCAGCGGGTGAAGCAATCTACGAATTTAAGCAGGTAACTGGCCTGACATGATAACGGGACGAGACCAGGAAGGCCTACGTCAGCGTTTGAAAACCTCTTGTCGGGAGGCGTGATTGCATGCCGGTAAACTTTGATGCGATGGCATTGAAGGCAGGTTCTTGCCCAGCGACGGAGGTCGGCATTGGTACTTGGCCAAGGAAACGAGATGTGACCAGCTCTTGCGTCGCACAAATACCGGGGTAGCTCATGTGGCGCAGTTGGTCAAAAAAGGAGTCATGGACAGCGAAAGGCACGTAGCGCCGCTGGATATCAGGGGATGCCTCGTACGTAATCAACTTGGAGGCAAGCTGTGCGTGCGGCGGTACTGCATAGGACTGTCCAGGCTGAGAAAAATTAATAAATGAAACAAAAATTAGCCTCATGTCCTACCAGCCTTTTTTTTTCTCAGCCAGAAACACTACCTCCCAGGTGTCAGGGGCCCAATTATAACGCTACGGGGACATGTCAACTCCCGCCGCTGCATGTCCAGTCGACGAATTGTCGAGCGATCGATGGCCACAGTCCTCTCCTTGCAAAACCTGTTGGGAAAAGCTTTCTTTTGTTAATCCTTCCTATTAGACGTTGTCATCGGCCAACGAATGCTTGACGGAGGGAGCCTGATATACTCGAGCAGTCAACGGGGTTTCCTCGCTGAGGAAGAGAGCAGGAACAATCGCAAAAGTAAAGGGTAGAAGGGACACATTCCAGCCGGAGGAGAGGAGGAGACATGGAGCATGGAACAAGTGGGCTAAAGTAAACGGGCGGAATGAAGACCAACGGCTTGCACTCTGTACGCGGATATCAATAGCGCTTATCTTTTTCCAAGCCAGGATATGAAGGGCCGTTGGGGCCGCAGCCACCAGCTTCTGAGCAGAGGTAGAACACGATAAGAGGAGACTCTGGCCTTTCAAGCGGCAACTTCTAGTGGCCCCCTGAAAATCACTCTAGCGTCAGGGGAGATCCCTGGCGAGAAGAGGGTGGGGGAGTGAATCTGTCAGCGCGCCGTTCACACGACTACTACTTCTAACCCCACCGCCTTCGGTTCCGGCTTGTCAGCGAAGCATCCTCGTTCGAGAGTCAGGATTGTTGCAAGCTCAGCTCGATTAAAAAAATAGATTTGTAAATTTGGTAAATGTGACTTTCTTTCATGCTTTGACGCTGTTACGGCAGGAAATCTAGCTTTATGATCTCATACAAGAAGCAGCAAGCGGTGCGCCCCCAGCCCATAACGAGTTTTTCAATAGCGCAGCACGCTCTTTCGGGTCTGGCCGATACCTTGTTATTGAAGTCCTGTTTATGGTTGCTCAATCTTTTAACACGATATAGTATTCGATTGGAATCAAGTAGAAAAATTTAGGAATGAATGCATCAAACTATGCTTTTCTCGATTACTGGCCCTGAAATAATTCGTACGCTGGACCTTGCTGCAATTTCATAGCGGACTAGTGAGAACAAGAAGAAGAAAAAAGGAAAGCAAGGAATAGTAATAGGCGGAAGTAAGGAATGAAAAGAGTTTTCAACCTTTTTCATTCTGAAACCTCTTGTTCAAGGTGGAGATTTTGGACATAGACGAAACATTATCACAAAGAGAATGTTCAAAAATAACACAAAGAAAGGGAATACCTCGCAAAATTGTTGACCTAGCTCCATGGGCACCCCTCTTCCTGGAACCATTTGCGACTCAGAGAGCAAGCAAGAACCGCAGTTTCCCTACACTTGAAGTACATGAAAGGGGAACTGACGGCGCACCGACCGCATATGGCATGCCTACATTTATATTGATTTCAACGGTGGTTAGCTTCTTTCATGAACACATTTTCAGGAACTTTTCATTGCTACGAGCGTAGACTTTTCTTATCCGCTGCCGCAAAGCTATGGAGCCTTTCCTGAAAGCGTCCTGGTGACAAGTGAACTACTTCCCAGAAGTGCAAAGATGCGGATTGAAATTTGCCTATCCGAGGTGCTGTGATCACTTGATCGACCACTTGCAAAACAGCCTTGCCCATTTCCACCGAAAAGACAAGGTTACTTCTCAGCGCAAGTGTGGAAGGGTTATTTCGTTTTTTTTTTCTGGGGGGGGGGGGGGGGGGGGGGGGATGGGGGGGGGGACAGTTACGATCCCTGAGGTATTGTTTCGAACATACGTTCAACTCACTTCAACATCGAGGCATACAAACAAAAAATCTGAGATGAAATTGATCCAACTCATTATTCAGTTTTGACAGCTAGAGAAATAACGAAATCACTACCACTAGCACGAAGAAACAGTGACAGCACGGATATTACCATTATTCTTATGTACTTTCACTTTTCACGCGGATTAGCCAGGGATATCAATAGATACTATCAGCTCATGGTTAGGGGTCGGCAAGAGACGTGGTCAAAACCCTCGTTATTTAGCGATGTTGCGACACAGTCTTGTGACATTCATTTTAATTTCTAGGACGACATAGAGAATCCCCTTAGCATAATGCACATTTCAGGTTAATCAAGTTCAGTGGCCGATAAGAACATGCAGCGTCCTGCTTAATGCGGCCCTCGAATCAAGTTTACTGTGTTCTGTGCTCTGGCTCCTTGCTACCCACTAAAAAAAATCAATTGACGGTCCGCAACTTTTAAATTGTCAGCAGAAGTGCGAAAAAGGATAGGCAATGTTATAGGTTACTTTTTCTATTTGCTTTATGTGCGTCAGTAACGGCACGGGGTAATTGCTCTTTGCGAAAGAGAGCCAACCTGCGCAAGATTTTTCCGCAGTGGCTTTTCCTTGTACTTCACACTTATGCAATAGCTGTTCAGAGACCATCTGCTTGCGCCAGTCATTAAGGGACAAAGATTGTCTCGCAATATCGTTTTAGCTAAAAGGTTTTCTCGTCTTTTTGCAGTAGTGTGAACAAAGCTACATTTTCCGTCACACTACCTCTGCGGGTGGAAAATCCTGAAGTTCAGCAGTTATGCGACGATGTTCTGCTTTTCAGCACTAAAAAGAGCAGCCACAGTATTGTCCTGCCGCAACCATCTCAATTGCGATTTAATGATTCCGCTGCCGTGGATTGCTCTCTGCAATTGCTAGACTAAGAACTCTACTGCTGGTAGCAGGCAAACAACGTATAGGGACGAAAATTGCGTTGCGTTCGCATAAATTTAAAGTTATCTCCCCTCAACCGGATGTTACAAGGAAGACATTCAGTGATTTTTAAAAATGGGATTTTTTGGGGCAGAAATATGGCTTTTGCGGCATGTTATAGCCAGAGATGGTGGATGCCAGAAAACTGGAATCATCTTAACTAGTAAAATGGTTAACTAATTTCCTGCAATTGACATTTAACTGTTAGAGTTAGGCGTCTAGTTGCAATTAGAGATTTGTAGCCGGACGCTAGTAAGTAAGTAAGTGATTATTTATTTAAAAATAACAAAAGGAAGGTAAAAGATGTTTGCTCACCCCGGCATCTGCCATCACTAATGGGTGGCACCTGAGCTGGGGTAGCGGAAATAAAGGATAGCAGGCAGTTTGAAGAAGTGAAACGAAAGAGGTGAGGGGATAGTAGGAAAGAGATAGGGCTAGTAACCGCCATGTCAGTTTTTGGAATTTCGAAAACACGATCACCCTCGCTGCTGTGATTCGAAAGACTTTGGCTGCAGCGTGCGAAACTACGTACGCTTTCAAAAACATGCAGGCAAACCAACCCCTATAGTGCATGTAACTAGTCGAAAAACCCAAATTTTTCCGAGACACAGCGCTAAGTGTAATCGCGTTTTCGAAATTCTAAAAACTGATATGGCTAATACTAACGACCAGCTACAAGTCTCTGATTGGAACTAGGCGCCTATTTCTAATAGTTCAAAAGCTGATTATTTAAAATTCTTAACCAGCTTACTAGTTTATATGATTGAACGGTTTTCTAATGCCCGCCAATCCTGGTATTACCATGCTGTGAAACCCATACTTGTACCTGAAAAATTCTATCTTTGAAAATTACTTAATCTTCTTGTAACACACGTTATATAAAGCTGTTTGTACCCAAGCCGCTTTGCTTTATGTTGACTGGCCAGCGCAGAAACCAATCGTTTTGTGGCGGAAACAAGCACTAAACGTGGCAGAAAAAGACAAACTGTATTCATATGCACTCTCATTTGTCTTAGACTGCTCGGAACATTCGGCCCACAGCACAGTGTTTCAAAGCACGCATCCTCCAGGGCACCAGGACTGCCGAGACATGCACCCTACACTGTGATGTGCTGTCAGCACAAAAGAAAGTAGCCAATGCGCACTGGACAGCACCTCTTAGCCAGCGAGAGAGCGAGGAACCCTTCAACGGCTCTATCGAGGCGCTGACGCGCAAGCCCGACCACTCGCCGAGCCTTCTGTCAACTAACGCCTAATCCGCAGAAACAGGGGCAGGAGAACGGCTGGGATCTCGCACGGCGTTTTTGCCTGGAGGGCGTCTGTGGGGCGTGAGGTCTGCCCCCACGCTTCACCCCGTCCCCTCACTCTAGAGCACTAGGACGAAAGTGTCAACCATACATGGCCCCAAGCGAAGGAGAGAACGCACCGGCGCCACTGCTGTTTGGTCTGCTAATTCGTGGAAGAGCAGCGGTTTCCGCTAGGACTGCGTGTACATAGAGTGCTGTGCCTCCTTCACCGAACGTTTACGCTTTCTTTTTCGGTCTGCCTCGAACCTCTTCCCTAGCACACCCGATTTCGAGTTCTCTTTGTTGCTGCCTTACCACTCTTCCCTTCTTGCTCTCCTCGCACCTGCTTTTCTCATCTCCACTTCTCATCCTCCTCCTACTCTTGTTGCGACAAAGAGCCCTCTTCTCGAGGAGGGCTCTTCATCACGTCCCGTGGTCCTGGCTCTCCGAGCCCTAGGCCTGTTTGTGTTTGCGGTCCTAACGCTGTTTCCCTAAAAGCCGGACGGCGGCAACACGTGAGCGTGGCCGGGTAACTGACGCGTTGCTTCAAGCGCTCGGGTGTCTAGATCAGGAATTACTTCAGACTCAGGATAGATACGTCGGTAATCTTCTCAGTGCCCTCACTTCGGTGAATGAATAACAAATGGCGGAATGTCGGAATTTCGGCAGCAATCAGTGTGATCGTTTACTGAATGTATAACCTGTGCCCTGACGGCATTCAGTTTCCATCGAATTTTAGAACAGGCCCTTTTTTTCTCCGAGGTAGTTACTGTTCAGACCGCCTAGCACATATCTGTATCTGTGCACGTATCGGTATGCGTGTTCGTGCGGACTAACGCGTTAGCACGCGTTAGCGCTTCCGGTTAATCATTTCAACTGCGTAATGGGTTTCTTTTGTTATTTTTAGACTTGCGACCCTCTCGATATGACTGAATAAATAACTAAATTTATGCTAGCAACAATGCTAGAAATCAACAAAAACCGGAGGGGCACTTATTCTATTGCATATGTTTCATTATTCTGCTGCATAATTCTGTTGCATTATTCTGTTGCATGTAACGGTGCAGAAAAGATACTGTAGTCTTCGGGAATATTCTTGGAACTCTCTAAAAAAGCGCGAGCACACCTCTAGAGATCACGAAAAAAAAAGGAGGACCAGGTCTGCATCGCACCGTGTTACAGCAGTAGTAAATGATATCGAACACATTCACACACGAAACAAAAAAAAGCATGACTTGGCGACCAGAAATATTACAAAGTGAAAAAAGAAACGTATTCATGGAAAGGTGTGCACACTGGAACAAGTCAGAGTAGAGCACTACAAAGTGCTACAGTCAAGATCGCTACCGTTGCAGACATGACATAAGAAAGGACAACGTCCTTTTCGAATTAGGCTCATATGAGAATGCCTCACGGCGCCATATGTTCAATTCCTCATTGCTTTCTTGTCTTCCCATGTAGCACTGAAAAATTTCGCTGGACTTATTTTTATCCATGACATTAATTAATTCCTTAAGTATGCTTCTTATAGTAATGACAAAGGACGCGCATTACATGTCATGCTGCTTTCGGTTTTCTGCACGCAGAGTTCCTGGGCAGCAATCTTTTCCCAAAAGAAAAGTTTTGATAAGCCAGCGAATTTTTCAAGTGGAGACCTAAATACTTGCAGTATTTTCATGTTTTCTTTGCCTACTTTTTGATACCTTAATTTTTTCGCGTCGCAATTATTCGAGCCAATAATGCGTTTCTCCGAGAAAAATAGAGATAGCCATTTCTCTTTCGTTAGCTGTCAGAGTGATAAGAGGGCAGAGATATGAGAATTACATAAGCAGCGCCAGATAACACTGCTGCATAGGTACGAAAAAGGCTCTTTACAGAGTAGATTGACGACAGGCCAATTCAGGAAAGCTATAAAATGTTGAAACTTACTTGAAAGCTGTTTATCTTCAGCAATGAGTGCTTGAATGGAACTTACTTTGCGCATTGACTACTGGTACGCAAGAATGACAAACTTTACACCGCTCAGCTAAAGCTATTCTCAGACAGTAGAATGTTAACGACAACTGAATGCAATATTAAACAGGTGGGCATCATTATTTTTCTATCAGTTCAAGGGTAGTTAGCCTCATGACTAAACATAAAATATTACACAGAAAGCGTATGTTTGCTGCTGAGGAGCGATACTAAAGCCGCTGTAAATGAAAGTGAAGATATTGTATCGGTTCAATACACATCACCTAGCGGGCTTAAAAGCGACGAAACACTTGACAAAGCACCCTTTCTGTACCATGTACCCGCTTTAGTGATTAGCAGGTGTTTCATCGAATTGTCCTCTACGCTCTGCCAGATCATGCGACGTGCCACAAGCTTTATTCAGAATGGCAGCAGTTCCGACGCAGTCAGTATGCTCCCCTATATGGTCAATTTATGGACGCATCGATCAAAACAGAAAAGTAGGCGGCTCATACATCCTGGAAAAAAAAAAGGATAAACCGTGCTTTCTTCGTACCTATTTCTACTGAGCAGTCACCCGTATCAAGAAAGCAGCTGTTTGTTCTCCTTCAAACAACGGGGGAAAGTGCACAGGATGTCTGCTATATAAGCCGTCTTTAGTTCTCGTTAAGGATTATCCCACAGTTCAGAAAGCTGCCCCTATTCTTCAAGCTAAAGCGCAAGGTGTAAATGTACATCCCAGCAGCAAGCACAAACCTTCATCGACTCAAGCGTGTCAAGCACGTTTGCTTCGAAAATAATCGCTTGGACATCGGCACAGCCATCGATTTATTTTTTTTTGCGCCAAAGCTGGAGCCAGAAAGCGCTGTTGACAGGTTACACGAAAAAAAAAAAACTCCTGAGTTCGTTTCTGTGTTCCTATCGTGCTTGTTGTTGATTTTGCTCAAATCTCTTTATCCCGCTCCTCGTAAAAGCCGATATTCTCCGCATGCCGGTTTTTGCTTTGAAAGTGAAGGTAGCGCCACGAGGAAGAGCACAGGGCTAAGGATGACACGACAAAGAAGAACCAGACCTAGGAGAGTTTTTCCAGCACGCTGAACACGCCGCTGTGCAGCGGCCAACTTTATGCGGGATAGGCGCATAAAACCAGAGCCGCCAAGTCTAAAGCGTGAAATGGTACGTTTTAAATATGCAAAGAGGTCTGAAATTGGGAGTAGCGCCTGCTATCATCGAAAACACCGCCAGCTTCCTTTTCGACTCAGGGAACAAGAATGTTCCCGTACACTACTGTAGAGCAAATCTGCATAGAGTGAGTGCCTTTACTTCATGCGGTCACTTCCTGCGTCTAAATATTTCGGTAATCCAAAAGCGGCACTGGCGCCTGGAAAAAAAGAAGGAAATGTACCAGTCAGGAGAAGGAGAATGCAAAGTGACAGTCAGGTAAACTCGGAGAGAGACAGGGAAAAAAATTTGATATCTATACGTATATCAACAGAGTTCGCGCATACATTATGTTCAATTGAATGACCATCTGGGAGCTAAGGGCCAGCCTGAAATGTACGGCGTGCCTCTGAACTTAGCTGCTCTGCCCACGGTCGCCACTGCCTGTGAGCCCTGAAAAAAAAAATTGGTGGCGACCCTATACTTATTCTGTCTAGCAAGGAACAAGGATTAGAGGTGAGAAAGATGACAATAAGAGAGTCAGAGAAGTGGCGAAAGAAGTTTTCAATGCAGCCGGCAGCTTGTGCGTGCACTAGCAATCGAGCGAGGCCGGGGTTGTCCAAAAACTGTACCGCTGGGTTGGTTGTAAAAACAAAACAAAAATCAAAACAAAACAAATATCTCGTGCTTTGCAATCCAATATCTGCGAAATAAAAAAGTGGAAGCTTCTATAAAGGCATGTAGAAAAGCTTGTTTGGAAAACCAACAAGAGTACACTATTCTTTCAGAAAACATACACGTAAAGAACCGGCTCTTTCCTATTCTTCGTTTTCATTCTTCCTCTATTCTTATTCGCCTTGCTTTCTCTAAGTCTTTTTTATCCCCCTTGATTTTTCTCTCTCGCAAGCTTTTACTGTTTTACTTTTGCTCCTTCTTGGCCGCCTTCTCTTTTTCGTTTTGAATGTGCCAAATTATTATACATATTTCTCTTAAGCGTTGTTTAAGTTTCAGTGTTAGCCCATACATACCAAGCGTCCTACATGTAGGACATCACTTTTTTGCGCAGTAACCCTAAAGGTATACACTGCAAAAGCTTGCATACCCGCTAGCGTAGATTCAAGAGGGTCTAAAGTTTTTGTGTGCAAGGCTTGTTTTGTGGGCGTTCATTTTTGAGCATTGCGTGCGTTTAGAAAGAGCTACCTGTCTTATCTGGATGCCAGATTTGTAATTCGATCCCGTCAACTGCATAGTAATTCTTAAAATAAAAACATTATTTACGCATTGTCGAAAGGAAACCGCAGAGCATGAAGAGAAACGTGATCTTAAACTCGATTTCAAATATTCCAAGCTTTGCCACACGTAACAAGTAGCGAATTTGCCTGTCATTTCACATCACACTGTGGGAAGGCTCAATAGTCGGAGTTGAGAAAAGTATTTCAAACAATAAAAAGATGATTCTGAAATATGAAGTGAAATAAAGATTTAATGTCGGAATATAATTGATTTCTCAAATTTCCGAATTTTTGCTAAATTTTCGGCTCTTCTCTTTGCTGGAACTGCTGCTTGCCTGAAATGTTTGGAAAATACGGCTGCAATGATGTCCTTTGCAACAGATTCTGTGATTTCTAGCTTCAGTGCAAGCTTTTAGAGCAGTGTCAGTTCCCGGATAGTCTGGTCTTGCAGTGATCACGGTGAAAAAAAGAACCACAAGAGAACTCTAGTTCCAGAGTTTTGAACAGACGAAAGTCATTGGAGCCGCCGCTGCTATGCATTGTTTTTTTTTTATTTATTGGTACAAATAAGCACGTCACTCGTTAACAGATTTTTACGAAGAGGTATAAAAAGGTTCTTCGTTTCTGCACCAGATCCGTGGATTCTGTGCAAGGCGTGCTTGGGAGCTGCAACAAAAAAAGAACACAAGGTAACACAAGATGCATAGGCTAGCTTTCAACTACACGTGTCTTTTTGATAGTCTTGAGAACATGTTTTCAATGCTCAAAAAACGTTGTAGGCCAACTGAGAACCCGAGAGCTTTAAAACTGTGGAGTCGGGATAATTGCAGTGCTTAGCCTAATATCATCCAAATCAGTGCCATAGTGTCACGGAGCTATTACTAATAATAAGCTGCTTACTGAGTTGAAGAATAAAAGGTTACGTTCTAGTCTTCTCTTTAGATCTTGTATTCACGAAGAAGTTGTCATGTGGTCTCAAATGTAACATTTTTCGCAATGAAAAATCCTGCTTTCTGGCCATTTCAATAAACACGGGTGGTGCTGATATCAGTCTAGGTAACGTGTTTAATTCTATTCTGTTTAAAGCTACAATTTATAGTTCCTCTGACCATAGCTAAGAGGCCTCGTTCCGCTTTCTTCATGTCCATAGTGTTGTTAGGGAAGCTAGAGCGGAGCACTTGTTCATAGGTGTCTTCTAAGACTGACAGTAGAGGGACACTCGTTCTTATTGAAGTTGTCATGTTTCTGCTCATAAACACTTATGATAACGATCTAAATTTTTCAAATGCACGGTTATCACATGCATGAGCCAAACAAGATCTTTTGTCGCTTAATTTTGCTTAGGTAGAATTCTTGTTCATTTTGATATACGAATCACCTAAGCCGTTATTTCTTGACTGTAAGTGTAAGTTGCGTCCCAGCTTGAAACTCTTGCAACACCCTGTGCTTAAAGGTGGTCCTATATTAAGCAACAGTTGGTCAATAACGCTAAAACAGAGACAAGCACCGTCGAAAGACACGGTAACCGTTTATGTGGCTTTGGATGTCAGCAGTTGTGGCTCCTCAACCTTGCAAGACCAGTTCATCTTTATTCGACATCTTTACAGAGGTCTGGAGCACAGACAAAAAGCTGAAGAAGACAGCTTTACGGGGTCTCTGCCCCTTAACAATTCATGTTGATAAAGAAGGCCTAAGCTGACATCTTGAAATGTGCAAATTGCTGTAGCCTTTTCAAGAAGATGATGATAGATGTAGCAATTGTCAGTTATTTATGGCGCATTACGTTAATGATGAATTTGCTCATCATCTCAGGGTCTGTTCACTGAAGCCCATTGTGAGCTCTCAAGTGGCCTATGTTGAGGACACAGTAACGCTGTATGCTGCATGTGGCCTCTATTATCCATCTTATAGGCGTAATGCTCTAAGAAGAGTGACTGACCACGTCATATGGGGCAGTGACTTAAGCGCTGTTCAATCTACACTTGGCTTAGGGCATTACTGTGGCATTAAAATATGCTTTCTTAAAATTTATACTTGAAATCTGGTTTTTGCTGTTCACCTTATTACGACAACCTGTGCACAACCGTGGGAATTTTCCAAAGAGCACCTTCATAAAAGTCACATTGTCGACAACAATAATAACAGTACTGACTAAATACGACTGTGGCTTGGTTGCGCTTGCCATATCACAAAATATAAAGAAATCGTTTTGAACATCCGCTCTTAGACGGCTTAATATTGATGGCACGAAAGTCTAAATAAAAAGATTGGGAAATCAGCAATGAAGAGCTGGCTTTCTTGCGGCACACTCGCAGCGGCCACAGACAGCACGCGAGAATAGTCATATTGCCTGCACTGAAACATTAAAAGGGCGACAGCAGGTTAAGAACTGAACAATGTTAAGGATACAGCGGTAAATACGCAGCTAAACACACTAGTGACAATCTGGTACTATCATGTACTTTGCAACTGATGTAGGGCAGTACAGAGCAAGAAGAGAAATGCATTGCTAGCTTTTTATTCTAAGGTAACCTATATGCCTTCATTTCCTCTTGAACACAAATGAGATGAAAGGAAAAGTGGATGTATAAAGGTTCGCTCACTTCTTAGTTAGTGCGGGAAGATTTCAGGCAGACAATACAAATATTTCTAACTAAGTTTAAAAAAAAGAATATCCGTCTAAATAACTGGGTGTGCTCAAGAGCGAAAGAGATATTTATGCATAGAACAGTTTGCAGAGTCATTAAAACGACAGTTTTTGTAGCATTCAAAACTAAACGTGAACACAGAAACAAGTCAACTGTTGCCTTTGATATGACCTGATGTTACGCATTCCGAACCATCACAAACCTTCAAAAGGAGATCATAATTCAGAAACGAGTAACGATGACAAGCATGGAAAAACGACTGTACGGCTGCTGTTGCACATTAAAGGTGTATTTTCTCACCGTAATTACACAGTTCCTCACACAATCCTTACTCGTCCTGAGTAACTCGGCTCGCGCACTTCGAATGAATGCAACCACCGTTTTTCTTTAAGCGCAAGGATCTCCCGTAGCAAGTGCGTGAAGCAGCAGGGATGTCCAACTTACTCGTTTCTCTAAACGAGCGTCGTCGATGGCAGGGAACACAGCTTGAGAGGAGATGAGTGCGAAGATGTCCATTGCAGTCGTGGGACGATGCAGAGCGCGTGGCGCATCGCATACTGGCGCTGTGTGGCATGGCGCCTTCTCCGCGCAGGCGCCGCTGGTTTTCTGAGCGAGGTCGACTCGGGCTGGAGCATTTTAACGTACGCCGAAATGTTTGTGCCGCCGCCGCTCCCGCCACCGATCTCGGGCGTTGCCGCGCGCAGCGCCACCCAACCAGGCAGCGGAGGGAGCGGAAATCAGACGCAGAGAGCGAGAGGTGCGCTTGGAAGAGAATGTATGAGGCCGGCAGGTGGTTCATGGCTCTCACCCCCCTAGGCTTTCACCGCCACGTGTAATTCTAGTCGTGGCCTTGAGAGCGACGCATTGCTAACGTCGAAGATCGAAGGACCTATGGAGAGCAAAGACGCCGTGATTTGAACCTTTGTATGATTTTTTTTATTTTCTTCTCAATAATATGTGGCATAGACAGTCTGCTTCAGACATGAAAGACGGTGCTGTCAAAAAAAAAAAATATGATGCCATCCCACCTGCGCAACCAAAGCTTAACTCCGTGTTCTGCTCGGTACTGCGAACGAAAAGCTGGAATACAGTCGCTCAAGGCCATCTACCTACCTTCATGAAAAGGTCACGTTGGTTTCTGAAACGTCGAGAGGCTGACGCCGCACTGAGTAAGCATACTTTAAGTGATTCTCAAACCGGCAATAAAATGCCAACGTTTCCGAAAATTGCATAGCATTGGCACCTTCAGTTTCACATATCCTGTATTTGCTGCGTATTAGCTGGACATTATGGAAATGCTCCTGAGCAGTCTTTCTAACGTCTACAGTATTGGAAACTTTAGAGTTGTGGAAAGCTGCTTATATACATTTTCACTTTTTTCTGAACACGAAACAACGCTGTCCACAGCGCCAGCCAGTCGTGTCTAGCTGCTCTCGAAGTGACTTCTGGCAACCTTCTTTTTCGTTGTTTGCCTGTGCTGCAGGAAGCGCATCGCCTTGCTGCGCTCCGCTGACAGTACGGGAGAGGTTGGTTGGTTTATGGGGGTCTAACATCCCAAAGTGACTCAGGCTACCAGGGACGTCGTAGGGGAAGGCAGCGGAATTTTGACCCCCTGGGGTTCTTGAACAAGCACTGACATCGCACACTACACGGGCCTCTAGCATTTCACCCCCATCGAAATGCGACCGCAGCGGCTTCGGGTCAGCTGCCGAGCACCATAATCACTAAAGCACCGCGGCTACTTCGAGCCGAGAGAGGAATGTGACGTATGTAGTAGCGAGAAAGGAGGGCACATTCACACGTGACTACAATGATTTCATTACTTTTTGTAAAGTATTCAGAGGAACAGTGAGGGCAGCAGTGCCTGGTAACAAAGACTGGAAGAAAGTGACGAGCGTACTTGTATTTGCTTCGTTCGACTATAGGAGCACCCACAGCTGCCCATTTATCCTGATCTAAACTTGCGTCCATCTAGTGTTATTGAGGCGCCTGCTTTCTGCACTTCATACAGGAAGGTTTCACTAATTTAGTTTCCTAGGCTGCTGCCGCGCTAAAGCGCGGGCACGGGCTTCAACAGGAGTTTTAAATAGTGTAGACCGAATGTGTGTTTGCAGGTACAGTCAAATGAATTCCGTGGTTGTTCTTCTACCATTAAGCGCATCTCCTCCTCGTATCACCAGTGCTGGTCTGAGGGCGTAGCTTAATTTCTAGCTCGCCTGTGATTGACGTCGCTACAAATCCACGGTGCCTTCGCAACACTTCTGTTCTTGCTTATGAACGTTCTCTTCAGGCTAATGGCAACAGGAACAAAAAGCACAACGGGGAGGAAAAATACGACCAAGAGTGACAGCTGTAGTGTGAGGGTTTCTTATCTGTAGACGTCGGACACAAAATGGCTACTTCGATTTAGAGAGGAAACAAAAATCTTTGTCGTTGACTTAGTTGGAAATGGGACATTTCAATGTTTTTGTTTTATGGCGTGCCCGCGAATAAGTTTATTCTTGAACAAGCCTAATGTGATTCACAAATTCTCCTGACTCATATGTCCTCAGTCTCTATATATGTATACGAGGATTCTTAATTTAGTTGGTGGAGCCTAATTTTTAAAGCAAATGTTTGCAACAATGAAAAATGTTGCAACCGGTCGTATTCTTGTAGCATACCAACCCATTTTACGCTCATAGAAGTGAAAGTAACAATGTAACGGTTGAGATTTCAAGTTTTCGAATTTTAAAATCAAGGTTGCATTCGAAAAGAAAAAAAAATTGGAGTACGCTTAAAAGAGCAAGACGCGACAGCGTGTTGCCGAGTTGCAAAGGAATCCACGGAGCGCCATCCTCCTTCGGTGCGACCCCTTGCCCGGAAAAATTAAGGAAAGGAAACATATCTTGGTGGACACATGAACCGCGCCGTAAGGTAAGGAAAATGAAAATAAAATTTTTTAAGGAAAGGAAAGGACGCCTGTCTCACATATCTCGGTGGACACCCGAACTGGGCCGTAAGGGAAGGAAATTGAAATGAAAATTTGTTTTAAGGAAAGGAAATTACGCGCTGTCACAATTCTCGCCAAATACCCGTACCGCGCCGTAAGGGAAAGAAAATTCCTTCCCTTAAGGCGCGGTTCAGGTCTCCACCGAGATGCGCCATTTTTCGCCCACGGCCAAAGACGCCGACGACACCGGCTTTTCTGCGACACGAGCTCCTTAACGCTGTCGTGTTAAATCTAGAAAGTTCCTTATATTTTTGGAACTTTCCTTCTCTGGAAGGGATATGTGGGCAGCAGCCTCGTCATATGCAGCGTTGTAACGTCATGAACTGAACCATACCTCCTGCTGGGCGATTTAACCCCTAATCACTATGCTATGAAAATTCGAGATAGAGTGTCTAGGCTTGAAGCATTACTGCGTTACTGCCGCTTCAATTGCATAGAAGTGAATGTGGACAGAGCTATTATTAAAAACTTGTGCTACCGTGTCAATAAATTAAGCAAATTAACTCATTTCTGCACCTAAATGAATATTCAAGAATTAGCACGCATACGGGAACAGAATAGCACAGGGTGTATAAATAAGATATATAAAGGATATATAAAGAAAGTATTTAACACTATTTCATGATGTGCTGATACTGCAGAACTGCCGGTGAAACTTTAGGTTTTACCGGGAGAACGTTAGCATTTGCAGTGGTTTACATTGATGCATGTTTTCTGTAACTCCGCAAGGTGATACCCTGACTAGACGAAATGCGCTAAGAAGTGCGTTTTTTATACTGTGTATGTACAATCCTTCTTGCGGGCCGAAAAACAAGCTAATAATATCTTTACCCTATTCAATGTATGTCATACAGAAGGTACAGCAGAATTAACTTTATATCACGCAGTGTGACGAATTTTGCAACATATCCATCTGCATCACACACCTTACCATCTGAATCACTTACTATTCCATCGCCATCGTGTGCTCGGCGTCACTAAACGTGACCAACATGAAGAAAGAGCGGTCGCAAAAGACTACCAGCTGGCGTCCAGCAAATCCTCGCTTCTCATTTTCTCATGAATTTTCTCGGAGAGGTAGCAAGACGTTCGCTGGATCAAAACTTGTCCACTGCCACTGAACCCTGAATTGGAGCCGCCGCGGTGGCTAAGTGCCCCTGGGCTGGTCTCCCGAAAGACGCGGGTTGGATCCCAGCCGCAGCGGTCGGATTTCGATGGAGGCAAAATGTTAGAGGCCCACGCTACTGTGCACTGTCAGTGCTCGCTAGAAAACACCTTAGGTGGTCGAAATTTTCGGCAGCCCTCCACTACGGCGTTTCTCTTAGCCTGGGTCACTTTTGGACGTTAAGTCCCCATAAACAATTAAACCTTCGAGTTGGGTCGAACCTATCGAGCTGGTGCTCTTTCACACAAACGAGGCGAGGTGCTCAAAATGGTCCAAATTTCAGTTGTCACTGTATGGCGTCGCGCGGATTTCTTGAATTTTAGTGGTGCTAACAAAAGTTTTCTGTTGGCTTACATTAAACGGAGGGTGAGTTAGCTAGCGTAATGTAGAGGCGATAAATTCTGTCGTTGTTTTCTTGATAATTCTGGAATTAAAGTTTAAGAAAATTAATTGTAGAACATCCTAAAAATGAAGCACTCTCTGAACTTGTTTTATTTCAGCAAGCCATTGTGGTTTCTCAGAGACTGCGCTCGCCGCTGCCAGTTCGATCCAAATGCGCGAGTTTTTGAACCAAAGTAAATTAACAGAAACTCGCAGGTATATAACTCAACGTTTACTCTAACTGTGGAACGTAATTTATTCATAAAACTGTTGATTTCATTGCTTCCCGCGGACAAGAAAGCTTGTTGAAAATGGACAGGTGCTTAAATGGTTGTTCATAATGCCTCAGCAACTGGCCTGCAAATGTACCATACTAAGCTTAATTGGAAGTCCACTCGTGATGCTGTTCACAGCCAATGAACCCTTATCGGGCACGCGGTACCCTTCGGTAGGTTCGGAAAAAGCGAAAGCCGCTTTCAACTGTGAGGAATCTGACAGTAAAACTCTCTATTGCTGCTAGTATCGATTGCCTACGTATCATATTTGCCATATGTGACCAGCCTATCAGGATACGTGTCTTGTTATCATCCAGAGGAGGATAGTAATCCCACAGTATCACGTTGAAAGGCCTGGTGGCTCCGTTTTTGACGCTTTTTCTTCGGTCATGACCGCGTGATTATTTTTTTTTTTTATGAATGGCAGTGCGCTTCCTACCTTCAATTTTTCTTATACTATGATAGGCACCCGTGCGAGCCATGGGTTTTAAAAGGCGAGGCTACCACCGTCGAAGGCAGGTAATCTTGGCGGCCACAAATATTCTATCAGAACAGCACATACCTCACTGAACGTAGCGCCTCTTTCAAAATTTTGTCGGCATTCTTTTGTAGGCCTGAGCACCGTGTAAACATTGTGCTTTTGTAGCGAAGGCTACACTGGCCACGAACTCGCAGTTTCGCCATGCTCACATTCCCACCGTGGTCACACTGCGCCACGTGACTAACCACGTGACGAACCACTTGACAACAACTAACCAGACAACCAGACTAACCTGGACTTGCAATTAAGATTAACCAAGGCTAACCGAGCTATGCCTTAGCTTTGGCTATGTATATCTTGGTATAGCCGAGCTAAGCCACTGCCAATCTTTTGTTCGAGGGACGACAGAAGGCTGGAGGCATAACTCCATTTCTCTATTTATTTTGAAGTGGTCAGTGAAGCGCCCGATTTGATTCTTGAAAGTAAACGAATGAGACGTGTGCATGCGCTTCATTAAATGGCCACCTCTCGCACAAAACTGGGAGTGTTTTTCGCAAATCAAGGGGCGCATTTTTTCCGGTGATGCGTCACTGTAGCGCCGTCAACACGCTTACCACAAACGCTCGACTGCGCGTCCTGCACTGATGTAACAGTCCCTGAGCGCTGAGTGCGAGACCATGACGCACGGTGTGTTTGCGACGGTTGGAGACATCTCGTTCCCGGCTTCCGCCATAATATTGTCTCAGACCCAGCGGCCGACACCCAGCGGCGCTAATGTCAGTGGAAGACACGCGCTCGAGCGTTCGTCTTAAGCGTGCTGATGGTGATACATATATGGAAACCAAGAGTTCACCGATACATATGTTTGATGCAGTTGCTTGCAGTAAATATTTAGGTCCCATATTTGCAGCACAATATAAGAACTGTTAAATCTACTCGCCCCCTCATGGTTCGGCGCTAAGGCTGCGTGGGCCGAGCACACGTCATCCTGCGTCATTCGAGTGCGAGCGGATGCATCCTAATACAACACCATCACGCACATGCGACAAGTTGTTCGCTGACAGTGCAGAGAGCATGCCCGTTATCTAGCAAGCGGCTCGATAAAGGCCGAGCGAGCAGTGCACCATGCAGTCCAGCACGGGAGCGCTGCCCGCTCACTTGGCGTAGTCACTGGAACTGGAAAAGTACCGCAACGACCACCAGAGCCGCCATATTTTGTACAGCGCCGCTGAAGCGACGGCCGCGCGCAGTTTCTACGCAGGCATGAAATGCACAAGCGTCACCACGCGACTGGCAATGCTGTGCACGCTTATCTCGGCCCATAAGAGCAAGTGCTACGTAATGCTCCGGACGGTCTGCGTGTCGGGGGCCGCGAGATAGAAGGGAGCGGACCATTTATGGCGGGGAATGACCACGTCACCGCGGAGAATGAATCGGGACCGCGCGTGCGCTGGCCCACCGGGGCGGCGGCGAGAGAAAACGAAAGAGGCACTTTTCCCGTTCCAGTGACGAAACGTTCATGGTCAGCGTTTTGAGGGAATGGCGTCCCTCCCGCATCCGGTACGGCAATCTACCGGCAGCTTAATACTCGGCATGAGTGGCTGCGATGCCAGCAGCCCCGTGATTTGTTTGCATTGAGCTTCTGGTGTCGTCGCGTAGTTTGTTCGTGCGGATAGCATCTTGTTCTTTGATATGTGCGTGCCAGTATTCTGTACTTTTCTTGGCAGCGAAGCCGAGTAGTCGTTGATCGCTGTAGCGCTTGTAGCGCGCGTAATGATGTAGCTTTGTCGTCACCTGTCTTCGTGCACCGCGGCTAGCGGACAGTAGTAGTTTTGAGGAGCTCGGACGCTACTGCGCTGTGACGCAAGTTTGATCGTAGTACCATTCCTGGATGGTGGTCCAACTCTGGTGTATTTTAGTTTCGCTTTGTTAGCCCGTGATAAACGGAGTTTTCTGTGCTTGTGGTGTGTTACTCCTCGGTTTATACCATGGCTCACATAAACACCCGTAAAGAGGGGAGGTTCACGCACTGAGTCAATGAACCTGAGTCAGTGAAATTGAGGCATGACAGTTTGCCTATTGGTACTAATGAATTCGAGCGAATAGAAATGCGACTGAACTCCAAGATGTGGAGTGAAAAAGGAAAAGCTTTGTCCAGGAAAAGATAAGCTACTAAAGCTTTCATTCAAAGCAAAAGAAGAACTTTAGATGCACTAAATTCTTGCAAAATATTACTCACTAGCATCATGGTTTCTCCACTGCAAAAATTCAAGACACTTTCCTGCATATAAGTTAGGTAGAGGAGGGGCTCAAATGGACACGATTTCAAAAGATAATTTCAAAGGAATACACTAAAATATAGAACATTGCAGGCCGTGTTAAAGAAGTCTTTTAGAGCGAGACACTCTAATGAAGAACACTCCAACGTACCAATCTTTGACAGATGAAGGAACTTATAGGTAAATTAAAATGTGTTATTGCTAAATTAAAGGCGGCGTTCTACGTTTACATAAAACGCTTGTAACAAATGGTAGGACAAAAAACGAAAACGATATGTATGTAGTAGGGATTGGCTGCATAAAAATTTTTACACTGATCAAAAATATCTTGTAGTGCACGAGTCCACTGACACCTAATCACAACAACCACAAAAAGGGATTACATAAATACCAGCGGAGAAAGAAAATACCTGAAAGAAAAGGAACAACCCACCAGATCAGAAACCTTCAGCAAAAAAGCAAAGATTTGTTTTCAAGGATGGTCAGTGCCCACCAAACATTCTGACTGAAGACGGGCATCAGGGAGTTTCTAAACTATTGTGAGATAACACTGTACATCGTAAGTGGCAAATTTAAATCGCTTGGTTTTCATTACAGAAAATATTTTCCTTCTTTTACGGTAAGTATTTTCATGGTTTCCTCCAAAGCCTGCCGTAAGTGTCTTATGTAGATCCATGAATACTCAGAAAGTTGCGACTGTTTAGTTGCGCTGTTTTGTGGTTCTATTCTGCTTTACGTTTCAGTTAGATTAATTTTATACTGCGCAGTTTGTTGTCGTACTTTACTTTAATATTTATTGAGCTGTTCCGCTACAGATCTCAGCACTGGAAGAAAATCAGAAATTTCTAGCTCTAGCGAAGCTAATGGTCTTGATTAGAAAGGATAAACATATGTTGTCTCATCAAAAAACTTCAGGCCCCAGTATTTGGTTTTCAGCCCCGTTGAGTAGAACATTCAAGAAACCCGACAAACTGAGAACTTTTGTAATGCTAGAACAACCGCTTTCCTAGCCTAGCCATTGAAAGCCTGGCCTCTAAAGCTGCCGTGAATGCTCGACTATGCGGTTCAAAGCAGAGCGTGTGTTTTGAAGCCATTTTAACAAGACTGTAAGATATTCAGTTATGTTCACCTCACCTTTGTTTTCAACATCCACAATCTTGACGAATTGCTGGACGAACAATATGCTGTACGAATGGCTTTAGGAGCCGGGAACAGGCAACGATGATGGCCAAAAAGTAATTTAGTATATTCCCAAGCAGCTAATCGAAGAGTGTGAACAGATTTTTCTTAGCGATTTTAAAAACTAAGAATTAAAGAATAGTAACGTCATTTGCATCCAAACGTATATCAAAAAGATGCCGGTCTGAAACTCAAAATGATACAGAAAAAACTGTAACATAATTGACACATGCAAAGCATAAAACTTTTTTTAATACTTACAGAAGTTAGAATGACGGGATTAAAACAGCTATACAACACGAATAGGTTTCAAAATTAGACTGACCGCAAAATGTTTTACTGGCATTGTAGCATTACTAAGACTAGAAGGATGTTTCTTATGTAATAGCATTGGTGCATTCTGGATTAAAGACTGTAAAAGGTATTTTATTCTCTGGCATGGAATTCAAACACTGAAACTTTTATGGCCGGCCGTTGTGTTGATAGAATAAAAGTGGGCGGGAAACAGGTTCAAATTATATCTGTATCTTGAAAAGCGCAGGAATTCGCGTTTATGAAAAGATTTAATGGAGCCCGTTACCGACTTTCCCTCGCTAGTTTGGTGCTTTCTGCCTGATCAATATTTTGTTTTGGTGTATGCTGAACGAATGGTCGCGATCTTTCAAAAATTGCACATGAAACTTCCAGGGGCAAACTGTTGGTGCGGTATATTTTTTTCTGTCGCGGGTTTTCAGTTCGTTGCCAAGCGTCGTACAAATAAAACAGTGTGCAAACAACTGCATGAAAAGTGTGGAAAGGTTCAATCTGTTGTATAGCACCCTGTTCGGTTCAAAACGCTTTTTTTGTTTTATTGGGAAAGAGCGCCGTATACTAGAAAAAGTTTTGGTTTTCTCCTAGAAACCAAGGCAAAACAAGATCGCTCGCGCAGGCGCAAATGAAGCATCGCAGAGCGTTCGCGAAGAAGTGGGGCAAGCTTCACGCGTCTTTTTTCAAATCTTTTTTTTCTCTTTCACAGATCGCTGAGTGGGCATAAAAGATCTTGCTGGGTTGGATACCTCTCGACTGAAAAAACCCCCCACACCAGCAGTTAAATTTAAGAGAAAAAAAGTTAAGGAACAGTCAAAAGCACAAAAAAATGTGAAGCTGAAAACTGTGACAGGCATTTGAAGTGAGCTTCAGCTATTTACCTAATATAAGCATCCACACGAACGTATCCACCTCTTTCCTTGTGTGAGAGACGTTGGTATGCACTAAAAGTTCTGAATGTATGTCTGCCTAAATTTCGTTTTTTTTTTGTTTTCAACACGAAATGTGCCTCAGCATCACTCCGGCTGTCGATACGAATGCGAGAACTCCACTACGCACATGTTGAAAACATGAAACACCGCAATGTTAAGCCATGGGCCGTGGCGTCCTGAAACGCTGCACTTTGACGATAAGCCGCTTGACCGGCACCAGTAACATGGGCTGCTACGCTTGGCATCCGAAAACAACAAGCTGCTTTAATCGACCGAAGAGCTTGCTGAATGTTCTGCGGGAGACTCGAGCTAAAAGCACGCCTGCCGTTCGTTTTGTGCAATGAAAAACGCTACCCATTCTCGGCAGTCTTACATTTATAACTCCCGCTCTGCATTCGCGACCTAGTTCTGTGTATTCATCACTCCCGCGGAGACAGCGCTCACGTCACGGCCCATTTAGGACGAGAGAAGGGGCTTCAAAAGCGGCCAGACCTCCTTTTCATGTCCGCCTAGCCCTTTATTTGTGGTTCGCTTCTTGTTGGTGCTCCCCACTTGTGACGGGGCGGGTACAGCACCAACGTTCTTCGGGCGCAACCCCAGACGCTTTTTCGTCTTGGTTTACCATGGATCTAAGCGGGGCGGCTGAACGCGCATCTCACGAGCATGCACGCATGGCTTGAGCGCCGTGCTGTTTTGAAGGCGGTCTTCCCAGATGCGTTCCCTGTTTTGGTCGGTCGTGGCAACATGCTCTATATTTTTCTCTTTGATGTTTTATCATTTCCTGATGCACCGACTGGTGTACCGACTAGCCATTTGCGCTAGTCGTAAATCTAGTAAGTAAAGAATGTGAAAACTTCATTGGTATAATTGTAATAAATGTGTGAGTGTGAACAGAGAACATTGACTGTGTGAGAATAGAAACCGCTGAAAGGAACATTTAAAGCTTTCGTGTAATGCCCTTAAAGGTGGAGCTTAAGTGTGGCAGTAGTTCGTTTGTCTGTCCGATTGGTTTTCTTGCAGTCCGCTTACCATGTCTTAGTGAAATATGCAGGCGTTCTAACCTGTCCTCTTTGGAACTACGCACCAATTAAATCTTCTTATTCCTAATTGTACATAACCAATTTAAACTAATTTATCTAACTTCTCTTAAATTTCACCACAACGACGCTCAAGAAATCGACACAGTGTGTACACCCAGCCATCAGTGACATGCAATGATGCATTCAAATATTTTTTCCGAGGATATATTAGAATGCATTACCACACCCAGCAGCCGTTCTTTCCTCCAGTGCCTTTGCCGCCAGTTTAGATACTCTTACCTATGCTCATAACGAAGAATCTTAGGATCATTTTTTGTTTATAAAGCACATAAAACGAGCGTGTTTTGTCAGTGTTCACGTATGTCACTTTTTAATTCGAGGTACTGCCATTGCACTGTTTTCTTTTCATTTATCTTTTGAGGCGTAGCATACTTTTGTACATTTCGTGTTTATTGTTTTAATTGATTCTTGCATTGGCCCTTTTATTGGTTGACAGTATAAATTGACAAGCAAACAAACATAGCTTGTATCAGTATCTAACCAATTATTTATTCTTTGATTTGTTCTCAAAACCAGCTTTTCGGAGTTTTCTTCAACATGTCCTAAATGTCTTTTTGTGCGCGTGCGTATACGGCGAGAAAAAGTATATAGCGTATTCTACTTTGCTTTCATTCAAGCAACTTATCTGTTTGCACTCCAAAATTATTGTTAAAGCCACCCGCTTTATACAGAGATAAAAACGTAAAATGGCGCATTATGATTGCAACTAAGGCCGGTCTGCTGAAAAGAAACCCATGAATGCATTCGGGTCTTGTTTTTTTGAATGCACTGCATGTTCCTCGCCCCACCTCTGGCAGAATTGTCTTCACACTAAAATGCACAGACGATGTGAATGAAGAAGTAGGAGGTAGGGATTAGGTTTCGGTACTACTTTCAATTCAGGCATCAGTTTCACATCATGTCGCACGTGAATGTTTATTATTTCGTGTAGACTTAGCAAGAATACTATAATAAGTGAACGGTAAGGGTAAGAAATTTACAGACCGAATATGTGCCCAAGAAAAAATGAAAGAGGAAAAAATCACTACTAGAATCAGAGTTTATGAAAACCCAGTAGTTTCACCCCGTCTATGATGCCGGGGACAAATTATGTCCATTCGACGCTAATGCACTCAGTGTAGAAATAACTTTTTACGACGGCGCTGGTACGTAATTTATGACGGCAATGGTAGTCGGAGGCAGCACTCTGTCTTGAACTGCGCTCAGAGAAAACAGGAAAGAAAGGAACGATCAGAGGAGGCCTGTTCACAACGGCGCCGTAGACGACGGCGCAAAAGACACCTCGGCTACGATAGACTTCCTGCAGGCGTCTTCCTTACTATGTCCCTGATTTTTTTCCTCCGCAATCCGACACCACTACCGCCGGAGTAGAAGAGAAACTGCGCCCATTTGTCTTTTACTTCCTTCTATCCATCATCTCATTTTTGCCTTTTTTTTCTCCGAGCGACGTCGCAACCCTTCCAGCAATTTTCTATCTTTGTGTTGGCTGCGAGGCGTGCGCTGTATATCTCATCTCCATGAGGCCATGGAAGGCATGAAGAGGCACGTCCTATTTCCACCCTTGTGGTCTTCCTCTTCCCATCCAATTGCCTTCGCACGCTTTTAAAGTTTGGCTGTCTGCTTTCTTTTTTCCTTACTGCTGCTGTTGCTGACGCCACGGCATACTAAACAAGCTCTACGCGAAAAAAATGCGACGTTAGTTTCCCTGCGACGGTGATGTAGCTCAAACACCGAGATTAAAAAGCAGCGCGCCAACATTACGCGCTGCTATAAGAAAACTTTCTCCAAACTTCCTCCATTTCCCCCCGTTTATTTAATCGCGGCTACAGGACATATATTTTTCTTCGTCGTCAAATCAACCCCCTTTTGCACCGTAGGACAAAAACACAACACTGATCACTTTTCTTTTCCGCCTGGTCGCAGACACGAGCTGAAATCCTGCATCGACGTCTATTGCATATAAAAGAAAGAAAGGAGAGGAGAAGTGACAGTCATACAAACATTGACAGAGCGGAATGCGGAGAGCAACACACGTGTCTTTTCTCCAAAAAGTCTAAGCCAACTCATTGAATTCATAAAACGTCAACGAGCTACCTCCGCGATCTAAGCGTTCCACCGATTACCGCGGAAGGGTGGGCTTTTACGTCTGCATACATGTGAAATCAAGAGAAAAGTATACGACAGCGGTATCGTACCGGTACTCGCCTATTGGGCAGAAATATTATGGCTAACGAAAAGTGTTTAGCTCAAGTTAACAACAACGCAGCGAGCTATGGAAAGAAAAAGGATATGTCTAACGTCAAGAGAGCAGAGTGCGTGAGAGAAAAAAAAACGTGAGTTAATGACGTCTTAGTCGAAATCAAGAGGAAGAAATGGGCCTGGGAAGGGCATGTGATGCGAAGGCAAGATGACCGCTTTCCTTTAAGTTTAACGGAGTGGATTCCAAGAGAAGGCAAGCATAGCACGGAGCGGCAGAAGGTTAGGTGGGCGGATGATATTAAGAAGTTTGCATGCAAAGGGTGGGTGCAACTGGCAAAGGATACGGTTAGTTAGAGCGGCATGGGAGAGGCCTTTGCCCTCCTGTGGTCGCAGTCAGAATGGTGATGATGATGACATGTGAACTAAAATAGAACGGAAAGAGGACAAGATGAGAAAAATAGAGGGACACTTAAGCTCCGCATTTAAAGCTATGACACGACAGTGTTAATGGATCCCTTCAGAAGTTTCTCTTCACACACAGTCATTGCGATGTATTCACTCCCAAGCAAAAATCACAATTATCGCAACTGAGTTCGCGCATTCTTCTCTTTGAACTCTTTCACAGTGCAATTTACGCACATAATGTTACTCTAATCAGTATCTCCGTAATTAGCACGTGTATAGTTCCTATTGCAACTACTGCATTACAAAGCTTCAAATTAAGCCAAAACAATGCAGACGTCTTCCCATCTCTTGTACCTCAGCCAAGTCAACGTGCCTGCGTGGAACAGTCGGAAGTGTGCTCTTCTGGCGAACCTAGTCATTTGAGACATGCGTTGAGCATTAATTTACATTACGACTCAGAAGCCAAACAGTTGGATAAAAGAACGAATGAGAAATATTCTACGCTTGCAGGCCACTCATATTTCATGTTCATGCTTCAGCCGTTTCACTGTCTTCTTGGAGCAGGTGATTTAACTTTCTTATATTTGAATTAAATACAGCAGACAAAACTCCTTTCTTAGAGAAGCTAGGCTATATACGAGTGTTGCCTGCGCTCTCTTCGAATTCTCAACAACCCTCTTACTCGCACCTACCCACACAGTTGCGAATCTGAGCACTGCACAGCTTAGCTGAGAACAGTAGGTCGTAACCCCGCTTTGTTTCTGTTGCCGTACCGTTATTCCCACCTTCTACCTTTCTTTTTCTTCGACGTCAGCTCAGCGTTTGTTATATTCAACACTTCCATGAGGCCTCACTGCAAGCGGGCTTTCTGCTGCACAAAGGCCTGTTTTGTTTCGCTGTTTTCGGAGGTCTGTCTGCCCTCACAGGAAGAAAAGGAACCATGTCTGTTCCAACCAAGCTCTCTGGAGCAGGTAGGGAGCTGTCTTCGCCTCCTTGGCTGCTGTCTCTTTTGTTTCACAAGATTATGTTTGCTTTGCTTCGAGAATTCTTTTGTTCCTCCTCTGCCTCAGTCTTATTTTTTCTCGCTCTGTCTTCGTTCTGCGTCGCAGTAAGCAAAAGCCTGCAATCCGGCGGTGCGTACCGCGTCTCGCGCTGTTTTTCTTTCACTCGATGCGAGCTGCGACGGTGCGTGGCACTCAGATTAGGACAAAGGCGACCTGCGACAACGGTGGCTACACAAGCTGTCTCCTACTGAAAAATAAATGGACCCGGGGGCAACGTCAGTCTTCGTTTGGACCTGTGCACGCGCGTGGGCTATCGCCTCCAGGCAAGCAGCACGGGAAAAGGAAGGATAAAGAGAACAAAGACTGCTGCATCAAAAATACGAAGAGAAACTAAAAATGCACATAGTGTGGCAACCTCCTGCATTACACGCGTAACCAGAAAGCTCAGATGCGGAGGAGATAGAAGAGAAAAGATGCTAGATTGAGAAAACGCCAAGTTAAATATTGAGAGAATGATGAAAGAGAAAGCTTAGTTAAAGCGGTGCAAGGAGGCGTAATAGGGATGAATTGGACCCTTATGCTCTAATCTAAGGCTTCTCTAAATGGCATTCAATCGACAGCGCTAATCAAAGCGCGATTCCATCTCAGTATTCTGCAGCCGTTGTGACATATTTATCTGTCTGTATAAAAACCATTACTAAAGGTATATTAGTGGGAGGAAGTTTGACGTGGCCCGGAAAGGGCCACCTTTCACAATCGATAAGCAAGCTCCTCATTACAGCAGCCCATTGGCGAACGCCGCGGCTCGGACTCGGTAGACCAGTGCCTTATGGCTCACTAGGTCGGAGCAGCTGAGCTAGGCTGCCTCCCATACCTGCCGGGTGGGGTTGGGTTTTGTGGCAAGGGTCGGAGTCGAATGACATGCCCACACCCTATGAAAGATGTCAGAAAACTTCTCCGCGCAGTTAGGGCACTTTCCTGTACATGCAGGATCAACGTGCTTTAAAAGTCCCGGCCATAGCAGTGTTGAAATGTAAAGGCGATGGAGTGAGCGTTCCTCCGCCTTTGTAGGGCCCTTACAGGTATTAGGATAAATTGCCTGGCCGAATTGGTATAATAGAGTAATTTCTCGAAACGGAAGGGCTGGTTTGAGTTCGCGACCCGTACCAGAAGGGCCCGAAGGCATCGCCTGGATAGTGAGCGCGCGGGCGGCGGCATCTGCATGCCGTTTCATTGCCTTCGACGCACATATAAGCAGGAGCCCATACGACACTCACTTAGAGAGCAGCAGCACAGGAATATACTGGGGTGCTTATAATAATGCTATCTAGCGAATTAAAAAATAATAAACTAAGTAGGCGACCAATGCACTTCACAAGTAGCTTCACAGCTCTAAATTTTGTATGCAGCTCACATAAGCATCAACAGCACAATTATTTACTGTCACGGCAGGCTGAAGATTCCAAAGGGCGACTGCACATTGAAACTTTATCGTCATATTACTTTATTGTTGTGAGTAGGTGCAGGATCTTTGAATGGATTGTGGAGTTGAACTGATCGGTGTATATTAAAATGGCCGTGGTAAAGCTGATATAATGATTTTAGTTTGAAAATGGTTCAATGCAGTGTGAGTGCTTGAAGGTTAGCCCTAGTGAGTCGGCTAGTTACCTTGAACTGACGCGAGTAAGAAGATAATTGAACAGCACTGCTAAACTTTTGATACGCTCTTGCATATTATATTAGGAATGTTCTAGATGAGGACTTCAGAATAAATTAACATATCCAAACGTTAGCCTAAGAAGTCCATGGAAAGCGTGTAGTTTAATCTCATGGAGAGAAAGCATGGTTTACCTTCTGTCTTTTCGCTTTCCGGATGCTCCTGTTTGCTGCACACTGACGTGCGTCGCGTCTCTCGGTCAGAGCCAATAAGTCATTTATTTTTACACACATTCATTACCGCAACAAATACACACCGCGTCTATCAAGCCGGATGAAAATCACGAAGTGAACAAGGGAAGGAAAATCCTCAGTGTGCTTTCCATCGCTTCGACAAGAGGAAAAGTCTTCTTTTCGAAACGTTGGCAAACACCCTGAGATTTTGCGCTTTCTTGTTCACAGTGTGATCATCCAGGAGCTGCTGCCCAACCTCTCTCTAGCAGGTGAAAGTTCTTTAACAGTGATCTTGCTCTATGTTCTGGGGCTTCAGGGTGGTACCGTTATTTCATTTTGCCCTTTTTCATGATGTCCCAAGTTGATCTTTTTTCTATGTTTTATCATACGCGATACAACTTAGTTGTTTACAAGTTAGTCCCAAGTCAAAATAAAGCATAGGATTATTGCTTCATTTACCGCAAGCCACGGCTGATGAAATTCGTTGAGATGCGTTGGTACAAGCAGGTCTTTTTCTGAATTTTTGTAAGCTCTTTTCGTCGGAGTGGTTCTTAGTGAAACTTCATTTTTAGTTTCAAACGTCGTAGTTCTTTTTCTGAGGGTTAAAAAAATTAAGACAGTCTCACCAATCATCCGCATTAAAGAGAGCTTTGATGATTACCAAAAGAAAAGTTTAAGTATGATCTCTTTCTGTTTTTATACGCTCCCCGGAATTGAATATTCACGGCTTCTACTTTGGCCGTGTCCAGATATTCAGCGACACTCAAAGCTTATCCTACAAGTCTATTCTTGAACTGTAAAGAACAAACGAAGTCTGTAACCTCCTTTCTTTATTAGCGACAAGAATCTGCGAAGAAGATTAAAATTGCAACACTTCTAATCTGACACTACAATTCCAATCAATCTACTCACTTTAATAAACGAGCTTCTCGCATGCGTCAGTGATAATTAGGAATGTAATGATTTTGCATAGGAACCTTTTGACAGCGCTGAATGAACGAAAGTTAAAGCAAAAAACACATGCGGTGGTGTCGTTCTGGACCTCAGCCTATTGTATCGCGGGATGAACATGCACGAAGGGCTTTATCATCCTCTAATCAAGGTTTCAATAAGTAGTGGTCATTCTTCTCTCGCCGTCCTCTTCCTGCTCCTTCCCGACCGCAATTCATTCCTTTGCGTACACAAGAGAGCTCGATGCTATACGAAGCCCTTCAATCTCCTACAGATGGATACTTCCATGCTCTGTCCTTTATTTGCTCGCAGGCCATGTTTAATTTTTTTTCTAGATTTTCACGCGTGAAGCGGACTTTCCTCTCTTTGTGCAGCAAAATTAAAATTCCCGAGAAGAATGATGTGCGATAAAGTAATCAACAAGGGAAGATTCGAAATTCGTCAAGCGCCATCCCGTTTTTCTAAGATTTATCGTCGAATCTCTAAATTATACGTTTTGGACAAATTTTGTGATAGATCCGAACTGCTGGAACAAAGCCATCTCTCCGTGTTTCTTAGGTTCGGCAATGATTTGGGTTTAGCGCAGCACCGGAATTGTCAGTTTTTTTCTTTCCCCTCGCAATTCATGGCACACAAGGGCTGTTTCTTTGCTCAGTTTCATTGTCACCTGCCCAATCCCGCGAGTCGCGCTCGAAGTTTCGTACATTGAAGTTCATTGAAGTTTCTTTCGTTTTTCCCTTCAGCTGTTCTTCCCTCTCTCAGTCAATTTTATTAGAATTTCTTAGGGCTCTTTCTCTCTCTTTGCACGCACAACCATCAATCCACTCCTAATTTATTTTATTTTTATTTTTGTTCTGCTGGCCGTATCGTAACTCTGCGGCCTCGGCGAGTGGCTCCACACTCTTCGAGTTTGTGGAACCCCGCACGCGTTCCTTTCGCATTTTTCCCGCGCGTGCAAGAGCATCATGGGAGCCGGAGGAACAAAGATGGCTTTTATGAGTTAAGCTTTTCGCACTAGCTCGGTTCCTCTATTCTCTGTCCTCCACAAGAAAACATTGAAAGGACTAAGAAAACAAAGAAACGGAAATTATTCGTCCGCTGGTGTAGTGTAATTGTTCTCTTTATTTGTTCTATTTTGTCAGCTTCTTTATTCCTGCCTTCGGTTTATAGCGGCTACTGAAAAAAAGGCCACACAATGGGCGAAGAGTTTACACCCGGAAACCGGCAGAAACCCTGAGCTCCAGAGGGCGAGTTTTTCAGCGCCGTATGGTGTTCTGGCAAGAAACGCATTTCGCCTGCGGCTCAAGGCGTAAATTTCACACCGGGCCGGCGCTATCAATGGCCCGATTGTGGCGCTGTCTTTGAGGGCAGCAGAAGTACATGATGTCTGTGCGTTTCGCATGAGCACGCACTCTCAGCTCGCTCCTTTTGTCAGTGTATATTTCTGCATTCTTTTTCTCTGTCTGCTTCTCTCAAACCACTTTGTTTTCCATAAAAAAATTAAGCGGTTACGACTTGCATGCAGCCGGCCTTTGTTCCCTGCATTCCCGCATTCGCTGGAGGAAATAGGCTTGCATGACCGTTGTTGCCCATGTAGAGAGTGTGTTTTATGCACATTTGCAACCAAGGCGGATAGATTTACCTGGCATTCTTAAAACTACATCGAAAGCCTCCTTGATTCATTTTATTTTCGCAGCACTGGTGAGCAAAGTTAAAGTAGATGCAAACAGATTTTTCAGTGGTTGTGGTGCTCTGCTGCTGACCCGAAAGACGCTGGTTAGATTTCGATGCATGCAAAATTCTAGAGGCCCGTGTACTGTGCGATGTAAGCGCACGTTAAAGAACCCCAGGTGGTCCAAATTTCCGAATCCCTTCAATGCGGCGTCCCTCATAGCCTGAGTTGCTTCGGGACGTTAAAGCCCCATTAACCATAAACCATATTTTTTTAAAGCAGTTTTTCATCGGCCTCCTCCCATCATCATCGTCCCCCATCGTGACCTTCTTTTATCTCCTCTTCCCGTCCCACAGAGCAGAGTAGCAGGCCAGATATTTATTTTTCAGGCCAACCTCTCTGCCTTTCCTATCAATAAATCCTCTCTCTTGAGAGCTTATAACTGTACTTACAGCTTCGATGACTAAGGAATAAGGCAGGCTGCTGCTGCCGGGTTCTATTTCTGGCTGAGGCGTTATAAAAACGCGACAGCGTTAAGGGTCATCTTCAGCAGAGAAAACAACGTAGTTGGCGTTGGGGAAGGCGTATCGAGAATATCGAGTAGGTCGAGAAAGTCATGACATCTCGGCAACGTGATTTTGCGCGAGTAATTAAAACATCCCACAAAAATCACACAGAACCACTCTTATGGCGGCATTACACAATTATTCATTGGACTACAGGGTTGTGACGTCATTCCACCACGTTTACGGAGTGTTTCCGAAGAAAGAAATGTAATTCCACTGAGGAAAAAAGGATTGTTCTGGGACTCGAACCGCTATCTCCAGGGTTGCGAGCAACGTGGGCTGCCTCTGAGGCACGTTCGTTCGACTTGATAAAGAGGCAGCTTTTGTGTTTTGTGGTAATTAAAAAAAAATAAATAACAGTGCCCATGTCTGCAAAGTGATACGCAAACAGTACCCCAGGCCACTGAACAGATCCATTACCGCTTCCAGGACAAGCGCTTAAGACGGAGCTTTAGTGTACCTCGAATTTTGGCTTCCAACAAAATGCAAGGATGCTCACGCGCCGATTGTTGAGCGCAAGCTACGCAAAATTTACCCAAGTGATAGGAATTCATTAGCAGACCCCTAGTCTCGACTTGGTATCAATGATGAAAGTGGTGCGTGTAGAAATACGCCGATTCATTTGCTGAATTCGGATGTTTTCTTTTACACTCATTAAGGTAATCACCTGGGCTGTTTTCTTTTCCTTCCTATTTAGCGCTGAAAAATCAGAATGCAAAAGGATGACTGAAGAAACAAAAAGAAATAATTTTTTTAGAGAAAACGAAGATGAAAGCCTTTTTCGCAGCAATATATGAAGTCTGGATGCGATACATATATATATCGATAACAAAAGCACATTTTCTAACCGGCCTGAAATAATGACATTGATGCTACATTCATACCCCCAGGGACGCAGAAAGCCTTTCTGCTTTGCTTCAAAAGCCAGTAAGAACAATTTTTTTGTTCTTTTTGTCCTAATCAACAGCAACTGGGTAAAACTTAGGGATAGGTTTTCGTCTTGGCGCCGTACTAATCAAATTGTTCGAAAATGTAATGCACTGCACATAACGAAAACAGAAAACATCAAAGAAGCAATCAAGTTTAAGACAATCTTATAAGGATTATGTAGAACCAGAATTGGTAATTCGTGCAACTGCCGTACAGATTAATAAACTATTTATATTGTTCGATTTTTTCTGCGAGACTAAAAGGACACGCGAGCTGAACTACGCTACGCCAGAACGCCACTACATTTTCCCCTCATATTCTGAGAGTTGCTTGTTGGTTTGTGTGATTCGATCTATATAGTAAATCAGTCTGTTGGCCTACCTGGTACATTTTTCATTCAAAAGAAGACAAAAATGGTTCCGAATAAAAAGTAGCCTTTTGTCTCCCGCGATTTCGCTGGCAAATTTGCGCAAAGCCAAACGCAATAACGTCCAAATTAACACGCAGACATGTGCTACTGGCTAGCAAAGAGAATAGTAGAGATACACATACAGAGGAAACTAAACTTACGACTCAAAACAAGGACCATTTTTCGACTAGTATTTCACTCTAATGTGGTCCTTCCGCTGCTAGCGCCATTCCAATTTTTACTATCGTAATTGCGGAGAGGCAAATCCTGCACTAGAAAAGGGCGAATAATTCAGTGACTCTTTAGGATCGTGCCCGTAATGCGCCACTTCTGCAGAAGAAGATGACGCAAGATGCGGAAGTCTCTCCCACTTTTGGAAAGCAGGAACCTTTATCTCGAGAAACCCCAGAAAATGTCTCGAAGCTCAAAATTACCGTAAGACGCGAAAAAGAAACCTTAAACAAACTGCAATGAGTAAACGCCGAACCGAGCAGCGAGGAACGCAAATAAAACTTGAGAAAAGAATTTCTTCTCCTCGGTAAAGCGAGGCCTGAGCGTCGGGCTTAGCGTCTCATTCGCTTCGCGGCAGTCTTTCTTGTGCCTGAACCTCCAGAGAACAATTAACACCTGCGCCGAAGAGGGTGAACCCGAATTTTTCTCTGGCATTCCCCTCTTTTTCTCTTTCCATCCTCACGTCGCCCTTATCTCCTCCTTTTCCCAAATGAAGGCCGCCGCGGTGGCTGAGTGGTTATGGCGCTCAGCTGCTGGCCCGAAAGACGCGGGTTCGATCCCGGCCGCGGCGGTCGAATTTCAATGGAGGCAAAATTCTAGAGGCCCGTGTACTGTGCGATGTCAGTGCACGTTAAAGAACCCCAGGTGGTCGAAATTTCTGGAGCCCTTCACTACGGCGTCCTTCATAGCCTGAATCGCTTTGGGACGTTAAACCCCCATAAAACCATAAAGTAAACACTAACGTACATCTCGGCTTGTATCAATTAAACAGACTTGAAATATCTCCCGCGAATTGGGTGCTTTCCACAACTGCTTCAAGCTTTCCGAGTAGCAACATGTTATTACCGCACATAGTTTTGAATTCTAACAAAAAGGTTTCTTTAAAATATCTTATTTTTAATTGTTCTTACCATGATTCTCACTTACCTTTCACGTCGGCTAACGCAACCTCATCTGAATTTGAACAGAAAACTACAATCACCTGCCATATCCACGCATGTCCCCTTAAAGGAGATGTCTATTATCGACCTAATATCTATGGTATAGAAATTACCTAGTCGGATCATAAGAATGGGAAGAAACTCTACAATTCGTATATAGATTTATCATTTCTTCAGAAAATTTATTACTGCCTTACAAAAGTAGAAGCCAAAAACATGGCTCCTAGCACTGCTGATTTTAAATTTTATTTCATTTTTTTACACAATAACTTGCGTTAACATTTTGAAGGAAATAGCACTCAAACTACTGCCTTAATCGTAATTAAAATTGGCTTGATTTCAGCTATATGTCAAGCCTCTTGCACATTAACTGCCCGACAGAACAAGCGCTATTTTATGGTCATTTTATTTTTAACTTTAAAAAATTTAAGTGCCTCCCCTCATCTACGGCAAGGAAATAAAAAATCCACTCTGTTCCAATTAGTGGCTCAGGAGAGATTCCTAAATGCTGATAACTTAGCTGTTCTTGTGCCTCTGGCCGCACTGGCATTTTTCAATGTCGAGCAAGCCAGAAAGTAAGCTATAAACGAGGGAATCGAAATCTACGGCGCGTGCGCGAGTAAAAAGTTTCATTGGTCAAAATTTTTTCTCTTCTTGGTTCTTACTTCCATGGCTGATGGAAAATAAAAGCAATTACATGAAGCTACGATTCAAATGCAGAGAAGAAGCGCGTATTATATAGATAATGCACTGCGCCAATCTGCCTCATGGCTCAGAACCACGGACACCAGCGTAGCTAGAGCACGGCGCGCCTTTTGATTGCGTATTTATGCACGAAGATTAGCGCAAGCGCTAAAATCGGGAAAAAGAAACAGCAGATCGGGGTGTGGGAGACCAGAGGCAGAAAAAAAAAAACTGCGAAAGGTGGCCGTTTGCTTCGCGTCCCACATCCTCTCCCGGGTGCTATATATTAGTCCTTGCGCGTGACAATTGCGAAATGCTTCGTGATTGCAAAATCAATATCTGCGTAATTTTCGTGAATCGCTGGCCGGCCCAAAGTGGAAGAGAGGCAAGGCTGGAGTAAAAAAAGGAAAGGAAAGGAGGAGAGGCGAGGAAGAGAGAAGAAGATGGTGGCAAAGCAGGAGGGGAGTGGCATGCCAGGGAGGAGACCAACGCAGGGAAGTGGGAGCAGATCCCGGGACAAAAGCCAGCACCCCGATCGTCATCGTCAGGACATCTTGCTATCGGCGCTCTGATGCAACCGTCGATGCTCCACGCCTAATGGCGACCGATCAAGAACGAAAGCAAAAAAAAACGTCATTAACTTCATCCCCAGTCCACCAGATACGCACACGAGCTGCAGACAGAGCTGCAGCTCCACTTCCGGTCCGGAATTGCATCCGCATTCCTTACGGTGATATCAACGCGTCACAGATAGTCCTCACCCAGCGCCAAACTCGCTTTCATTCACTCAGTTGGAGTATGTGTGAACATATTTAGTGACACCAAACTGGGTCGCCCAGCATGCGGCTTTAAAACTGCCCTCAACTGGTAATGTGAATCTTACGAAGAGCACATTTACAGCACGCGCACGCGATGGATGATCTAAGAAAATAATAACAAATTCTTTTCATTCAAGTGTCTTAGCTGTGATGCTTTCTCAAGACTGGCGACATCTGTATGCGGCAATAAATAATGAGTAGTTTCCTCAGACATGTTGCTTCCAGGTGTTTTAAATAAACTAGGACTGCTGCAATAGATATGCCCCCGTCACCTGTAGCTATCTAGCAGCGCGCGATCCCGGCAGATTTTTATAGCGCTGGGCTAAGGAGGAATGTCTAACATTTTTGACAAAATGCCTTTCAAGGTTTGCCAGATAAAATATAGCTACTACAGAGGATCCCGCTTTTAGTGGTATCTGACGAAAAAAAATGAAAAAATAAATAAATAAGCGAAACTACTGAAAAATGTTTGACGAGAAAACAAAAACTTTGGTCTCGCAGCAAAGAGCATGTGTGTGAAGATTATCTACGCTTGTGGCAGTAAACAGAAGGGAAATAGAACTATCTCGCACAAAATAAAGTCTATGAATGGGCATAAATGCGGATATTCCTAGCACGTTTGCGCGTTCATAAAAGCAAGTTTGCAGCTCTGAAAGCCATAAAGCAGCGCGAAGTCTGAAATTGGAAATGTGATCTAGCTTACATAGTGTACTTGACTGATTAGGCTCCGAAAACCATGTTCTAGCGATCGATTATGCCTTTGCACTAATGACGTCCTTGTTAAATGGCGGGCATGCACTAAACAACTGGTATTCTGGGGAAAATGAGTTGGTCAGTCCCGAGTATAGAAATACGCGATTCTACTCGATATGCTGCAGAAATTTGTTGGAGAAGAAGCGACAAAATGACGTGCTTGGACAACTATAGTGCTTTGCATCACCATTAGGCGAACAAGATTCAAGATGGAAAACGGTTGGTCGTGAATCTCTCCGCAAGTTTAGTTTTCTAGATATCAGTGCACCATTCATTTCGCTCGTTTGCAGTTTAGTCTAGAGCCAGACTTTTTTTTTTTGGCTACCCTGTCCGCAATCAGAGTGGAAGCCAAAATGAATGAATCGCGATAAGTAGGTCATTAGTGTCTGAGTCGATAGGTTTGCACTCAGGCTTTTTTTTTGTTATAGAGAAAGGTAGCCAAACACTGCAACATTAAGGCTGAGTAATTTGATTTCCGCGTGTCGTTTTGAGGAACGCAAATAATTAGGAAGCGCCCAAAATGTAGGTCATGGAACTGGCTCCAGTTGCTTCTTTTTGTGCGTACAACCCCTGCAAATGGCCGGTCTTATTCACAAGCACCACGTCAGCAAGTTCTACTAAAAGAAAATCGCAAGAAAAGGCCAATTCACGTATTTCACCAAAATACCAAGGCTCATTATTACCGGCGTATAACGAGCTTCGCGCTCATTGCCTTTCCTCTTTTCTTAAAAGGCTTTCTTTCTTGCTTGCTTACAGAGGCAAAAACATCCTTAAAGCTTGACTTGAAAGCAGCATGATCAAGAGACAACGAATTGCGTTTTATTAGCGGCCTGGTATAATACATTAACAGCGAGAAATGAGTGGTAATATTCGCCACACTTTTAATAAACAGTAGCCAGTTTCACAGCAGTGAGCAAAGTATTGCACTTGAAAGCACCTATGACATGTAGTAAGTGTAGTAAGTAAGCAAAAAGCAATTGGAGCAAAATGGCAGAACGCTCCGTGGGAAAAGAAGACGATTTGAGGTGGAGGTGGTAATGCAAATTGAAGTAGTTTAAGTGAAGTATTTCGAAATATAACTAGCTCCATTCACTGACTCCCCTTTATCTACCTAGTTTTGCTCACTTATACGTGCCAAAGTGAATGTTACCAGCCGCTTTTCTATGTGCGCGCCTTTAATCTCGGAAACAGGCTACGGCTACGTCACATACCTGTATGCCTTCTTCACCTGATTCGACCTGATTCGAAAAATTCATCACTACTTTACACAACCACTAAATGTGTCTTGGTTTGAAACATATTTTTTGCTGACCTCCCGCTTTGTTCAGTGAACTATAACAAGTAGTGCACCTATCTACACGAACTCATACGCGAGCTATCATGCGTAGTCATTCTGCTCGATAATGAATTATCAGGCGGTAAAACCTGTATTTTTTGCGTAGACAAACGGGAAAAATACCTTTGATGATTTTCGCTGAATTAACGCGCACTGGCCGAGCGCTGTTCATTCCGTCAAAGTTAACAAATTCAGCAGCACAACGCGGAAACGCGGGACAAATAACAGTTGTCATCCCGCGTTCCTCAACGGAATTTTATGGACGGAAGCTTGAAGACATGACA
This sequence comes from Amblyomma americanum, assembly GCA_030143305.2. Taxonomy (NCBI): domain Eukaryota; kingdom Metazoa; phylum Arthropoda; class Arachnida; order Ixodida; family Ixodidae; genus Amblyomma; species Amblyomma americanum. The sequence goes on along the minus strand of JARKHS020026560.1, from coordinate 161,396 downwards.
AAAGGACTTTTCATCCGAAAAACTCTGGACAGTTCTTAAATATACAACGTGCCTTCTATTATATAGTGCAATGCTGCAACGCGGTTGCCTGCGAAGCAAACTACAATAGCCTGATCTCTATAGATGCTCTTGCGTTTACAGGCACCGCTTTTCAAGCATCGTCGACTAAACTTGACACATGTCTGACTAGCTTCGCAACGCAAGCCGGAGTCGCGGAACCAGAGACTCGCGTTTGGCAAAGAGGGTCGGGGAGTGTACAGAAGAACAGTTTTCCGGGATGCCAGGGAAACACTTTTGTGCCACGCTCTTCGCGCGCGACACACAGCGGACGCATAGTTATTAACATCAGCGGCCCGCAAATGCATGGCGCACTTGGGCAGATGTTAGGTAGATAAAGAGGAGGAGGGAAAGGCAGGGATGTTAACCAGAAAGGGGTACCGGTTGGCTACCCTGCACTGGAGAAGAGGATATAGGGGACTAAAAGGAGGAAGAGAGAAGGGGAAAAAGGCATAGCACAGACACACACGCACAACGCTGTCACAATTTGTCACTCAATCCGGTCGCTCTCAAGTTGGCAAATAGTGCCTTGTATGCCTTGAAGGCAGTTGACTGCTGTGGCCACGGACCGAGGATCTTTTTCTCTGTTAATGGGCGAGGATCGAGGCGGTCCAGAGCACAACACAGTATATGTCTTGCACTCACAAATGCAGGGCAATCACAGAGAAGATGGGCGATGGTCTTCTCAAAACCACAGCTTTCACAGGCAGGACTGTCGGATATCTCCATCCGGAAAGCATAGTGGTACGTAAAAGCAACACCGATCCATAAACGGCATAACAATGTTGCTTCGCGAAGTGCTAAGTTACGTGGAAGACGAAGGCGCAGTCCAGGGTCCAGTGCCTTGAGGCGGAGGTTGCAAAACTCTCCCGTGTTCCCCGCTGAAAGTGTGAGCTCCAGCGCCAGAGGGCGAAGCCCACATGCAGCGTCAGAACTTGGTATTGGGATCCTCACTGGAAGTCCGTCGTTGTGAGCAGAACGCGCAGCCGCATCGGCCTGGTGATTACCGTTAATACCAGTGTCCTGGCAGCCATTGAAAAATGATGTCATGACCTTTGGAAACGGTGCCGTGGTACAGTAGACGGATCTCAGCAACAAGTTGTTCCTGCGACCCGTGGCGTAGCGCAGCTTGCAGGGCTTGAAGGGTTGCTTTAGAGTCGGTGAAAACCTTCCAGTCATGTGTAGGTTCTTTGCTGATGAACTCTACCGCAGCCGGTAAGGCTGCGAATTCCGCACCAGTTGAAGATGTTGGATAGGTCGTCTTCACTTTCATGAAGATGGATCTGGCCGGTATCACCACCGACCCCACAGAACTGGTCGAGTGAACTGATCCATCTGTGTAAACATGTATGCGGTGACTGAGGTAAGAATGCAGGTGATTCGATGTCAGTTGTTTGAGAGCGGGCAGTGATACACAAGCTTTCTTCGTAATGCCAGCAATATTGAGGTGAACCCGAGGTTGATGAAGACGCCATAGGGGTGAGCACAGTCTTGACGCAGGGGTGAACTCCGATGGAAGATATGCGCGATGGACTTAAATGACTTTGGCGAATGCAGTACGCGGCCTAATTATTGGGAGTGTTGCGAGGTGATGACAGGGAAGCCGTGTGAGGTGCCGAATATGTGTTCTGATGGTGTCACCAGCAATGTATGTAATAACAGGATGTTCCCGGGCAACAAGAACAGTTGCTGCAGTTGATGCACATTTAGGCAGTCCAAGGCAGATACAGAGAGCTTGCGCTTGCACACTTTGAAGAGTCTTGATATTTATCTTTATAATGGAACTGAATATCGGAAGACTACCACATGTAGCCCAAAAATAGAGAGCGGTACAGTTGTAGCATCGAGCGCACTGATGCGCCAGCGGACTTTCCCCCGAGGAAGGAGATGTTGATGGGCAGATGTTGATGTATAAAAGACTTATCTGAATCGACGCATTGAACGACAACATTTGCTGGCATTACGAATAGGCCCGCGGCTGGAGCGCACAGTGCTCGAATTGAGCTGATTGATCACTTAATCAATGTGCCGATCTGGGAACTCTACCTAAAGAATGATTATTTTTATTATTTTTTATCTCCTAGAGTGGGTACGTGAACAAAGCGATACCACCCACATCTTGGGCCATTTCTCCCGTTCTCAGCGGCGGCTGTACAGCCGTGAACGGGGCTGCAAACCGATTGGTGAGGCAATCTTGAATACGCTTTGATCAAAAGCGCAAGCTTTCATTACCTGCAGAGAAAACGTTTAACAATAACCTATTCCTGAGAAGAATACGAACTAACATCAAAGGGGGAATTTGGAGAATAGTAGAGAAATTATGAGAATAGAAAATGACGCAATGCTCACGTAAGACTAGAGAAAATACTCGATAAAGGACAACTAGCAACCGAAACATTGTCAAAGGAGTTAGAAATGTTTGCAGTCGGCTCCTAGATGATGTCAGGACGGCGCGAAAAGAACAAGGACAAAAGAGGCACAAGAACACATCAGGACTGGCGCCTGTCCTGTTGTGTTCTTGTGCCTCTTTTGTGCTTGTTCTTTTCGCGCCGTCCTGACATCATCTAGAAGCTATGCACCAACTAGCCCAAACCAAGGTACTTCTTTCAATCGGCGTCAGCTTCAAGCACAACGAAAGAGTCATTAATTTAAAGTTAGAGTGAACACCCTATATAAAATTGACATGAAATAAGAGGTGTCACTGAGTCTGAAATGAGAAGTTATATTTCTCAGTACTTTGGAAAGGCACAATAAACAGTACAATTACAATTATTAAGCCATTTTTAGATGTGATAGAGACGATAAGACTGACGAACGACGTCACCATAGAAGTATAATTTAAGCCAAGTTTGAGTACACAGCCGTTTGCACCATTGCATTGTTGGCACCCCGATGTATACTGTCGGCAAAAATTAAACAGCGTCCAGAACATGCTCTAGGCGTTAATGTTTACAGGTATTGCATGGCAAGTAGAAAATAAATATAGTTGCAACCACATGCTGCATTGCTTTGTTTTTTCGGCTGCAGTTTAATATGCAGTTTTCGGGCTGATGAATGCATTATGAACTCGTTTTGTGCGTTATGATCACACTACCGCCAAGATTTCGCTCTGCGTTCCGCGTTTGCAGTGCATGGCAAAAATAACCAGTGGAGTACTGCTTAATCACTACAAAAACCCTAAAAAACTGCAATTTTAAAAAATGTCAACCATAAAACAACTTACAAGTTTTCATGATGCACTACCCTTTCTTCCCTAGTGAACAATTCATAAATGTCCTCTATTTTCACAAGCAAATTTTTTTTGGTAATCTTCAGGAAGACTGGTGTATCCTGTTAAGTCCGTCTGCGTGAAAGAGCAAGCTAGCATTTTCGGCCAAGGTAGTGGACAAAGGCAACACAGCGCAGTGCAAATCTCTTTCCCCACCAGGCTACAGACAAATTGCCTTTCCCATTTACTCTCAGGCAGTTGCTGGGTTCATGTAAGAAAATTGTGCCCCAGATAGCTCTCACAATAGTCGTTATTTCCTGTTAAGAAATAAGTAAAGGTAGCTTGTCCCAATATGGCAGTACTACCACATGTGATGCTCGTTTTGAGAAACTCCTCCATTTTTTTCAAAACATTGTAAGGCTAAAATTTGGCGAAAACGGAATCTTTACGAAACGTCTTGGATTTTCCGGAACAGAAGTTGTGTCATTCTTTTTCTAATTGGCAGTGTTTTCAAGATGGCGCAGAGAAAACGGACCCGAAATAGGAAATTCTTGGTCTTATTAAAGATATTTTTAGTTAAGGTATGGTAATATCGGGCTGTCATTGGAAACGATGTACTACGGAGACAAAGTGACATCGAGTCCCCTTTGTGTGTGCACTCTGTATTGAGGAACGCAGAATTTTTGCTAATATTTTTACCTCGTGCAAAGAAAACGACGACGGAAGAGAGCGACAGACTGTGCCTCTTCCCTTGATTACATACTGCGCTACAAGCCGCCGCGGTGGCTCAGTGGTTATGGCGCTCGGCTGCTGACCCGAAAGACGCGGGTTCGATCACGGCCGTGGGCCGGTCGTATTTCAATGGAGGCAAAAGGCTAGAGGCACGTGTACTGTGCGATGTCAGTGCACGTTAAAGAACCCCAGGTGGTCTAAATTTCCGGAGCCTTTCACTACGGCTCCGCTCATAGCCTCAGTCGCTTTGGGACGTTAAACCGGAATAAACCAATAAACCAAACGCACTGCGCCACGTATTACTTTACGGCGTAATGTCGAGATGGATCGACGGCAGTGTAGTGCCTATGAATTATACCATAGGAAAATACATTAAAAGCCAACCGCCTGGTATAACATACGTCCGATATACAGGGATATTTGCACTCAAATACCAATGAGGGCATCCATAGAGAAACTAACAACCCACCGTAGGCGAAAGCCTACGGATAACTGCGCATTAAATCTTGGGCAACGTGCCTGTGGTCGCTAAATGACTAGGTGTGAAGAGTTGGTAATAAACAAAGACCCAAATCTTAATCATTGCCTGGTCAATCGACGTCAAATCACAGAAACCAAAGGCATCAAAGAAAGCGCAGTAACGCTTCCTGACGGTCCGGGGTCGGCCCAGAGGGTCAGCTGTCCAAAGTGGATGAACTCGCAGGGGTTCCTGCACCTCCCAGTTAAGGTTAAAACTCCATTTCGGCCCCTGCGTTTATCAACACTACCACTGCGCTGCTCTAATCACAGTGCGGAAACGATTGTAGTGGATCTGAGGAGCGGAAGAGGAGAAAAGTAAAAGGTATTCTACGTCTCTGGTGGCAGCGGTGTCCGTCTTCGGCGGCAAGGTTTTCCGGCACAACTCTCCTAATCCTTCCTCACTTCCTTTTCCTCGAGGTCCTTCCTCCATCTCCCTTTTCCGGGCCTTGCGGCTGTATGTCTTGTCTGCCCAAAGGCAAGTAGCCGCCAGCTAGCAATGCGATTTCCGGGAAGAGACTTCGGTCACTGGCACGCATTTGCTTGGGCGCGTGTAATTACAGTGGCGTGATAGCCGCTTGCTTTCCACTCTCCCGCCCTCCCCCCTCCCTTATTACCTTCCGCCACTCTTGAGATCGATGGGGCTGTTGCGGAATAAACAGCTCGCCGTGCCCGTTCCATCGTGCTACCGTACCAACGAAACAAGGCAGCCGCAATCGAAGCGTCGACGCCGGCCGTATGTTACACGCAACCCGCCTTCTTCCAAACAGCCTACGCTAATGCTGTAGGTGTTGGAAATCTGTATGCTGCAATTTGAATTGCTCTTAAATTGCTCTCGGGTTTCTTTAAGCCGCTCTATTGAGAGTAAAGACATTACATAAACATCCTGTAAAGGCCTTACACGGGACTTCATGGCGGAAAAAAATGAGATTGGAACGCACCACTCAGTGATAGGTGCCCCAAATATCATAATAAAAAGGAAGAAATCATGGGTGAAACGTTTCTTGGAAGAAAGTAATTGCTTCATGGCACTAGGACGAGAGGAAGGAACAAGCATGTCTTCAAGTCTCCGGAAACCTCACCTTAATTGGTCCCTGAAGAGGATGTTTGGCGTAGGCTATAATTCCTTGCATTATGTAGAGTACAGACCACCGAGTGTTTATTCCGCGTACAGGACCTCCAAGTGAACCGATCATTTACAATATATTATTAAAAATTCACGCTTCCACGGGTCGCGGCCACCTGTCGCCCGAATCCGCGCTCAACTCCTCATGCAGTGCTCATTACGTCAGCACCGGAGGGCTGTCACTGGTTCGCCGTGACGTCTCTTTCTGACGTCACGCAGCTACTCCCCTCCCCCTCCTCCTGCGCGCATGGAGTTTGTGAGGACGGCAATTCAGTGAAAAAAGTTACGAGAGGAGAAAAAAGGCGCAAACACGAGTAAAAAAAATTGGCTATAATCAACTCAGCTTTCACAAAACGCTTTGAAAAAATTTGTGCTTGAAGATATATATGAAGAGGCGTCATTTAACATCCTAGGCATAGCGCAACTTTATTCGGAGCCCCTTTCAGAGCCCCTTTAATGGTACTGACTGAAAGAACGTTACTGTTTTAAGAAAAGCTGACACGTTCTTTCAGTCATCAGCCATCCTTAATTAGCCCAACCTGCTAGTTTACTAAGGATAACGGAACTGCTCCGAGCGCTGGCTTTTCTTTTTCCGTGTTATCCCTCAAATCGCATCCCCCAACTATGAAGACTCGGACGCACACAGCTATCTTTTGTTTCCGCGAATAGCCGTGGTTCTTGGGGACTGATCAAGCCTTATAAAAAAAAATGAAACTACAGGCCTTACGAATGTCTGCTTCAATATTCTTTGAGCAGCGATGGTGCTACTGACCAACTTTTTGCTATTTTTGCTACTGGGTAGCTATTAAGAACGTAATTACTGATTAGCATCCACATGAGCTCTGTCATACGGGGACAAATAAATTCTATACAGCTTTTCTAAGAACTTCGCAACTGATTAAAAATTTATCCCGATCCGGGTTTGAACTTTGGCGCCGGTTCTCAGAGCAGTTTCACATTGACTGGCATGAGCACCGAAACGTTGACATGAAAGTATAAAAATAGAGCAGGGGACAAGTCGCTATGAAAAGACACGTGTAAATGAAAACAGGGTACTTAGTGACCCTAGGACATGATAAGGCGCCCTCTAGGAAGCAGCGATTTTGCAACCTAATTGAATGACAAGCGATTAACAAGACCGAAATAACTAAGCATAATTATTATTACAGGAGTATTATGGTGACTCGCACTTCAAAAAATATAGGCGCTGAATTCCAGCTCAGTTGATTGATGCAGTCGTCTTTCTATCAAGTAAGCAAGTAAAAAAAAAGATTGTAGGACGCTTAAGCTTCACCTTTAAGAGTGGAACGCGTCAGTACACAGACACTTCACGAAGTCAATGACCACAACGCATTCACTAGGTCCACTTTTATTCAGTTCGAACTAACGAGCCTTCGTAGCTTGTTCTGCGTGTGGTCGCCGCGCAATCTGAAAGACCTGGGTTTGATTGTCCTCATCTCCACAAGATATTTTTTTATTTCGTGGTTCTCGTGTTACAACGCCGACGACGCCAACATGCCGACATCGGCTTTTCTGCGACACGAGCTCTTTAACGCTGCCGCTTCAAAATAAGCAAGGCGCTGCACGTTCGACAACTTCGGCAAGGGGACTCCGAAAGGTTCTCTCTTCAGTTAATCGAAAAAATACAAGTGAAGCTGTAAACAAAGGCAATGCGCAAACTCCACCACACAGCCTAATTTAAGCGCTGAAGTTTTAATTCACCGATATTTCGGTTTTCTTTACTTTTAACTAAAGAATGTGACGCGGGCCCCCAAAGAGAACAGGCTCCTTGTCAGTGCCACATTAACTTCGGCGGTTTATGAAGCTGTATCAAAGCACAAAAAGAAAGGAATAAACTTAGTATGCTTGTCCAGAGCATGAGAAGGCTTCCTCATCTTCTGCTAAAGCGAAGAAATTACGAAGGATGAACATTGAGAGATAGCGGTGCCTTGAAGGGCGAGACAGAGTTAACTCTCTGCCTTTGAAGGGAGCGTCCGGATCGAGGGCAGATAAAGGGGAGCAAATTACAGGATGAGTGTTTTGCGGCGGATTCTTTTTGTTCCTCTGATTGATTACAATCGCGGTGGGGTCGAATAATTAAGTAATCGATCACGAGAGCCTGAGAAAAAATCAATAAAGTTGCATACCAGTCACTTCATCACAAGTCGCTTGGAAGCCTTCAACAGGCGCACCTAAAGCAGGCCCCCATTTACGTTCACCGAAGACCGCCAAGAAAACGCCCACAATTCGCATCTTCGGATGCTGACTTTACTGTTATCAATTACCTTGCTGTGCGTTATGTTACACCGATATTCTGAGTGCCTTGTGTTCACTAGGTGACGATATGGTGCGCGTCATGCTTTCTTGAGGACAGAGCGCCTCATACTTTTTTACTTGTTCCACGCGGAGCGTACGAACGCGATAAAGCCGGTGAGACGCGGATTAATGGCGCCTCCCGATCACCGCTGCTGCCCCCATCTAACTCCACGTCAAGCACGTAAAAGAGCGGCTGACTCCGCAGCCGCCCGGAAGACCGGGAAATTTACTTATTTTTTGCCGCTGTGACCTCGAAGCCTTTATGCTCTGAGTGCGAGGAAACGCTGCGAGGCGAAGCCAGCGCGCGCGAAGCTTTCAAGCGGGTGCCAAGACGCCCGCCTGGTCGTCTCGCTTCCCGTATAGGCGTTGCTGCTCGCCATCCCCCGAGATTGCTTTCGGAGCCCGCCGCAGCGCACAACGCCACCGCAACGTTTGCGGGGCTTCGGGCGTTTGAAAGGGAAGGCGCCAGGTAAACAAAGCCAAGAAGAAGGTACACAGGGAAGAACGAGGAATTTTTTTTTCTTGGGCCGTTGCGTAAACACTAGACTACGCACAAAAGGGCAGGAAACACTACCTCGCTTCGGGTGCGCTATGGCGCTTTGCGAGGTGAACGAAAACTTTTCGCAGCGACCGTGACTTTCACAACTATTTCATCTCTTTCCCAACATATTCTCTTTTTTTTTTGCTCACTCTTTTTTTTTCAGGCTACATGAGGCTGCAGAAATTCTATTTATTCTCACGCCAAACTCTGCTTCCGTAATATCTCTTCTGTTGCCGTTTACTGTTTTTGGGATGAAGTAATTTTTTTTCTCGCATTTTTCCTTCCGACGCTTTTCAAGATGCCTCCGAAGCGCACTCTCCTTTAGCAGGGCTTGCGCGATGAGAATATGCAGAGTCAGGAGTGCCCTGGCTAGAACAGGGGAACGCAATATTGGAGTGGAAACGCAATACTCTCGGCGCAGTATTCTCACGCCCACCGCTTAACCTCCTCAGAAGCCCATTCAGTGTCATAGCCTTGCCAGATATAGAGTTGTAAGCCAAGGCTCACGTATTTCTTAGCTTTTGAGTGAATATGTGAGCGCTGTGGTCTAAGCATTCAAAAAGGAATGTTGACCTCCGTCCGCATTTCTTGCACGCGTCATCTTTTCCATCATTCTAGAACCATTCAGGAATCATATATCTTACGGCTTCATAAGATCGCCCTCAAAAACTTACTGTTACAGTTAAAAAAAGAGGAAGCGTGAAAGCTGTTGCAGTAACATCTCTAATACATTTATGCGCCATTTGAACTATTAGTTGATAACCGCAGTTTTGGAACTACGAGTATCCGCACTCCTATTTAGTATAGAGCATCATCTAATAATTTCGCCGGCAGTACCTTCCGTGGTAAAATATCTTTCATAGAAATTTAACTTTCATCTGTTGTTGCCTCCCTTTATCTCTATCTAAAGGGTTATCTAGCAAGCGTTAACGTGTTCAAGAAACTATCACCTCTTTCTTGCGACCTTTACTGCGAAATAAAGAATCGTGAATCAACTTTTCTTGATCTATCTCACTAAAATTTTGTTCGATATCCACGTGGACGCTTCTTTTTTCAAAATTTATTTATATTTCGTGCTGACAGTCAGAACATAGGCTTTTTTTGCAGCCACTCTAGTAAACCGGCCATGACTGATGGAAGGTGACCGATGCCAGGTAGGCTCTGTCCACTATTAGTCCTCGCCACCTTTTTTCCGCTACTATATATAGTCACTAGAAGTTAATGTTTACGTATTCACTGTACTTTCCTTCCGACATGAGTTTTGTATTCGGTAGGTAACCAGTAGCACAACGTGCATAGCGCACGGCTCGACAAGAATAATAAAAAATACTCGATAATTTAATAAACATGTTCTGTGGACAAACTTATTTGGCAACCTTCCACTAGTCATTGCAAAACCATATGTCCTACGTGCTACATGTAAAGTTTCTACGCTTTTCTATTAAAAACTAAACTTTATGCAGTGCATCCGCCGCCTTGTTTGTCTCCACAAGGATAACAGATGCAAGCAAAGTGTGGTCGTGAATGCAAGCCAGCTTCCTTTTCGCAGAGCGACATTTTCGAAAGCAACCCTTTTTCGTGAACGACATGAAGTCATTCACACCGAAACACGCTCGGCTGCTTCAAAAAGGAAAGAAGAGGGGCGCAAAATACAGAGTGCGGAGTGAATCATAAATATCTTTGCGCTGTCGTCCTTTCTATGTACACGTCTTTAAAGGGCACCGCGTTAGAGTTCCCGAGGCGACACCATCGCAGAGATGGAGACGAGCACGGCGTTTACAAGGCACGGGTCAGAGAACACGATCTTTCAAATACTGTTTTCTGACTCGAATCTCCTTAAGCGAAACGCAGCGTAAAAAAAAAGAATAAACTAGAACAAGCTCTCAAACATTGACGCCTTTCGTGTAAGTCGTTCGTGTATTTTTATGCAGACATTACAGCTATCTGATCGCGGTTTCAGTCGTCCCTTTTTCAGAGGCCTGAGAGAATCTCAGGAACGTATTATACAGAAAATAACGGCTGCTTTCTTGAATGCCGGTTGAGCGAGCATTCTCTTTGACTCTAAAATGGTTTTCAGAGGCCCAAAAAGGTTCAGCGCTATACAGAATATCTCTGAACATTCTTTATCATGCGCGGGGAAAGAAAACTAATACAGATGAACGAAAGGGTGAATCTCAGAATTGCAAGCGTGAAAACCTAAATGGTCAAGGACAGAAAGTAAAAAAAAATGATGCCAGATTATTTGTCTTCTCGTGCAGTGGCCGGACAGCTCAAGAAACTTATGAAAGGTAATGCACAGTTCTGCAATGCCTTAGGAAGCAGGATATAACAAATAAGAAGGGACAAGAACGACTCAAACGAATGCACAGTGAAGATAAGCAGAGGGCAAGCAGGAAATATAAGGAGAGGGCAAGCAGAGAAGAAAGGAAAGCAAGGCTGCAAAAACACGGCGCGAAGGCCGAACGACCCGAATTTGCATTTTAATCACGAGGGCGTTTGCTGCTGCAGCGCCGGCCTCCAGCAAGCGCCTCTTGCTTTCAGGGAAGAAAGAAGCGATTCAGGCCGGCATCGCTTCTCTTCTAAGAACCCTTTGAAAAAAGCCAGAGGTTGTGCTGCTTTTACGGGCTGCGTCTCTAGGAGAGTGCTCTTCTTTGAGCACCACAGAAAGAAAAAATTTGCAACAAATTGACGCCATAGTCAGGGCCTAGTCGGCCTTTTTTATACTTTTCTGAATCCTCTGGATTCATTAGAACGAAAGACCTGTTACACTTTCAGCGTTAGTATGCCCTGCCACGGTCTCTAACACTAAAAAAAATCCTAATATTTTTTATATTGATATTGAAAATCAAATTCTGGAAGACATCCGTGCTAGGAAACACCCTTACTCAAATTGAGAGGTGTGGCCTCTGAAAGAGGAAGGGCTTGCGCGCAAGAGACAGACAAGTCGACGCCACTGCCAAAACCGCGGCAAAAATAAACTATCATGATGCTGCTAACACGAAAAGGTGGAACTGGCTCTTAAAGGCAGCTTTGTTAGAAATGTAAAATGATAGCAATTACCTGACGTACGTAACTTCAATGACGCTATTTTTTTACCTCTACAAAAGGTGCCGTTTTGCTGCTGTGTAGCACGCACGCTGCTTTCTGAAGTTGTTTCTAAAGGAAGAGAAGTAAAACCTACTTCACAACGTTATGCGTATTGAGGAAAAGCTGTTGTGCATCCAAAAGAGCGCACGTGACCTAAGCGACGACAGCTTTTGGGGCTATTATGCAATTTAAACCAATAGCTAAAAGATCCTTGAAGTTTTTTTTTTTTTCTAGAGGAGGCGCGACGGAAAGAAGAGGGCGTTTTGTTGAACCTGTCCATGACATAGCAGCTGTCTTTTTATATCTCTTTTTCTCACACATATTCACGCTGTGCACAAAAGGCAGGAGTCTACCATTTCTTCCTTTACCCGAGGAGAGCTCTAGGGCCACCGTGCGCGCGGTAGTTTATAAAGCAAGACCGGCCTCGTTTTGTTGGGGCCGCGAACACGGGGAGCCGAGACTCTCACGCAAGCTGTTGCGCCTGGCGTTTAAATAGGGTCCCGGCTGGAATATTTGGCTACGGCTGGATCCTTTCGGGCTGTGTGCTTGAAAAGGCTTGGTTCCTGTCTCTTGTGCAAAACGAAGCGCGGGAAAGGCGAGGCTCTCAAAAAATTGTTATATAAACATTGAGGAAAATTTTGAGGACATTCCGAATATTTGGGATGGACTGATCACGCGGGCCTCACAGCAACGTCGTGTTCGCCAGCAACGTACAAGAACAAAATTTTGATCAAGAGACTGTGAGACATTTACTAGGCACTCACGTAGGCTAGGAGGCAAATTTTTGATTTCTTATTGTGTAAGAAACCAATTACTTGAGTGGCATAGCCAGTGGCGCTGGTTAATTTAGGTAGGGAATGGCAGACAGATCAGTGTTTTGTAAGCAGTATCGTACGCTATGGTTTTTAGATGAATGGTATGTGCAGCGAATTTATATTTGGCACTGCCTTTCCGTTAATAATATCTGGTAAAAATATTCTGCTAATAATCTGCTAATAATAATATCTCGTTGAAACAGCTTAGGTTCTCCGCCTGTGAGCAGTTGTGAGCTGTCGGAGTATGGAATATGTGTTCTTGGGCTGTAATTGTTGTCTTCCTTAATTTCTTACTTCCTTAGTGTATTACCGTAATAACAGCTAGGTGCTTCGGCCCGTGCACGTCTTCCTCAGAAAGAAATTTTTCAGAAGTGTTTTTAAAACTTTTTTTCAAAAGCCATGTCTGTGTTTTTCTATCCAGGATAGCGCTTATAGCCCAAGCAATTTGCGCTATTTTTGGCAGTAATTGCAGTTACTCTTCCTGTTATCTCACGCCTAAAGTAAGGCTTTGGGTGGCTATCTTCGACCCCTCCCCCCCATTTTTTTTAATTCCTAAACTCCTGTATCGCAGCCTATTAGGAAAAATATATCTTTAACGGATACACCGTAGTAATAAGATACGTTATCGAGGGCCGGTGCCATTTTTGAGCCGTTTCAGAGCACTTGAAATATTAGTTGCAAGAGTTCAGCGGGAATTATTTGTTGCATATATTATTAATTAGTTAATAAATTCGTATTTTGAACATTTGAGTCATAAATATCAGTTTCTCACGGTACGGCTATCAGGACATAACCTGTAAAAAAAAATACAATCTCCCCAATCGTTCTCAAGTCTCTCGTCCGAGCAATTGAGAGCAATAGCGGTGCCTATTCTACTCTGAGCTCAACCCGCATCCTGGAACCTTAATATAGTGCATTTCCTATGTTGACCGCACACGGCATATTTTCAACGGTGCCCCTTTCACGACCAGTTTAGCTGTTATGGCCGAGACGTACCAACGGCCGCTAGCTGTCAGTCGGCGAGGAACCTTCATAGCTCTGTTGCGCTGCTACCTACCTACCTTCCACTGCGGACTCGAACAAAAGATCGCAAATAATAGCAAGTTTCCTAAATGAGTTAATGAAGGTCTTGTCAGCGGCTGTTGGCCGGACTTCAAATTTGCTCCGTATGCGGCTACACTAGACGTAATAATCACTCTCAGGAAGTCGACTAAACCGATGTCGGCTTGAGTTGTTTCTTTATTACAAAACAGACCAATTAATAAGCTTTCCAGACAGACAGCCTCGCATCAGCAATCGCCTGCAAGCCGGGGTCTCCCCTCTTCTCGGCCCCAAGCGCACCCCGTCTCATTTCCGGGTGCCAGTTTGTTTCGTTAATGAACGCTCGGTGCGCACAACTGAATTAAACACACTCCGATATCGCGTGAACCAAGGGGCAGTCCTTCATCAGTCGAAAACAATCCCCGCTCCCGCTTTCCTTCCTTCTTTCCTTTTTCTTCTAATTATTACATTGAATTTTCTAATAAACGACATTTAAAGAGTTAGCAACACCGCACCGTACCCCCTACAATTGATTCACCCCACGGACTCGATAATATTTACAACTTTCTCTCCTTGCGTTTGTTTGCAGCTTTCTGCGTCAGCGCCGACTTGATTCCTTGCATCCCTATCTTATTTCTTGTGGGTAGTTAAACTTTATCTTAGGCACGCCCCAAGTTGTGGCTCGACGGAGGGCTGTTCTTTGCCGGCTAAAATATAATTTACAATTGTAGCCAGGCCAGGCTTCTCCGTTAAACTGGCGCTTTAGTAGAGAAAGAAAAGGGAAGACGGTACCGAGAGGGCGAGAATCTAAAAAAAAGGCAAAAGCGGGAGTGGGGTAGCGGACCAGAAGAAAAGGCGGACATAAGAATGGGAGGTTGGATTAGAACCGTATGATTAAAACTTTTCCCAGGCATACAGACACGCGCACATGCAGGATACAACCACGGGCGACCATTGTCCACACGTATACAATGACAACATCGCATGGCCTTGGGTTCGCGCTGTCTTTCATGCTCGGTGGGCATATTTGCGCTGCCCACCTGTGTGAAAATTTATCGTCAGGTTTCACCCGCACCACGTTCTATCTTTTTACCGTGCATCTTGACCCAAACGTCCTTCCCCCAGTGTTCTTTTCTCCTCTTTAAAACCGCCCTTCCCATCTCAAAGTAGCGCACAGTGCCTTTTAGATCACACCGAGCGTGGAGGGGTTCCGCACGACACGAGGTCGGCACCAAGGTAGTCTAATCCGACGTATGCAAATAGGCCGACTGCAAATGAATTCCGCTCCGATGATGCTCTTGCTGCCGATGTTACCTCTGCTTCTTTCACTTACCCCGCGCGCTGCTTAGAACGGGCCGCTTATTAGCGTGATGCTCCTGCCTCTGGCCTTTACGTAGCCCTCTTTCCTCTCTTTGTACCTCTTCCCCTCTTGCTTTCCCTTGGCGCCGTTTTGTACACGCTTATTTTGTGTGCGAAATGAAGGAATCCCTCCAGATTTGTACCCGTCTCCTCTCTATGTGGTCGCAAATGCTTTGAGTCCGGTTGCTCCACTATCAGCTGTGTAGCCTGACTCAGCCGTTACATTGGTACTCGTAATAATAATAAACTGATAACGCCCCATCTTTCTTTGCTCAAGCTTCAGTAAATGACTCTTGGAAAGAAGACAGGTCGCACAATTAGTATTTGGGATAGTGTCACAAAATACTTGCGCGGAAAGTAGTAATCAGCTCGTTTTAATGGTACGTGTGTACGCGTGTTTGTCGACAAGATTCAAGGCGAAACGCTAATGTCTCCTTTTCGCAGTCACATTTAGTGTTTGGCCCTCATTGTGTCATAGTGCTTTTTTCCGATGGTCTGACTTTTTAGATGGCAGCAATAGCGATGGAGTTCTCTCACGCCCACGTTTTCCAGCGTACGTAAACGTAGAAAGGTTCGAATATTCTACGCTCGATTTCAATTTCTGACAAGTGATAACAATAATGGGGAACACCCACACTTGTGCCCTTAAGCACACAGCCATTACAACTGCGTTGTGCTCTCGTAGTAGATCACTGACACATTGGCTTGATGGGCCGATGACTCTCTACCTGGAAAGAGAATGCTCAGGATTCGCGTCCCCATAATAGGGTGCCATCTTCTCGTGGACCACCTGAACTAAAAATTTCACGGTTGGCTGCTCAACATTTTCCTAGATTTCCCCGCAATGTCTCGAAATTTCCCGGTTGCTAAAGATTTCGTGACAACTGATTCCGTTGTACAATTTTAGATTTGATCTCCTCGCTTGCGGTGATCCCCATCCCAACTAAATCATTTTCGTGAAGCTCTTCGATGGTGACTCCGATTTCATATAGTGATGACACAGCAGTCTTAAGGTTGCTTGACAGAATTTGCAGGCAAAAAGAAAAATCGGAGAAGACGCATGAGCTCCGCCTTAAGGGTACGACATGATTGTTTTAAAGGGTTAATGCCCATATATGCGGAGTGGGTCATTCTATCCTTTACATTCATAGATCCCTGGGATTACTCATACCACACCTGGCGCGGTGGTTCAGAAGTTAAGCTGTGCGCCACTGCCCTGCGATGGCAGATGCTGCCACAGGTGGTGCTTGTGCGACGCAGCTTCATCTTCCCAAATAACCTCTCGCAGCCGATCATTACTGCAATCTACCACTGTGGACTATTTCGCTGAAAATCCTCTGGGTAGGTTGTGATAACGCCATCAAATTCCGTGACCTACATGGCTCAGATTCCACATAGTTCATGCTTAAATTCCACCTAGGTTGCTTCTCTTGGAATGTTTTCGTGAAGATTTCTCTCATGGCCAACGACGCAGATGCGGGATTTTCTGGGACATGGTCTCTTTAGCGCTATGGCGTCAAAAGACAAGAATAATTAGCCCTTAGAGCAAAAATTTTATCGACTCCTGGTAGCACCAGCTACTGGTAGATCCTTCAGGCCTGTAGCAACATATCGACTTTTTTCCAATTTAATTTTGTCATGTGTAATAATAACAATAATTAAAGCACTGTCTTTCCAGTTCCTCAGGCTGGCCGTAAGAAAATTTGCTAAAGCACCCGCTCTTTGTTCAAATAACGGCCTAATTCTCTCATCAATTTTTTTATTTCCAAGCTATGGACGTCCAGGACGGGAAGCCTGGGGATCCGCTCCCACCATTAATCCGTGATCTCGGAGTTATAAAGAATAAAAGGAACTGACAATGCAGGCTTTTTATTTGAGTTTGAATAACCTAATAATACAACCTCTCGTCAGCGTAGACTCAACCGTGATTGAAAGCCCGCCGCAGAGTCCCTAGGGAAAGAGCGGAGATAAAATGCCTTTGGCGAGAAAAGTGCTCGCTGCAATATGTGAGCGAGTACTCTCCTCGTTTCAGTTTATGTCGCGGGGTATACAATAGAGGTGCCAACGTTGCTGCAGCGACACAATTCGAAAAGCTGCAAGCTGTATTTCTTCTTTCGCGTTAGAAACAGTTGCATTCGCCCCACTGCTTACATTCGTAAATTTTAAAAAACGTTTCTTGGATGCTGCGTTGTTTTGTTTTCTTCTTTTAAGGTAAATTAGTAAAGAGGAGCTGTTGGTAGCGTATATATTACCCGAAATCTCCCAACTATACTGATTTTATGACAACCTGATGTTTTTTGTTTTAATATCAGTAGTTGTGGAAAACAGTAGGAGGCTTCGGAATGTAAAGGGCTGTTCATTGTGCGAATGGTACCGTTGCTGAATTCGTTCATATTTTTATCAAAATTGTAAAACAGATATCCTAATACCTTTCCAGCACACTAGAACCTAAGCTATTTTATGGCAACACAGCGCTCGTTTCTTCAGTTACATTGATAGCCATGTCGGCTGAGAATAAATGACCAGTTTCTTCATTCAGAACATAGCGAATGCACTTAATCTTTTGACTATGACCTTCATCTTTTATGCTAAAGTAGGGGCGTGACCTGACGAAAGGAAGAAACGGTTTAGTTCTGTGATAACTTACGTCCTCTGCTGCTGGACCGAATCAAAATGTGGTCGAAATTTTCGAGGTCGTTAAGGTACACTACGGACAACGCCATTCAACTATTATTCCTAGTAGAAATTGATTATATGACTCTTTCTGGGCAAGTTGTAGTTGGTTCGGTAGCAGAAGGCGCATTTATCGTGGAGAAAAATGGAGTTAAAAATCATTTTGTCAGTCGATTTAAAATTGTGACGTCCTTACGACGTTATACCGTAGGCTTCGGGATCCGAGTCAGAAAGTCATGGCCGAAGCACGCGTTTTATTTGCAAAATCGGGCACTGATTCCAGAAGTTCGTTTTTTTTATTGCTTATTACAGATGACTTTTTCTTGAGATCAGTCTCTTTGGGATTGGTAGACTACACCCTGTCGATAGAGGCTATCTTATATTCGTCCCTAAGTATCTCTTTACGACTACCCCTACCACCTAGACCACCTATACAACCTCTGGGATTTTCTACGTATAATAAGTCATGGCTTTCATAAACTTGTTGACAAATGTGGTTGAACGTGCCCATAGGCTTAATAAATGAAGATGGTAAGGGATGGCCCGTGCATGCAGTGGACACGTTTCAGGCAATGGGTGACCCGTTATATTTGTTGATGCTCTTCACAAATTTCCTCCCTTGTGCTACCCGCGCTGAGAATCCATTACATGGGAACACAGGGTAGTGCGACCTCTGCAAGACATTTCTTACTCTTTGCCTTGCACTATCACAAATGTGAGAAAAGAAATGAGACTACAGATCATGGAAGAATAAAAAAAATCGAAAATCAGGCACCCAGACTGACCAATTTACCATACTACGGGGACTAAAAACTCAAGCAGTTATAGAGCCCGAAGTATCCCTATCTCTGGCTATTCATTTTAAAAGAAAGGCATGGCTCCTTTCAGCATATATGAAGCTCGCTTATGGTGTTGCCTCGGTGGCCTGGGCACATCAAACACAAAACAGTGGCTCTCCTGCCGCACCAAAAACACACTGTTTGGAAGAAAAAGAAAGTATAGCGAAAGAAGGAGTAATCACAATACACAGAATCCTAATGGAAACCCAAACAGTGAATTCAATGGAGTCAAATGAAAGCAAAAATCGGAAAGAAATAGCTAATCGAGTGCATTAGAAAGCCGGTACATGGACATTTGCAGTGCACACACTGCTAAAAGGAGCAGGTTTGCACCAATAAGCTTTCCCTTGCGCTCCGTCCTTCTCGGGAGAAAAGACTAGGCACTATTCCTTTTTCTCTGCCTTCGTGGTGACGCCAGTAGAGTAGCTGTGCTTGCGTGCCTCCTGCCACCGCTTGGCCTTTTCCACTGCTGCTGCAGCTTGCCTCGTTGTAGTGAACGTAAGTACTCGTACGCATCCGGAAAACGCGCCTCCAAAGAATGCAAAAAAAACGTCCAGTGGTGAAGGAACGCGAAGGCTAATAAAAATATCCGCGCTATGAACGTAGGTAAAGCTGAAAGACAGCAACGAAAGAAGTAACGCGCAAAAAGTCCAGCTCGTTTTTCACCGCAGGGCGCCCCTCCTCGAGATAGAAAACGTTATGAAGCGTCGCGGCTATCTCGTTCGACAAACACGGTGCCAACGGCCGCTGGCTTCCCACAGCTCCTCCCACTGTCTTCCAGCGCAGCACATAAGAGGGAGAAAAGAGGCTGAGAGAGAGAAAGGCGACGAGTTGGGGAAGTGCCAACGCTGACTGAGTCTGGCAGGCCCGTGGACGAGAGCCAGCCTCTGAGGCATCGCGTTATCAAGGAAAGAAAGGCGGCGGGCAAAGCCACCAAACAGAGATAGGCCTCCGCGAATCTGGCTGTGCATTCTCGCCGCTGTGGGCTGCTGCTCGACGCATGCGACCACTACGACGATGCACGAACGCTCCGATGAGATGGAAAGACGCAGGACGCGTTCCTCCTTTCCTCCTCCACTCGCCGCAGTGTTGATGTGCTGATTTTGGAATGAGAGTCCGACCAATAAATCCTCTTTTTTCCCCCTCTGCATGCCAGTGCTGCATCCCGTTTCCTCCAACTTCCTCTCTATCCCCACCAACTCTCTATCTATCTTTCCTGTGAATTGCGGCATGGTTTTCGTCTTCGCAGCTCTGACAAATCTCTTTCGTGGTCCCTATAGGGTCACTTCACACTGCCTGCGGTGGGCAGTGATTTCTGGTGCTGCTTTCGTTTCATGAGCGAGTCGGTGACGATATTACATGACTGCAGCGGGTGAAAGGGGACATGGGCGAAGGAAACCCGCAGGTACACGACAATTTTTGCCTGCAATTGAAATTTTTAACGAGTCCTGCGTAAAACTTTGCTGTTGTCACTCTCTACCTCTTTTCGCTACCAAGCCACAATGTAAAGCTTGACTTATCGTTGGGGAAGACATGGGGAAGGGTCTTGATTTAATATCTATGGCGTGTTTTGCTCTGAATTAGATACCTCTTTTTTAATATAGTCCCTCTGAGGCATATCAGCCATAGCGCTCAAGGTTCAGTCATTTGAAGAACTCAGCTTACTGTCTGTGATCCTTCCGACCACAGCCTGTCTATCGATAATTTCAACCACATAGCTTTACGACCTGGAAATAGCTGACAAGTGACTACCTTGGTTATTTGAATCTCTCCCCGTCCATTATTAATTTTAATTTTCTTGCTTTTTAAATTCAAGGACGCATGATACCGTAATTGCATCAAAATACACAGAACTTAAATTGTTAAAAAATGAAGAATGCAACGTTTCTGCCCGCACTTCGCCTCAATATGTTGTGAACATAAGGAGGCATGCAAGCTAGCACGTGCGGAGCTTCTGGATCAGTGACCGCGGGCTTTCAGGCCGAATTGAAGAACTACATGAAGTTTCTGTTTATTTATTTTACACTCAGAGAGAGAACCCTCCTTAACACGCCATTGTCGTCGCTTATTTTCAAAATCTAGTACAATGAAGTATATTAGATGTACAAGTAATTGATAATCAATGTATTTATGAAGCATTTGTGACAGCCATCTATGATTTGAACACACTGATGACTTTTCCTCTGCAACAGTATCTTTGATTTGAGTAGAAAACACTTTCGAGGAGTGGAAATGAAGAGAGCGAGAGACTAGAGCTGAAAGCCATGACAGGATTAAAACAAGGCTGAGCACAGTGCATTTCATCGAATAGCTGCTAACGCGTCAAGGACAGGCCTGTGCTCCTGACCCCTCATCTGTCATCCGGCTTATGTGTTATCGCCACACACACAGCCGTGAAACAAAGTGAACACAATTGTGACACATGCATACTCCGAAGAGTGTGCGGCCCCAGGTCCCTTCTTTTGGTCTAGTCATGCACAAAGTGCGCAATAGAGTATGTGTGCTCATGAGGGCGGGGTGTCGTATGTCGTGCAGCTATAGCTGACTGTTTTAACCCTAGGAAAGGGCGAAAAGTAAGATTTTTGTTATTTTCTTTGCGCAATCACTGCCTTCCTTTTAATACCAAAGTTTGTTTTTTGTGCCTAAGTGGCACGTGATATTTATTGAAAGAAAATGAAGCTAGGCACAGTGTGCAGCGCATTGGCCGGGAAAATATCACAGCCAAAATGCTCAGGAAAAAGTCTTTGTTGTGCGGCTTCCCTAAGCAGTGTATCCTTAAGCTTGCATGCAATAAACTTTGTTGGAATAGAAGTGCTTTGGGGCTTCATTTTTCAGAGGAGCACACAGACAGACATGACAGGACGGGCGTCAGAATTAAGGCTAGCGCTGAACTGCTTCTCTAGAAACAATGCACGACCAACTAGACAAGTGAGACGTTTTATTATCAAGTGAACTGATCAAATAGTTTTACTGGGGCCCTTGTTTAAGCTGATTAGGCGCTCAGTCGCAGGTTACAGCGTAAGTGCTCAACCGCAAAGCTTCCTGCATTTATTCTATGGTAATGGCATTTCAAATGTGAATTGCTGTTGATAACTGTGATCCAGCGTCAAGGTGGCTGCCCAGCAGCCAGCACTGACTCGTCGCAAATTCAAGCGAAAAGTTCTCTTTTCATTAAAACGAGATACTTACATAATGTGGAGCGAATAGTTATGAAGAATGCAAACTGAGGGAGCAAACCGTTTTCCAAATGCAATAAAATAAAGATGAAGCGGCGTCGGGCTCCACTGCAACTTTTGAGCTGCAGGAAACGAATGCCGCAGCCTCTCTGGGGCTATGGAAATAGATGTAAGCTCTGAAAGCATGTAAACTTTTAACAATAAAGAGGCCGAATGTCAAAGGCTGACCGCGATAAGAAGCGCGGTGCTATAAAGCCGCAGGAGTTGCGTAAATGACGTACGCTGCAATTACCGGGCGGCAGCCGTAAATCTGACGAAAGCCACCGAAAGCTCTCAGTGTCCTCTAATTTCTTCTTCTAGTTTGGCACTATGTTATTCCGTTAGCCCGTAAGCTCCATTTTTTTTTCTTTTGAACAGTCGTGCTGCTCAGCTCCCATCGCAGCTGCCTTAAAGAAGCTGAACGGGAGTTGGTCTGTTACAGACATACTGTTTTCGAAAGGAGTGACTGGCTGAGTTATTATCTGCCACCCTCCACTGTTTTCGTCATTCCAATACTTTCGTCTACAGTCCTGATGTTTCGGTGCTCACAGTAATGCTAAGAAAAATACGCTTGAATACGTGTATATATGGCAGCTTTGTATGTTATATTACGTTATGTGCTCTCCCCTTATGTTTATATAAGCGTATATCACCCAGATGTGCACTTTTACGCCACAGCGTAACAGTTCTTGCGTCTGTACGTGCGAATGTGAGCTTGCGATCTGAACGGGAGCTGTATGTGCAGAGAACTTAACCAAGATTTCAAAATCTAAAAACTAATACATGTATTTTGTAATGCCCTGACACAAGCCGAAGTGAAGTAAAAAGGGTGCTTCTGTATTTTCGTCAATGTTTTGCACGATTGGCGAGTTATGTTTATATATATACTCTTTCCTTTCGCCACTCTACGCACGGCTGTCTGGTTTCTTATACCGACGAGATGAAGATGGATACACCCGTTTCCTTAGCTAAACTTCCGGTGTGAAACCATACGAAGATTGAGAGCAGGAAATGTGAGCAATGTTTACGAAGGCAATTGCGACTCCGCAACTACCGCTATCTCGGAGGTGTTAGAGCACCCTGAGCTGGCTGCTTTCTTAAACTGAATTTTTCATCTCAGATGGAAGAGCGATGCTGTTAGCTTAAGTTCCGGCGCACCTTTATTGTGTGTTAGCATGTAAAAATAACACTGCTTGAGTAAACTGTGGTTGACAGTATTTGCCTTTTCTTTTATTCATAGAGGTGAGCGGATTAAATTACTTCGAGGCGTTATTCGCTTTATTAAAAATTGATGTTTGCAGAAGCCGGCCATTTAAAGCTGCAAAAGCACTGTTTTCCGCTGCTTGTTTTCACAAATATGTAAACACACGCACACATACTCACACCCACACCTACATATCCTCGTACAAGCACAGGCACACAAAGAGAACTTAATATTTTTTTACATCTTTAATGCCGGGCAACGTTTCATTCTACTTTTAGTTTACTAGTGCTTATGTGCGGTTTATTAATAATAATAATAATAATAATAGAGATTTATTCATCACAACGATGAAAAGGGCCGAGGAAAAAAGCCAGCAAGGCTTGACGAGCCCTCGGCCCCTACATATACAAAGGCATCAGCGGAACAAAGAATACATATTGTGCAACAGTATCACAATAACAAAATTAGTACTACAAACTTTTGATGCAAACACTGAATAAAAAGGAAAAATGAAAAGATTATAAAAGCAGACTAATCTTTGAAACACAGGAAATGTTTACAAAGGTCACGGATCGGCGTACTAATTATGTCAATATTTTTATGATGTAACGTGTTTAGGTGTTTAGGCAACTGGAAGGCAATCATTTGTAATCCGTAGTTTGTTCTTGGAGTTTTAGTCTGCCACGGGTAGTGTTGTCTAGTGTTATAAAGCTTCTCGCTCGGCGTTAGGGAGGCCAGTCTCCCCAAATAATCAGTATGACGCTGAGAGAAGCGGACTGAAAATAATAGGAAATACTTTAAAACGAACTAGTCATTCTAAATTTTCATTCCGCAAGTTATCCAACGTGGCTGTTGCTAACTTGATCTACGATTTACCTATCAATAACGGGAGCAGCAAAGTTATCTTCAGGATTGTACATGCATTCCTTCAAAGCATGCATTCCTTCAAAGGTTTTCAAAAAGTGCAGTTAAACATCGTCATTACGAGTCTAAAGGGGCCTGTGATTTCTTCGTTATATTCGTTAGTTCGTGTTAGTGGCATTCGATGTTGGTTACACCTGTTGCAATGTACGAGCTTACCTGCCACTGTCTATACAGAGGCCAACATAGCCGGTTTGTAGTGCGGCCCCAAAGTATGTCGCGGGTGCCATAAAAAGCGCACAGAGTGGAAATCATGTCAAATATACGGACGCCAACCGAATACGTCAATCCTGCCTACCCCCGAATTTGTCTTCCGCATCCCGTATGGGCCTCATGGCCTAGAAAATGGGTCTCGGAGGGACAGAGTCGTAGATGAAAGGATAGACCTATTCAGAATATCAGTACGGTAATCATTAGCCGATAATTACTACTGCATGGTCGGCTACTCTTGTATATCAAAACCCTAAGGGTGCTTAACCAGTCACCCGTACTACTCTTTGTGTAACGTGTTTGAAAGATTTAAAGCTTACGCCTTACTCTATAGCGGTGTGAGAATAGTGTCTGGCATTTCTTGAAGAAACCTTTGCTCACAAAAACGTGACTTTGCAACGTGGCTTTGTTCATAGAGTGTGGTGGATTCAAAACCACGCATCCATCGCACTCAAGAACTGAATTTTATGCTTCAATAAGTACAAAAGAGAGGCTACGTTTATTTTAGTAAGAGGGAAAGACAAAATGTTTGGCGAAAAAGCTACTCTATGGATAATACTACGTATCTATTGGCAGTAAACAATGTTCGAGTAAATGATTGCTGCTTTTTTTTTTTACGAATTAAGCAGGAGTAACTTATCATCTCGTAAAACTGTTTCCTTCAAGCATATTCAAGGTTTCACGTTAGCCTAAAAACTATGTCGTATTTTCTAAGAATGTGCGATTATTCTAAATTTTTAAATCTCGATATAATTATCATTGTGTTCGTTTCTCCGAAGGGATCAAATAGCGCCTCACCAAAATTATCGGAAACAAATCGAATACGTTCTCAAGCTTTCGATTAGTAGCAGAATTTGTGCGAAGTTCGAATACGGCAAGGCTTATTTGGTCAGTACGCATTGGAGGGTGCAGCGCGGTCCGTTCGTGAAGCATTGTTCATCATGCTGATGCATATGGTGTTCAAGCTCGGGCGACGCGACAACACTCAGCCCGGTTTAGCAACTCTGGCATCATTCCCGGTGTCAGAGGTCATTCCTTATACCCTCGTTCCTCTCATCAACTGAGATTTGGTGCTGGTCTGTTCGCTATCGTGATCAGTTGGAAAGCTTGATTTTTCGATGTGGATGATATTGTGGTAATGTACTTAATATACTAAGTACGTGCTACATGTCCCCTAGTGGGCTTAAGTGTGGCATCTTTCGGCAGCAATAGCTTTTACTTCATGATCCATGACTTATAGCGTCGCCGCTGACGCATCACTGCTTCGCTCCAATATTCATTTTGCACGCACATTCGCACAAGTAGCGCATAATCTCACATTATTTGATTCATAATCGATTCGTTTCTTTCACTATTGAAATCATAATTGATTCAGTTCTTATCTACGCAATTTGTATTTGATTCGATTTCAAAAATGCACCATTAGCCTACCGCTAATATTTTGTTTTTGAACTGTCTGTACAACGTACCATCTTTGCCAAAAGTAAGCGGGCAACAGTGGTTTGTTTCTTAGCCGCGTAGCTAAGCACTTATGGCAGCCCTTAAGCTCTGAACAGTATGTGCAAAGTAAGGTGAACCCTTTTCCTCACGTTTTGAAACCTTTCGGTTTTTAGGGGGGCCGCAACAGCTCTGATATATGGTTGAGAAGGAAAAACCTGCTGCTTGGTTACTTTTCACAAAGGGGATACATCGGCACAAGTAGCATGACATACCTAGGAAGACAAGCTAGGCTGACTTCATCTAGCAGTTGCAAAGGCACATTCCGACCCGACCGTAAGCTTATAAAGTCGAACTTTCCGAGTAAAGTTCTTTTTCACTGCATTTTTATTACTTATTACGCTGCGAACGTCACACTAAGATGTCATCTTCGAAAGCAATTACAGGTACACAACCACAAGTTTCTTTCTTTTCTTCTTGCTAATGCCTAAATACTAGGAGAATATTTTGAGTTTGTGTGTAATTCAGGCTGCGTGAATAATTAGGCAACAGGTTTATTTTTCGAGGGTATGTGCGAGTTACAGGGATTTCTGCAAACAAAACAATCCAAGCAGTGTGACTGGGACAGGAAAGAGTTCATCACGCCGATAAGCTGCTTCTCACTAGAGTAAGCACCGGAATAAGCGTTAAGGCAGTTTTAAGGACAATGAAAGGAGTTTGTTGCTCAGTTCATCGGAATAAAATAATCTGTTAAATTCTGTTCATATTGTGAGAGAACTGTCTGCTCTCTGGAGCAGTGATGTGCGTGTTAATTATTTATATATAATGACCGGTGTACTGTCAGGGCAACAAGTAAGACTGCGAGATGAAGGTCACACGCAGGCTGCTCTGCAATGCTGGGCATGCAGTCAAGGACGAAAAAAGTAGGAAAATTAAAGCCATTATGCCCTTATTGTTTTTTTTATTTTATCATATACCTATATCACTTTCCATGCAGAAACGTGAGCTAAACTGACCATTGAAAGAACGGAACTAAAACGGGAATGAACTTAATCCGATATGCACCGGCACTTCTTGCATCATCAGTTCCTTTTTTTTTACTGAAAGTTGGCTCTTTATTACCGACTGCGCGACACGATGACAGCACGGACGCCAATTTACGCATTCCACGGAATTCTCTTCCACACCTCACGCGTAAAAAAATCAAATCAAATTAGTTCAAATACTCGAAGGGCTCACTGACGCTTTCTGAGACAGATCTCATGGCTGTAGTTAAAAAAAATGGTTGTGATTTTAGAGTGCGCATTTTTTTTCTTTATAAGATGGGAGTTGCCACCGGACTACGAAAGCAAAGAGCCACGTATGCGTGTACTCACATTTATGCGCTGAACACCAGCACATCTGCTGGACACTGTTAGAAAAGAAATGCTCTGGCTGACTCCAGCTATGCCATTGCAACCAGCAACACATAGCGGCTTCTCTTATTAAAAAGACAGCATATATTATTTAAATTTAACTCTCCTACCTGAAAAACGGCACACTGTTTTTTTTTCTTTCATATTCTGTCCTAATCCAGGAGCCATAAATACAACGTTAGCTTTTATAACAAATATTTAAACAATTAAAACAACCTACCTTATTCCCTAAGAATCATTCTACAAAGCTATGATAAAAACATATTCAGTCGCTCCACTTCGCATATTGGACAGAGCGTACTTATACTCCAGGGAGCAAAAGTTTTGCTAACTGATTAACTTCAAGTGAACTGCACTACAGCACCAAGGTTTTGGCTTTCTCACTATGAAGGATTGGGGCGTATTGAAACGACGAAACTGAAAACTAGAAAGATAAAACATGTCCTTCATCGTTCTGCATTAACGCCAGGTGTGGGCGCGACACGGCGGTACTAGGCAGTTAATAGAAACTCGTCTGTTATGCAACGCTTTTGCTCCTGATTGTACATCACAATCGAATAATATTTAGGCACAGGAAACATTTAGGCTCGATAGAGAACTAAGCTCCGTCGTTCTTCAAATTTTTTTCTATATATTACCTCCGTATGCAAGTGCAGTTTACTATGCATGCATGCACGTGTGTATACGATGTCACCAGAGCATTAAAGAGGATTAAGTGACAAGCACGAACGTTCTCCATAGTTTCTCTGCTACCAGAAGCCTACCGCTTGGCGAACCAAAGGACAAAGTGAACGTTTACGCTCATTGTCCACTGGTGCTTCGGGAGGGAGACAAGAAAGGACGTCTAAGCGCCCAGAGTTTGCATAAGCCGCTTCGCCGCAGTGTCAGCGTGCCCGCCTTTGTCTATCGGCGTGTACGAAGCGTGTCAAAGCAAACTGGTTTTGATGCGCAAGAAGTTGCCTCCAGCATGCTGCCGGGGTTTACGTAACCGCCCTCCGTCGGAACGTGTTAACGACGCGTACATGTCGCCAGAGATTCCCCTCTTGAACAGAGAAAGAAAACACGTTATAATGGCTGGGAAACGCGCATAAAAGCCTCCCGTTTTTTTATGTTGGCAGACACTTGTCTAGAGCACCCAAGTCGCGCACTCCGGGGAGCGTTGCCAAATTTTGCCTCAGCCTCCATTACTCGGCATAGCTTTCGGAGGCATGAAAAGCAAACCAAGTTCGATGATAATTCCCAGGCACAGTAGAATATTTTGTTCCGGCTGCAGGCTGCTGGTAAACGGCGGCCACGCACTAACCAGTGAGCTGTTCATAGAATAAGCAGGAAGATCGAAATTGTGCTTTAAGTATTTTTTTCTCTAGAGAATAAGAATGTGTGGCAGACATTTTTGCGCATAGTTTTGTGACAAGGTGGATGCAAAGCGAAAGGATTGCTGTTGTCAAAAGTGGTAATTAAAAAAAGAAGCCACTACACTATTCAATCACTAGACTTGCCATGCCTGTCTGCACTGGCAGATTAGAGGTGGCCGTATTTCTAGACTGTGCCATTTCTAAAACTTCTGCAAATAGGTGCTCCGTTTCCTGGAATTCACTAGTCGAAAGTGAAAGATAAATTTTGGTCACCCCTACATACTGATAAAGCGGCAGAAACAGCGTTCCCTAAGCATTGGCCCCTAACAGGGTCAGCACCGCCAACGCTGTCAACGCCGTCGGCGCCGCACAATATTTTCATACATGGGCGACCTAACGGTCTCTCGTTGAAAGAAGAAAAAAAACCTTATGTAGTCTTTTTTACCAAACGGATGGTGTAGCAGCGCGCCATAGAGAATCGCCTCAGCAATGTATTTACAGGAACGCTTAGGACGATGTCAAATTTGCTTGTATGGATAAGACGGAGTCTTGGGTAAGTTGGTTCCTCATACTTAAGAACTAAAAACAACTCAGAAACACCGCACGAGAAAGAAGTGAAGATTTTTTGTTTGTTTTGTGTTTTATTTCTGTCTTTGTTGCTTAGATATTTTCCGACTATATATATTTCGCTTCCGGTGGAATAAAAACGAGTTGTTAGTCAGCGCGTTGTGCCGTCGTGTTCTTTCTCGTCGCGTGCTTCTGCACAGTTTTTCCTCCTCAAGTTCTTTGTACGAATATATTATCGCATTCTAACCGCAATGACGCTACTTTCGAAACAAACGACACTTGTAATGCAAAGACCTCCGAAAAAAAATTACAAGTGTTTCTGCCACCGACTGAATTCGCAAGTGCGATGCATCGACAGTGGTGACGGAGATTTACGAGGCTAGATTATAACGCCATTCACATGAGAACAGAGATCACATAGTTTTATTTTTTTTTTCGATGTTAACATCACTAGTTAGACTCGAATGCTGGTCGAACCTCTAAATGCAGTTTTCTTAGGCATAAACTCGTCTTTTGTTGCTGGAAAAGCGTCGGCGTAACCATGAAAATTCATAAAATCAGTCTTTACTAGAAATAAATGTTGAATGGAGATTCCCTTAGTTTCGCTTTAACTCTACAAGCGCCGTCGCTGGACGAACCAGTGGAAGAGCTAGATCCGGTATTCGTCTATCGCAGGCAGAATCGCGTACTCACTGCTGTCGCTAGCTCGCTAGACTAGGCACCTCTCTCATTTCTCCTTCCTCTATGTCCAAGGCTGTAAGTACTGGCCTCCCGAGTGCTGTCCAAGATTGAACAGTAGCCCCCATCTCTCTTTTTCCTTTCCGACTCTGCTAACTTCCTTGGATTGGACCATGTCCATAGCGCCCGTGAGAAGACCGTCTGCCTCTTTGTGCGTGCAGGCACTCGCATATTGCACGGAAACGGAACGCCAGCTATTTTGTTCGGCCGCCAGAAAATATGGCGTCTGATAATTTACCCTGTCTGCTGCATTCCTCCGATGACGCCATCTGAAGTCGAATCTGGAGCGTGAAGGTGACGTCAGAGCCACAGAAACCCGGTTAGCCGGTTAGAAAGGAGCATCCGCTTTTTTGGGTGCTGTAACACGAGGAGAATTATGAATGGGTTGTGATTAGTTGAGTTCATTGCTCTTTGAAGGTTTCATGCATTCCGGCGAAACATGCCCCGCCACAGAGTATCAGTGCGCCTGCATAAGCTGCAGAGGCATTTATGTCAGGCGATCAGCTTGTTTGCTTTAAATAAAAATGCTGTCAGTGTTGATTTTACTTTTTGTAGCCGATCCTTATAGTTAGCTCAAGCCATTTCGGTCACCTCTTCAGCGTTCCGCCAGTGTTCTTTGCCTTATTTCGCATTACATTTCTGACTGCTTTTTACATTCCTACCACCTTGCAAAGCTCTGCAGCTGTAACAGCAACGAAGGCTCAACAATGCGAAGCCAGAGACAGGTGCTTCACGGCAGGTAGTCGTTGCTGATCCACTGAAAAAAATAATTCAAAAATTGGTGCTCTGTACAGGAACTTTTTGGGGCCTGCTAACGTCACCACTGTGGCTTCTCTCTTCTACTGGTTTCATGCAATTTGGGCATAGCTTAATGAAAAGATAACAGAATCTCTCTTTTCGCTGAATTAGTCTTTTAGCCGCACCAATTTCACAGCAATAACGGGGATAATGCAGTCGGGCCCACTTAAAACGGCCGCACTTATAACGAACGCTCGCTTTTTACGAATGAGTTCGGGGCTACCGTCAAAATATGAATTGGCAACTCGCCTTTGATAAAGGCGAACAACTATGGCCGCACCACTCGGATAAAACGAACTATAACCGAATATCTATAACTATAACTAACTATGCTTAACTATGAATAACTAACTATAACTATAATCTCCGAAACGCAGATTTATCGTTGTTGTTGTTGTTAGGCTTTCAAAAGAAAGGCTAACAATATCGCATGACATCGTATGATCTCCAGTCTTTCCTTTTTCTTCCGCTAGGACACATCTGCTCTCATGGCCTGGCGCTTCATTATTTTTTACTCTTGTGTAGAGATGCATCCACGCGGCTTTAAAACAAGAGCAGGATTCCTCGACCTGTGAGCACCGCGAAGAAAAATTTAGATTTTTTCACAAGATATTTAATGGGCAGTGACAAGAGAGGAGTAAACAACTTCAATGGCCTACGTAGATGCTGCGAATGCCCCTAGAGCTTCTTCTTTGGGCGATGCCATATTTAACTTTGCCTCGTATAGTAGTGCTAGCCTTGAAGCAATTCCAACCGCGCAATCAAGGCTTATTTCTGCCTAGCTTTCGAAGGAGGAAATGACATGAACAACTACGATATAACTTTTCATTAAAACGAACATGAAAAAGTAGCAACAGGAATCAATGTACATCACTAGGTGCTGACGACGAAGTGAGATTTGCTACCCTACATGAGGACAAAAATAAAGGGACACTGCGAGGCTCCAGTTTCAATGTCACATACACTAAGACAACGCGGCTCTAGAACCAAGAAATTTGAATGATATCCTCAAGAAAAAAATTCAAAAAATAAACGAAGCTTAGCTAGTACAGCCCGGAGCAAAATCTCTAAAAGTAATGATTTTGGAGTGTTACCAAGGAACGTATTCCGCGGAGATCACTGCGTGGAAAATAGCGTCGGCCGCATTTCTGCTTAGCATATACGGTACCTACTCAATAAAATAAATAAAAAAGCTCAAGAATTTTTGTGAATGGTATTGTTAATACCGCTGGTGATTTCCTCTTTGCCGAAGGGCATATGTATGCGGCGGACTTCGCGAGAAAGCGGTAATTAACCAGTTCCTTCCTGCGCGTCGGCGGTGGCCCGTAATCACTTGGTTAGAAGCGGAACGGAGGGTAGGAAGTAATCAGATAGTGCAGAGAAAGCAATTTTTTATTCGTTTGTTTTCTGCTCACTCCGGAGGTTAAGTTTGCTATTAGCTCGCTGCCACGCGAAAGATAATGACGCAAGGCTGGGTATTACTGCGGAGAGATAAGCGCCCAAAAACCCTGCCCAGTTACTGCACACATTCGTTTCCGGACCCGCTTATTGATTTCGAATTTGTTTTTTTTAAAAGTAAGTTGGAGTGATTATGCTTCATCCCTTCAAAGAGGCAGTCACAAAGCAAGAAAATAGGTGTTCCCGCTGCAAGCTTCGCTGCTGGCTGACATGGTTGTTGATTCGTCTGCAGCTGTTTTGTCACGGCCATACACATAAGAAACTAAGTGATGTGGCTAAACTAGTTATAGTGCGCCTATTTAAAGACCTTGCAATATAAAGCAGAGTAGCCACTCAGGATTGCCCCTGTGTTGCTAACGTATGCTGTAAAAACTGAATGACGAATACATAACTCTCAAAGCGCAAAATTAGCCCAACGTGGCATGAGATTATGAATGCGGAAAGGAGGGTACAACTCTTGCGGGGTTCCTTTCACCCTTTCCTCGGTCACACTCGATGGCTTTGCCGCGAAATGACGGTGAACACAAGTGCGCGGTTCCTGGGAATCTTCGCTCAGTTTGTTTAAGGGAACATTGTGTTAGGCACGAGGTGCGGGCTATATGCACGAGGTGGTCACGTCATCGTACTCCTGTGGGGTGGCATCCTGTGTCGGGTGCCGATGCAAAATGCCCCCTTGCCTCCCACCCGCCCCTCTTGTGCACCTCTTTCTGACCACGCATGACGCCATGAATGTTTTTTGACTACTATTGCTACTACAACATTAACAACCAAGACGACTCTAAACACTGCTTGGCCCGAAAACACTCAGTTACACCTGGAGCAGTAAGAAAACAGAATCGCCGCAATGCATTAAGGGATAATGCACGGATATTCAACTGAGTTACGCGCCGGACACAGATCTGAAGAGGTTGGTTTTCAAAATGAGAAGAAAGGCTAGGGCCCGCAAACCCACCATGCAAGTGTACTGCCTGTCCACCAGGGCTAGGAAGTAAAATTTATCGCATTACACTCCTGCATGGTTTCTAACCGGCGCTCTTACCTTTCTTGCGTAAGATGGTGGCTGATCTCATATAAGATTTTTGTGCGATATCCCAGCAATATGAAATCCACGACCACAACGGGACAGCCGCTAGAACGCACTTCCAAGGCCACCAGGGTAGCGTGTGACTGTATTGCAATCCCCGAGTGAGTGGCACAGAGCGGCACCTCTCCTGGCGTCGGTCGTCTGACTGTCAACATAGCATCCTGAGCTGGCGCCAGGCCAGCAATGCAAATAAGCGAACTCTCCAAGCTGGCCTCTACTTATTTTTTCTTGCAGCCTCCGATGGCGGTCAGTGCGGCGATTGATTTATTAGCATAATCCTTCACTTCCGCTCACATTCACACTCCACCGATTCTCGTCTCCCTTTCCATCTTTGTTTCCTTCTTTTGTTCCTGATCACTGTTGTTTACCTCCGAACATCTATTAGCGCTGTCTTCTACCCTCTCCACATCGTCCGCGTTCGCCCTTGCTACCTCAGAAATGCGTCAGATAGGCTTCCGCAGCCATGATTGAACCAGAACCTCTACGTAAAAGTGAACCTTCAAGCACCGTCAGCAGAGGAAGAACTGCGGTCTCACGCGGTGGACGGTACGATAAAACAGCGCTGACGGACGGGGTGGAAGAGGAGACAGACACACGCTGGTGAGGCATGAGACCTCCGAATAAACAGAGAACGTCCGGAGGCAGAAAGGAATTCTGGAATGAGAACGTGAGGAGACGTGCTGGACACGTAGCTGTAGCCAGAAGGTTGACACATACAATAAATGAGCGGAGGCAAGAGGCGGAAAAGAAAGTGCCCGATGTACAAGAAGTGAATCCAAGGAGAGGGCTGAGTCGGGCTGGTTGGTTCATGTTGAACGGTACGGGGAAACAGCGCTGACGGAAGGGACGAAAGAAGCACATGTGTCTCTCTCCTCTTCCATCCCGTCCGTCACCGCTTCCGTCGTCGTACCGCTCAGCATGAACCAACCAGCCCGACTCAGCCCTCTCCTTAGATTCATTTGGTGGCAATGACACGGGTTTGCACTCGCTTCCAAGCCTAAGTTTAGCTAAGGGTTGTTCGTTCGCTGCGATGAGTACCTCTGGAATAGCCACAGAAGAAATTATATAGTGAATATACGTATACCCAACTTATATTCAACACGAATGTTTAAGGATGCAATAGTGGAAAGTTTTTCGCAACGTATGGCACGGCCGGCCATTTACTCACTCTTCAGGCGTCTGAAGCAGGGACACTGCTGAATTTGCAAACGTGCCTCGAGAACGTTATCCAAGGCTCTGTCGTGTAGTGTATTCATGCCTAGCAGAAACGCCAACTACTAGAGACGACAAATGTCTGCATTAGTTATCTGGCTTTGATGGAGAGGTTTTGTGAAGGCGTCTACTCATGGATGGCGGGCGATCTTGAAAGCAAACCCCCGGACGGCGCGTCGCATCTTTTCACACAAGCAGTTCGGGCGCATACTTGTTTGCTCACCACGTTTCTTGAGCTATAAACGTGCAGGCTGGTGTTCCCGTAGTACATTGCGGCTGGAAAATGCTGTGGAATGCATATTATTTTAAAATAAAAGAAAAGTGGGACACACCCGGGAGCAGCAAACTTTTCTGAATACAGGTTGCCGCCTTAGCTGTTCGTTGAAGAAATTGCCGCGAGGATTTGCAAACGCATATTTTGGGTTTCGTGTTAGCCCGCTGAAGTTTGCCTTCTTCTTAGATTAAATTAGCATTTCGAAATTTCATGACCTACTGAATTTACATCAGAGCTGTTTTGAGAGCCGAGAAAGCAAGCTGCTAACTCTAATGAGGGCTCTAAATAACTGCGTGGTCGTCACCAAAGTTTTTTTCTTTCAGCTCTCTTTATTCATGATGTCTGCAAGGATTCCTCCAGAAGGCCGTTCTGAGCGAAGCATATATTTACTAAACCAATCTCTACTGCAAAGAGCGCGCTGTCAATTCGGGT
The DNA here is from genome assembly GCA_030143305.2 of Amblyomma americanum. NCBI lineage: Eukaryota > Metazoa > Arthropoda > Arachnida > Ixodida > Ixodidae > Amblyomma > Amblyomma americanum. The sequence goes on along the minus strand of JARKHS020026560.1, from coordinate 126,766 downwards.
GATGTTTTACATTTGTTAAGAAGTCACGCCCTCCTGGTCTAAAGGACATCGGGAACCGTGCAAGGGTACTAAAAAGCTAGCCACCTTTCGGCTTGCCTGAAAGTCCTGCTATGAATACTTATCATATAATGTCTCTAAGTGAAATTGTAAGGGATGCCCTAATAGGGACGAGCTATAAGGGGACAGCTAAATAACTGTCTTTTCTATTGCAAAACCGTGGTTGAGGTGCCACGACCATGGGAGTGAAGTGACAGCGCACGCTGAAACGTTCGTTAATGGGCGGCTTCGGTTTCTCAGAATGAAAAGCAGGGCTTGAGTACTGAAAACTTAAGAACTGCAATATGACTTGCATGTATTTTACGAAAATAAAAGAGAAGTAAAGAAAAAAGTGAACGACACTAGTACTGTGAGAATTCTATCCAGCCTCCGCTTCAACATCAGATATGAGCTAACCACTCCATAACAATGTAGTTATTTAGCGACATGACAGAAGCCGCCAAATAAGCCGCAAAAATATTCAAGTTAAAATGAGCAGGCAGCATTTCCTATCATCATAATTTGACTATTCCTGTCCCTCAGACGGAATCTTTATTTGAGATGAAGACGTCATAGAAGGTTCATTACCGTTATTGTCCTGTCGCACTGAGTCCGCAGTACCAAATAAACAGCGGCCCCTTAGGAACAATGCTAGCCGTGTCCAACCTCCGCGAAGCTGCCCCTAAGTGCATCCGAATAATGCGGGCGCAAAAGTGGGTCTAGCCATGAGGCAGAACAAGTTGTCCATGAAAGAGAAGCAGAGAGACAACCAGGGTTAACAAGGGAGAGTAACACTCACTTGTTGAAGGAAATACCTTTTCTCTTTCCTCTCTCAGCACTTTTATCTCTCAGACTGCTGCGCTCCTTTTTGCGCCCCTGCAACTTGACGTTTGCGAAGCCGCCGCCGAAGGTGCTTTGTAATTTAATAAGGCATTTGCTCGCTTCGTGTCCCAGTTAGTGCACTGGTGTAGCTCTACTCATCTCCAGCTATTCGCCGTTTTGTTTTAAAACTCATGTTCATTAACTCTTGAAGCATCTTGCGAGGTTTTTGTTCATGCTATTAAAATTAGAATTTGGAGACAAAGATTGAATGTTAATATGAATGAATTTTTCCTGCCTTTCGAAACCTTGATATACGGCTGGCGAAAGACAGTTGTAAAGAGCAAACTATTGAAAGAGCGAACACAAATTATAATTTCCTAGAGACGTGTGGGCCGTAAAGGGATGTCAGTTCCGCCTATTCTACCTATGTTCTATTCCTCTGAGCCTCTTCGTACCTCGAGAAGTTCACGTGCTGTTTTTTTTTTAGTACAAAGTTGAAGCAGCAGTGGCCATTAATTACATTCGGCACATATTTATAGTAGTTTTTCGCAAGAAACTTTGTCGTGACATTGTGTAACTCAACTGCATCACCGGATGAATAATATTTCATCGCATAAGCCGCTTCATTTCATCATGTCATCGGGCATTTCGTCGTGCAGCGGTGGCTGTGGCTTAATGGCAAGGTAATTTGCATAACTTATTTCCGTCAATTGAGTGTTTTATGTAGTTTGCAAACTTAAATAAGTGGCGCATGATTGTGATCGGTGATATCAATATTAACTTTTTTGCATATTAACCCTCTGAAGATTATATTGAGTGAAATAATGCGGTGAAATGGTTGTGACAATGTACTTTATTACACCCATATCGCATCAATGCGAAATATTGTTCATTTATACTTCCCTGATTTTCCATCAGATAAAGATACATCAGATGTTTTGTCATCGCTAATATTAGAGATCATTTGCCTTTTTCACTATTTTCAGAAAATCTGAAAATGAATGTTTTCATTCGTGCGCGGAGAATTCACCACAAAAACACCATAGACGAGTTTTAAAATTTAATCTCCGCGATTGACGTCTGGACTGAGGCATATCGTGAAGTGGATTCTTCCCATGTTTAGGATATATTTATAGGAGACCTGCTAGAAAGTTACAGTGTAGCATTTCTAACAATAACCCAAAGAAGCACAGGAAGGCCAGGAAATAATCCATGACAGGAGCACTATTGAAACCAATGGAACCAAAGAATGAAATGTTCTCTAATTTTTGAGAAACCAGAAGGCTGCAGTACTTAATTGATATGAAAATGTTTCGAAATAAATTGAACAAAGATTTAAAGAAGCCGAAATCTATATTATAACTTTTCGTCTACCCTCTAAAACCGAAACTATTTTGGCGACGTATTAATGCAATACTATTAAGCAAATTGGAGGATCTTACCTCTGTATAGCGGATCAGTGGGGTTGCTTATGCCGGGGTCTCACATGACATTATACTTAACGATCACTTTATAGCGGCAGTAGCGTCCGTGGTTCAGTTAACTCTCATATGGCTAGAACAGTAGACTCATGTTTGCCTTCCAGCAGTACCGATTATGTATTTTTTTTTCGTTTACTACAATACATGTGGTCGTTTCTATCATTAATGCTTTCAGGAACACGTGCGTACCTGGATATGATGACGTGGCTGTGTTTCCTAACAAATGTGCTGTTAATACTATCGCTGGCTTCCTTACGCATATCTTTAATGAAATCATGTTCACGGGAGTATTTCCCGACTAACTAAAAGTTGTGCGTGTTATAGTGTTGTCCAAAGGTGGCAGCAAAAACGACCTGAACAGTTGTCGTCCCATTTCGGTATTGCCACTGTTTACAAACGTAGCTAAACTAAATCTGCGTCTTGTGTGGATAGCAAAATCGGCGGTATACCCAGTGCCGTCAGCACCTGCCTTACCGCACTGACCTGCTCAGTAGACAGCTTACCCCGCCAGAAGAGCCTACGCTGTAAAAACGAATTACCCAACATTGGAGTAAAACAGAATGAGTTTTTTTTAGCGCACAGTCTTTTAGGGGAGGGTATACTACCTAACTCAGGGATAGTTCCAACACTAAATTACAGATTACTTGCGGCAGCAGCAAAAACAAATTCCCTCTACAAAACATGCGAAGTTCTCGTAGTTACGAAGAGTTGAACCGAGGCTTCAGTCTCCTCTACTTCCTAACCTCAGGCCCTTCAGTGCCGCGTTTAAAAGCCTCCATCATATACTAACTTCAACAAGTCAGTGTGCATTGCGGTGGAATTATAGCGTTGTTGCGAGGCCACTGCGGTGGTTCAGTGGCTATGGCACTCGGCTACTAACCCGAAAAACGTGGGTTTGATCCCGGCCGCGGTGCTCAAATTTCGATGGAGGCGAAGTTCTAGACGCCCATGTGCTGTGCGATGTCAGTGCACGTTGAAGAGCCCCAGGTGGTCGAAATTTCCGGAGCCCTTCTCTACGGCATCCCTCATCGCATGAGTTGCTTTTGGACGTTAAACCCCCATAAACCATAAAAAATACCTTTGTTGCCAAGAGTAAGCATTTCGTGTATTTAGTGTTGAAAATCTTGCCTGGGTGTTGGGCACCATACCCTGCCCTTCAGAGAGGCTGCGCTAGAGGAAAGATTACTCCATTTTTACTCCCATATAGGCTAATTCATGTTTAGGGTGTACGAATCTGACGGCTTGGACAGGCAAGGGCGTCCATGTAGGGGTGTGCTGGTGTTCGGTAGCACAAAATGGTTGCCCATCCAGGGAATGTAACGCGTGACGATGAGACGGGCAGCTGTAGATCTAAGGCGCTCTCGCTGTTGACAGAAAAGACGACGGTGCTTTCTAAATGATATGTCGAGCTGCCACGGGCGCAATTAAATTATTCCTTTCACCTTTGCGTCTCCTCTTCGATGGCTCCAGACGTGTGTGATTAAGCCCTCGTCCTCAGTTTACCACTTAAGGAGTGCTTTCTACGCTTGATTTTCTACCTCCTTGGCCTAGTTTTTGGTCTTTTGTTTTTTTTTTCTGCCTGAAAAACCTTCCAGCAGATTTCGCAACGTGTTTAAAACTGTGCGCTGAATTGGATAGTTACGCAGATGTGGAGGATTTATTCTAGGGCGAAGGGGAACGTTGAGGCCGTTTGCCGTCTAGTGATATTCTTATGTAAATAGAATTCATCCTTGCGATATGTGCTCCTATTGTTCAGCCCCTGCCTTAGCAGGCAGTTTTTTCAGTAGTCTTTAGAGCTTAAAAAGATGGTAATAGAAGATATGTAAAAAAATAAAATTGAAGAGGGTGATCATCTGCACTCTTTTGCTGTAAAAATCTGCACGCAGTTCGTTTCTTTATTTTGCCAAATTTTCTACGTTGTCCTCAATATAGACTGGTGACAGATGTTGCTTGAACTGCGACGTAAATTGCAAGCTCCTGCCGTACATGGCGGCGCTGAACAATACCAGAACCAGCTGCCACCTGAACTTTAATATAACGGTGCACAAAGTCACTTCCATTTCCGCGCTCATTACTGTTTTCATTATTATAGGTACCCGTACACGCCCTGAAAGCTCTTTGTCCTCTTGCCGACGAAAGAAAGCGGTTGATTAGTGTGACTGAAGAACTGTCTTTTTTTTTGTGGTTTGTTTTGCGATATAGCTACGTTATTAGGTGGCTTTCCCAAGCTTATATGTAAGGAATTCACTCAGTACAATAAATGCAGTATTTAACCAGCACGAGAGTCTTTGCGCATCACATTATTTCGTATTCTCTTTGAATTGCACCCTTTTTTCAAACTATTTTTTTTTATTTCGGCACCAAATAATCCCACGGATTTTTTAGCTATTTCTTAGTAATCTATTTTTTGGTGGTTTTCCAAGAAAATCTACTTTTTCTCATTTTCATTTGCGTATTCTTTTTACGAAAGAAACAAATTGAAGCGCATTGACAGTGCTAAAGTGTGAGCTGATTTATGTTATATATTAGCAAATATTTAGCGCTGTACTTTTTAAAAGGAAAACGTAAAAACGAAAAATTTTGTCGCCCGGTTAAGCTTGCGACCGACTTCGCGGCATTGATTACAAACAATAAAAGAAAAAGAAAAACTGCGTTAGGGTATCTTACACGGAGCATTTCTCATGGTAACTCGAAAGCTTAAGATTTCTGCCAAAGTGTTCAGGGGACAGGGCAACAATAGAAATAATAAACAATCTAGAAGCGAATAAGCGCAAAAAGAAAGAAAAACAGGTACCCCAGAACACTTCAGGACTTAGTCTAGCCGCACTTACAGGCGTGGTAGCCAGTGCACCATCAATTACGCTTGCGCGCCTCTTTCTCGGCGAAGACCGGCGTAATTACAGGCATGAGTGACCTCATTGTGTTAATTCCAAAGAGCGTGCTGAGCAACTAAAAGTCAGTCTACACTCTGCTGTAGATTTCACCATTGTTTCTCGACAAAGAAAAGCCGCGAAATTGTTGAAACCAAAACGAGAGATTGCTCGTAGTGTATTCACTAATGTGAACAGTTTCTGTAAAAAAAAAAAGACGTGTTAAATACAAAAATTCAGTAAAAGTAGTCGTTGCTACCTCTCTCTGGCAGCTACTGACTCGCTACCAATTGTTTACGATCGGAAATGGCGCGAGGGTAGAAATCTTTGTGATAACTGAGCAATGTACTTGACACAGTACGAAACTTTTGCAGAACTAGAATATCCAGTTTTTGCTCCACCAGACAATTTCTACGCCAAATTCAATGTAGTAAATAGAGCCGCGAACTTTTGCAGTGTTTTTTTTTTGTTCATTCTTCAAAGCTTCCGGCACGCCGCCTGGGCAACATATGCGAGCTGTGAAATTAATGGGCAGACTCCGAACAGTGTAGAAATTCTTGGCGTCCCGTCTGCCACGCGGTAGCAATATTTACATTTCTTCATTGGTCGATGTTTTTCCTTCATCTCCATTTCTATTTTATAACAAACAGGTTTATGTAAATCATCGACTTAAATTTCATGTTGTGTTTTGCAAATTCAGGAGAACGACGCGAATATCTCCTTGCTACACCAAGCCTCCTACTGCAAAAGCAAACAAAATCATCCACACCTTGCTCAACGATCTTCTTTTTGTCTTCATTTTCATATCTACCTGTCTTCACCTATACCCGCTGGTATAAAAGGAAAATGCAGATACAGGCCTTTTCAAGCCCGCCAATTGGCAGATAACGGGACCAGTGTCACCTCTTCGAACACTTGGGTCGTGTACGGCCCTGTGGAAGTGGCGGTACAAAGAGTGAAGGACGTGTTCCGTCAATGGGGTGCCTCTATTGAGAACGAGGCCCTTATCGGCTGCCTCCCGCAAAGACTGTCGCCACCTAAACGAGGCGGCAAGTGACGCGCAAGCCTTCAGAGTGGAGATCCTCTGAATGGCAAGCTGCCCTCGGCTCCCATTATGGGAGCTGTGGAAGTGTATTAGCGACGCCTAGATGAATGCGGACGGCCACCGAGTTTCGCGAAAGCAGTCGGAGCCCTCGAAGGTATCGCGTGCTTTTCTGCAGAGATCTGGTAGCTTTTTTTTTTTTCTCCTAAGGCGCTCAATTTTTCCTTGGTTGATATCTATTACAGACGCAAGTTTACGACTCAAGGTTTGTTCATGATGCATGATGCATGCCTTTTCTGAGCAATTCCTCTAGGATTTAGAAAACAGCTAGTGCTGGCGTGAGCGTTTCAGCGCCAGTAGTTGCCAAATTGCGTGCGTGTTGAAGACTTTCGCGACATTTGGCAACTGTCCAATCGCAGGATCCGATACTACGCTGTAGAAGAGACACATCAGTGGAAGTGTGTTCAGTCATGAGCAGTTGCCTGGCGCTGAAAACTTTGGGAATGTGTTCTCTAGGAATGTTGCACCGGTGGTTTTTCCACGTTTTTACGCGAACCGAGTTGGTTCTGTCACCGAACAGAGTGCCGCATTTATTTGCTTAATTTTAAAAAAATCTTTAAAGTGTCATTCTTGCTTTCCGCTGTATACGTACATACGTAGTTATTGGCTTACAAACTTGGAAAGACCGTTCTATCATGTAGTGGGAGACTACTGCATTACATTAAATTGGTTTCTTAAATTTTATGTCTGCCGAAAATGCAACTGTGGAATGAAGCGAATCTCGGAACTTTATTGAATGTGATGTCGCAGCGTGCACAGCTGCGTGCAGCAAGGAAGACAACGAACAAGTCATAGGGTTTGCGCTGATAAAATTTTCATTTACTGTGTCAGGCTACCCTATTAAATAGGACATAGCTTCACGACATAAAATTATTTCAGTATTACACTTCTGTCTGCTGTATGCGAGCCTTTAAAACCAGAGTTTATTATTATTTTTATGGTGCCTTTATCTTCTCCTTGGCGACTAGCTAAGCGAAGTAATTACGATCTGTGGCGGAAACTCAGCCGGCGACAAAAAGACGAAAAGAGTCTAGACAGACTAGGCTTTTCTGAGATATTTTCTTGATTTGGTTTTACTATTATTAGGAGCAACTTTTTTCTCCTAGAAAATTTGCCCATCATTTAGGATGTCACTCACTTATTACGAAGGTTTTAATGCAGTCAGAACAAAGCAAACAGTTCACTCGTCTTCGTAAGTGCGATCGCTTCATTCTTCCTCGCCTCATTCCGCTGCTCTATGAAGGTAAAGAGTGCGCCTATTCATAACTTTTGTCACACCATTTATATGCGCGCTTTTCAATTACGATGGCAAGACGAATGATGAGCTTGCTATTCTACAATCGCGAAACAGTTGATCTACAAAGATGTTTCAGTACATTAACAAAACTACACATGGCCCTCCTCATTACATATTTATGCCGCAATTTTTGCAGGTCTTATACCAGTAAGATGTCGGCAAACTAACTAATTTTTTGTGCTACCTCTGATTGTCCAGACACAGCGAGAGGTGCAGCGTACTCGTACCGGCTACTGAAACGAGCGCGCCTATTCGCAGGCCCACCTGGACTATATGTAACTTCGCGTGGCTCTTCATATAGCTCACCTGTGTCTGACCCAAATGCTCCTAATTATTCAGAGCAACCAGAACAAACATTGTAAGCACACCAACCCGCCGCAGAGGATCAGTGGTTAGGGCGCTCGACTACTGATCCGGAGTTCCCGGGTTCGAACCCGACCGCGGGGCTGCGTTTTTATGGAGGAAAAATGCTAAGGCTCCCGTGTGCTATGCGATGTCAGTGCACGTTAAAGATCCCCACGTGGTCAAAATTATTCCGGAGCCCTCCACTACGGTGCACGTCTACATCGTGGTTTACCACTAAGAAAACTCCACATGCCGCCGGCGCTTTAACAAGCATCGACTACAACAAATGTGTCACAGCTGACAACACCCGAATCCGCGGCCTCATTCCTTCCGCATACCATAACATTTCCTGTATTTCGGTAACCCAAGTAAGCACAGAGAGTTGTCTTTCGCCAGACCTTCAAATAACGTGCTGAAAAGAAGAGCGATGGCACTCGCGCGTTTAAACACGCCCGTGCACCGCACTCTGTGTCACTCCCCACGGAGCCCGCCGGGCAAAGCCGAACCTTCTTTTCCATCTCCCGCTTCTCGTCCCCGGAGGGGAGATCGCAGCACAGTTCGCAGAGCCGAGCGGAAGCTCCGCGACTCACCGTGGAGGAAACGCGCGCGGCTCACTTTTGGATCGGCGCGACGAGACGACAGTGCCGGAGCGCGAATAATCGTAGGAAGCTCGTAGGAGCGAACACAGGCCGAGCGCAGCAGCTCTGGGTTGGGCAATTACGGACGCGACTAACCGTACCGAAAGTTCGTGTCGAAGCATCGCAGCGTGAGAGTCCGATTCTCCGCGCGGGTCACCCCTCAGCGGCACAACGCAACCGGCGAGCTTGCAGCTGCAGGGAGTTCCCGTATGCGTCCTAACGATTGGTGGTTATGTATCTGCCCAAATTGCGTTACCCAGAATACACGCAGAAGCGTAAACAACGACCCCCTGTATTTTAAACACACTCTTTTTTTTATGGGTATGCAAGCGCTACAACTTAAATTGTGCGGCGAGCGAATTGCATTATTGGCAAAGGTGGCGAGGCGAGCAGCAGCGGGGTTGTCGGGAATCGGGAGCTTCAACGTGCGGGGACGGTACAGTGGATTGTATACTTAAGGCGACATTTTTGCAGTCTGGTGTTTGATGCGGCAGTGCGAAACGATTGTCCAACAAGGAGGGATAGCGAGAAGTCGAGAAGTAGGATTAAAATGCGTCGCACATCCGTTTTCTAGTTCCACGGATAGAAAAATCGTGAGATGCATCTTCTATCAGCTCTCTGTCTCCTAATTAGTGACCCTTTCAGTGTTATAATGATTTAAACTTCGTATTTTTATGAGCCATCAACAATCCGAGCCAAATACGAAGTAATTTCTTTTTTGTAGGAAGGTTGTCTGCCAGCGTGCTGAATTAAGGCGATAAATTCAGACAGTCCGTACTACACGCCTCGCTTTCACTTTTTGCCCTCACCTGCTAGGAACAAAAAAAGCGATTTACTCCTGCAAAAACCAACTTTCAGCTAAACTCAGGTATGTCATAATTTTTCCCCTAATTTCTCCACGTCCCATCGGCCTGCGGAGCAGACAGTGCGTTGAATAAAACTCCTGGCTCTTGGATAGTGCAAGGACAAGGTCTTCTTATTTCAGAATGACGGTGCTAGTGGTCTTAAACAATATAAATACCTGAACGATTCCGACGTACATCGTTATCTAATATCTGAGCCTTGAAACAGTGAAAATCACGCAATTTACTTTCCGACATATAGACTGCACGCCACATTATTTTCGGCGGACTGCTCTTTTGAACTATGTCTCAGTGGTAGAAACACCTGCTTCGTTGTGGGGCCTTCTATCACTCTCAGCGCGTCCCCTTTTGCCGACAACAGTGAAAAAGGGCAGCATCTCAACCCTGGTCTTACGTGGTTCATATTGACTTCGTTGTACAACGTGTAAGAAAAAGTGTGCGTCTCTATATTCACGATCTCTTACCAGCCCCTGAAGAGCAATTGTCACGGCGAGCAAAAATTCGCCATAAAATAAAGGCGTCTCATACTCGCTGCATTCGCACGCAAAAAGGTTATCGTTATTTTCGCTGCAGTTCGATGCTTAAGCAGAAAGGATGTACAAATGGCTGCGTTCTTCGACTACATAATATCTTCTAATAATAGCATTCATAATAATAATAATTGGGTTTTGGTGAAAGGAAATGGCGCAGTACCTGTCTCCTATATCGTTGGACACCTGAACCGCGCCGTAAGGGAAGGGATAAAAGAAGGGGTGAAAGAAGAAAGGAAGAAAGAGGTGCCGTAGTGGAGGGCTCCGGAATAATTTCGGCCACCTGGGGATCTTTAACGTGCACTGACATCGCAGAGCAGACGGGCGCCTTAGCGTTTTGCCTCCATAAAAACGCAGCCGCCGCGGTCGGGTTCGAACACGGGAACTCCGGATCAGTAGCCGAGCGCCCTAACCAGGGAGCCACCGCGGCGGGTTCATGTCTTCTAAAGAATCTAAATTTGCGGGACTCTCTGGGGCCCTCACAGGAACTGCATAGTGCGTGTAAGATTCATGTGCAACTGCTCTCTATAATTAAAGAATCTCATCTGCTTGCTCAGCAATTGTTGATAACAGATTATTTTTAAGCTGCTGGATACTCTCGGCGATATTGTTGGTAAAGCCCTCGCTGAAGAAACTGTCCAGACATCTGATGCCGAGGCGCAGACTGCCCACGTGCTTTTTCCCAAAAACCATGCTGCCTTACAGAGCTTTCTTCTCGGGCTTCAATCATACTTGGGATGAGTGGAACTTCCTGCGAATGTCAACTAGCTGTCTCCGTACCCGTCGGCTACGTCTAAACATTAAGCTGGTCATCCGGCCTCTCCTGCTTGGAAGTAACTTTATTATCCTAATAATATGCTTCGAAGTAACTTTACTATGATTAATAGGTATAATCGTGAGCCGGAAAAATTGCGCAGCTTTTATTCCTGTTGGGTAATGAGAGATCAGAGAGAGCCGTACGCCATTGCCGATGTGTTTTGTTGACATTGCTTTCCTTTTTGGGCAAAAACAAAGGCAACGGTCAAAACACTATTTGTAACGTCGTGGCTATTGCGCAATGTGAACGCATGTTCTTGAACTCGACGCATTCTTCCGCTAAATTTGGCGTCATGAATGACGTCACGGGTCACGACACGTCTTGCGACTTAACTGGCTTGGGTGATGCTATCCGGTGCTAACACATCCTAGAATCAACTTTCGCTGCAAAGCACACCTTCTTGAAAGGTTAATGCGTACTTGGACCATGATCTCGTCATCAGTGTCAGGAAACCAGACATTCCTCACGCGCTGCTGGACTTGGATTCTGTTGACCTATGTCAACTGACCAGAGAAAATATTTCAGCGATAATTATTTTGTCTTTCAATATCACGAAACGACAATTTATTAGTAACTTGAAACATAGAGAATTTTAGGATTATAGCGTTTTCATTTCATTTCCATGTTATGCACCAGATAATACAAATCGTTATGATCAGAGTGGATATTTTAGTTTTATTTCCAAGATAGTCTTTGGAGGATATTTAGCAAACGTCAGCAATTTCATAAACATCCGAACTAAACAATCGAGAAAATTTTTTCAATGATTGTAAGAGGTAGAACCGGACGAGAAGCCAAGACTTAAGCAAAAAAGTGTGCATTCATTGGTGCATACTGATTTCTCACAGGGTGAAAGTAACTTAAAGGACTATACGCGGAGAATTTTCGCTTGTGGGTTTTCTTATTTAACAGGATGCATTAGACATTAGTCTACATGATTCACCCCATAATATTCGATTATGACTGTTAATTAAATTTATCCTGTTGTACGTTAGTGGGGCAGGAAGGGGCTTATTATTTTTCACTCTTTTTCAGTTGCCCCAACATAAAAAAATGTTTTTTTTTTTGTTGGGGGGGGGGGGTGGAATCCGACTGTGCGGCCTGCTCGTGCCCCCCCCCCCCTACGCCATAGGATACGGTCCGGTGTAGTTTCGGCTACTAGGCTTTGTTCCGGTGCAACGCCAGCGCGGGGGATGGGTTTGGCCGGGCCCGTCCTCTGCGGATGCAAAACCCCATGGGAGTGGCAGCGACTCCCAAGCGACTGTGTGGGCCAGTCGCGCACGTGAGGTCCGATGCCTGTGCGGAGGCATGCCTGGTTACATCACCAGGCTGGGCCCCCGGAATAAGGCACGGAAGGCATGTGAAAAGATCAAAAGGTTTACAAATGCATGCAACTAACCTCCGAACGCAGGGCACGCGGGGGCATGCGCGGCCGTTGACCGACGCGCCGGTTTCTGGCTACGGAGAGGCCAGGTTCGTGCGGGGGTTTACAGCAGCCAGGTTATTTGGAATCGATGTCCTCGGGAAGGCAGCTTCATGGCTGACCGCGGGGCCATTGGGGTCATAGCTGGACGCCGAGATAGGGGGGCGTAGTTCAACCAGTGCGAAAACCCTGGATGTTGTGGAGTACCGACGGAGTAGGCCCGGGTTATCTCACCCTAAGCCACGTTCTTGGTTTGTGGTGTGTGTGTGCGGTCAGCCCAGCTTGGAACACTCCCTCTTCAGTAGGTGTGGATCAAGCTAGGGGAGAAAATAAGTGCATCGTTGGTTGGTTGGAAGCACAGGTGGGTCTCCCGGAGGTGTTAGCTAGGTCATGGTGCCAAGGGCCAGATTGCCGATAGGCTGACGACCTAAGCCTCTACTGGCTGGATCACACCACACATCCTTCCGGTGTCTGAAAAACCGCGAAAAGCACTCGACAGCAAGTATCTGGCAGGTCCGAAACAAACCCTCAAAGTCATGGAGGGAGGAGCCCGAGGTAGCTGACCTCGGGTTAGGCTTTCCTGTCTCCTGCGGTCGGAGCCCGTTGCGTTTGTGGGTGGTCGGGCATCTCGTGAGCGGGGCCGCATTATTGGGCAATCTTGACGCTCTCCCTGTCCTGGCCAGGCAGGCCAGTAATGGTGTCGAGGCAAATAAAGGATCAGAGCAAAAACTTGGTGTCCCCATTCTCATCCCAATTTCCATAACCCGTTCATCCAACCCCTTCCGCTACGTACCTGGGGAGATCAGGGGAGCCTCTGCGGGCCCGCTCCCCCGGCTGTGGGTCGCTATGAAGCTTTCTACTAACTCCCCCCTCATTTTTTTTTCTATTTTCCCCACGTACGGGTGGCAAAAGTATACCATTGCCTTCGGGCATTTTCATTCATTTTCAGATTGGATAAAACCTGTTGTACGTCAGTGGGGCAGGCACAGGCTTATTATTTTTCATTCGTTTTAGGCTTCCCCAAACTGACAAATGTTAAATAATTTATAATTTATTTTTGTTCTTTATGCTATTTCAGGTTCGATATCTTTGCCCGAACGCCACCTGTGATGTGCAGTTGGCCTCTAGGTCTCGTTGCGCGCAGAAAAATGCAGCGGAATAACCAATATAAAAGCTGACACGTCGTTTGTTGCCATTCCCGCTCTTGAAGAAGGTTCGTTTAAGTGTTTTAGTAAATTTAAAGAGCGCATTAGCGAATTTAAAGAGCGTATTAGCGTTTTTAATTATTTTTCGTGCCTCACGCGAACTAAGCGCCAACTGCGCGTAAAAATCAGCTTTCAATTGAATTACCCGAGCCTGAAACAACATGAGAGAAGAAATTGAGTTATGAATCATTTAGCGGTCGTAGATGAATAGGACATGGTGACCCATCTAATATAATGTACAACGAATCCTTTGAAAGCAGAAAAAACATGAGCCTAAAATAAGGTGTCAATAATATTTAGTAAAAAAGCAACATTGGACTCACGCGAGAATAGTAGAAAAAAAAAACATTATTTACATATGGTTCCCACAGCTTCGAGTCTGCGACACGAAAAACTGCAACAGGATAGATGCAGCAGAAAGGCATAAAGACAAAATGGTCGACAATTTTTTTATTTAAAGATTGAAGAGGCCATGCTTCTTTTCACTTTTCTACCATAGTTCAGCGAAGTTTCAGGCAAACTATGTCGGACTGTTATAGAAACCTGCTGTACTATTTAAACCTAAAGTGTACCCAGGTGATGAATGACAAGGGACGCTTAAGTTGGAGCTTCTAGACTTCTGGGACAATACAAAATCACGCTTATGTAGGGATAAAAATTGAAAGCACATAGAAGTCGTGCACATTTCAGGGGAAAGTCACCGAAGGATCCTCTTAGTAAGATGTATCTCTCGCTTTAGTCTGCAGTCTGGTCCGCAGCACACTCTTAGCTGAGGACTATTCATATTATCCCGTGCTTCCATGGAGCCAGAAGTCTTTCTTCCCGATACGCCACTGAAGACGCTGCTGTTGGCTCAGAATCCCGCGGGCGGTCATTCCCGGGGTGTCCACCACGCTGCGGTCGCGTGGTCTCTCCAGCGTACGCGTGGTGCGCAGCTCTCGCGATTTCCCCCGAGAGCCGCTCTCTCTCTCTCTCTCAAGCCGAGGGTCGGCTGACCCCACAGAAATCGTTGGAGTGGCAACGGTGGTTACTGGTCTCTAACGAGCGGGGATGGCAGACAATGCGAAGCGCCCTGCGACCGGTGTCCAGCGGAGACTCCGGGTCGGCCCTGAAGCTTTTTACTCTCTTGTGAGTTTTCACAGTCCACCGAAACAAGGCTGCTGCAGGCTGAGTGAGAAAATACAGTGGGTGGACGGGCGCATCAGTGCGTCATAATCTGTGGCCTTCAATGGTCGGCCCTCGGGGACTGCCTTGATGGCGGAAGTATCTTCCTTGGGGCGGTGCACGTTGTGCACGCTGCAGATCCTGCAGATTTCTAGCAAGCTGTGGTGGCAATATTGTGCCTTTTTAAAGCGAGGGTACTCGAGTCACCTTCATTACTCGGTGTGTTTGTTAGCCGGTGCAATTTTCTATTTGTAGTGTTTAAAACGTAGCAAATGTCGCCCCCGTGCTCAGGACTTCAAGAGTAGTGGACTACGCGGTGGGCAAGGGCTCCCCTATATTACAGAACTTCAATTAAAAACCATGACACATCATCTGTTATGGAATGGAATTGAAAAGAGTGATTATTTCTTATATATACATACATATATATATATATATATATATATATATATATATATATATATATATATATATATATATATATATATATATATATATACATATACATACATACATACGTACGTACATACATACATACATACATACATACATACATACATACATACATACATACATACATACATACATGCATGCATGCATACATACATACATACATGCATGCATACATACATACATACATACATACATGCATGCATGCATGCATGCATACATACATACATACATACATACATACATACATACATACATACATACATACATACATACATACATACATACATACATACATACATACATACATACATACATACATACATACATACATACATACATACATACATACATACATACATACATACATACATACATACATACATACATACATACATACATACAATGCTGATGCGTTATTCAAACTGCGCATGCGAGGAAGTTCGGAATACATGAGAGACCTGTGTGTGCAAAATACTCAATGCCACAGTGGCAGCCCAGTGGCCTGACATCCCTGTCGTCTCCCATTGGCTGTTCCCTTTTGTGCAACGGCAAAATAGCACCTGTACTTATTGGTCTACGTAACGGCAAACCAGTCGGTCTGCGGAAAAAAAAGACGCTTTGTGCGGGAAGCGGTGCCCTCAAATTGGTCTGGTTTGCGCATTTTCCCGCTAGTGTCAGCGCGCCTTTAAACATTCAGCATACAATTCGGCTCATTCGACCCTCCATTGTGGCTCAGTGGTTAGGGCGCTCGACTACTGATCCGGAGTTCCCGGGTTCGAACCAGACCGCGGCGGCCACGTTTCAATGGAGGCGATACGCTAAGGCGCTCGTGTACTGCGTGATGTCAGTGCATGTTAAAGATCCCCAGGTGGTAGAAATTATGCCGGAGCCCTCCTATACGGCACATCTTTCTTCCTTTCTTCTTGCACTCCATCCTTTATCTCTTCTTTTACGGCGCGGTTCAAGTGTCTGCCGATATGGGAGACAGATACTGAGCAATTTCCTGTCCCCAAGAACTAATTTTCAATTTTCTCCGCTCATTGGATCGAAGTTTCATTAAAGAAAAGTTGTTGGTATTAATTAGCTCAAATGTTGACACTCAAAACATTGTCGAGTTTTCTCCGAAATTGTGAAGTTTATCGACTTAAACATTTGAGCGCGAAAGCCCATTGCCTCTGCCTTTTCAGAGAACATTCATGCCACCGTCTTTCCTTTGGAAAAGAGCGGTTGGGGCCCGCAACACAAACAACCTCCGGGCGCTGCAAGCTGGGCACGCACGATGCGCGAGACAGCTTTTCCCCAGCCTACTCAATCCGGAAAAATGAGAAGGGGGAGAGAAGTGGAAGTGGAGGAAGAACCGAACGGTGGCAAGTAGCAATAAAGACAATTTGCAACCAGGGTCACCTAAAAAAAGGACAGATGGCGCTGCTGAAGTGCGAGGGTTAAGGGAGGTGATGACGGAATACAGTAATCCGTCGGCATTGCTTAAGCTGCGCTTGCCTTCGCATTGGGGACAAGAGGAGCCACCCAGTAGAAGCGCATTCCCTGGTTCACTCGGTCACCTCTGCACCGCGGGGTCTCGGTGACACTTTTACCGGAGCTGTCCGCAACGAGGAGGGGGGGGGGGGGAGGATACAGGCCTAACATTCGTCACCAGGCTCTCTCCAGGCAAAAATCCCGCTGCGCGAACACAGCCACACTTTGGGCCCTTGTTTCAGCAGATTAGGCGTCGGAGCCTCCTTGCTTGTCTCTTCTTTGCAGGCACGCGTTGGTGCGTTCGCCATTCTCTGGCTTACGAAGGGAAACTATGCAGTTTGCGCTGGCAGCTTTGTTTTGTGTCGTCCCGCCATTATGCAGCTCGGCGCAATCGTCGTCAATCCTAAAGCTTCGCGGCATCGCGTTAATGACTCCGCCTTTTGTAAGAATGTTTCAACTCATGTGAAAAAAAACTATATGCCGAACGCATAGTCTTCCTTCACTTGTTTCTTGGCGCCTAGTGTGCAATGATGGAAATATGTGTGTTCACATAAAAATTAAATAGGTACAGCTTTCGACACAAAGAGGCGGGCATATTCATATTGCATATGTGCAGAACCATAGTTCAATGTGCCTTGTTCGTATAGGAACAGGAAATCGTTTTAGAATTGCTTTAAATATAGTTTGTCGCATGTATGCCATACCGGTTTTCAGAGACAGTGGTGTCGGTTTCGCTCAATTGCTCGAAAAAGTACTTTCAATTGAAATAACAGGTATCTGCATGACCGAGGAGACTGCAGGAATGTTGTATTAGATATTTTGTTGGTTTTATTATCAACTTGGAAAATAGGAGTTTTTGCTAATGAAAACTCCCTTTGCTCACTTATACTCATTTCACATATTCAGCCTTTTAACATATGTGACCCCCCCCCCCCCCCTTTTCCATGAAAGTATTTCCAAAATATTTTTGTTCTTTTAAATCAGTCTGAGGCAAGCAGACGAATGCATCTCCCGTCAGCTATGCAGGCGTCAAAAGGAAAAGAAAGCTCTGTGGAGGCAAATGCAGTCCCTGGCACGTCTCTGTCACCAGCCGTAATTTTCCCAGCAGACGGCTGTTGACGAAAGAAATTATTTAAAAATTTTCTGACGTCCTTTGCACATGTCAGAATGAGGAAGAAGTGGTCAACTATCATTTCATTTCGACCCAGTGGCGTGCGAAAAGACAGAACACAAAAATCCTGACGTGATGGCAATGACAGCATTACTCTCTTTTTTGTGACGTGACCTCCTTAATTTCAAAACCACATTGCGGTAAATAAATTTTCTATCTTAGCGCGCAATAGAAATATAAAGCCTTTCCCGTGAAGTTCCCTAGTTACGAAAGAATTAAGATTTGTTCGCATGGTTGCTGTTTTCTTGAGCAGGTAGCGCCCATTTGTTGCAAGCATATTTGCTGCCCGAAATGCTACTGTATAAAAACAAACACTAATTGGAGCCAATTTGGACGTTTGTCATTTTCAGCAGTTTACTAAGATAAGTAACGAGTGCAGCCGTTTGCGTCACGACTTTTTTTGTTCTCTGCCGGTTCATTCGCGTTGAAATGCATAGGATTACAAAAGAACGGATGATACCAAGAAACGATACGTGACCGGACATGATAAAGGAGGGAAAAGACAAATTTGCCGACAACCGCAGCGAAATCTGAGGCGAAAGACAGTGGCAGCTGAGCCCTGACAAAGAATTATTGCTTATCTTCTCAGAGTATCGCGCCTGCTCTTGCTTATCTTAGGGCGCCGAACGAGCATTTAGAACCTTGGATATGCCTGGCGGAAACTGCGATCACTGGGCGCACTTCGTTGAGGCTGGAGCAGTGTGATGGAGATAACATTGGCAGTCTTTGTTGTAAGAGTCTAATTACGATGTTATGCGAAGCGCGGAGAAGAATCAGGAAAAGCAAGTAGGGAGGGTGAGAGAGGAGGTTCTCGTGATTTCGTCATGCTTCTAAATGGCATCATTGTCTCCAGAAACGGCACCGCCACTGCTATTTCTGGAGATGTTGCACTTATATGGCCACGGCTGTAGGAGAATGTAATAGGATGGTTTTCTGGGAAAGTTCTATAGTATAGGTGCAAGCCCTAATATTTCACTCTTCAACTTAACGGCACTTTGCATATAAGCTGTAAATAAACAAATTGGTGAAGTTGTTGCGACAAAAACCTTTGAATAATCAGGAGTATTCTGAAACTTGTGCAATAGAAGGTATTTGCACAGCATTTACACGAGGTATTTACACTTCGCAAGGCACTTACGACGTGTCAGAGCTTGTGAACTACTGCGGATTTTGTTGGACTAAACATACTCTGATGCCAACGCGAAGTTTGAACAACTCTAATGTACTCTCGAGACAAGTGTTTTCGTGCTTCATTTATTCTACTGCAAACGCTTAATCTGAACGGAACTGCCTTATTGAAAACATTGTTGTTGCAGCAACGCTCAAACAATATCGTTTGCGGACGGAACTTCCAAAATACGATGCGCTGCCAGAATCTATTTCCTCAGTTCCTGAACTTTATTTCGGCCCCCTGCGGCGACTGGTACATCTGAGTTTCCGGTGAGATATTTAGCTCTTTCCTGTCCAAAACCATCAACTCCCGCATTTAGGAGGCAAGCCACAATAATTATAGTCAACGTCGAATTCTCTTCACTGATGCACCAGTAGAGTTACGAATACGAAGGTAGGAGCAAGCATCCTGCCCTCCTCCGGCTCAAGCGCGGCACGGAACGGGAACGGAACGGCGGCCGCATGTCAGGAAACACGCGGGCACAAATCCGCTCCTCATTTGCTCCTGCATCCTAATCCGTAGAGGCGGATTGCGCCCATCAGCTGTCTAGACCGTCAGCGCTTCCCAAAATGAACATTATGGTGGTCGTTCACGGAGTACACACCTGACAACAGAGCAATGATACTTCATTGGCAGGCGTGTTTTTAGAGAGCACCCGGACGCAAATGAAGGCTTTGGTGAAAGAGCGTGCCGACTGCTTAAATGCGCAATGGAATTTGAAAAGGGGACCCGATTGACACGAGGCCGATGCCCCGAAGGCGCCTGTAGGTGGTTGGATGAAAGCAGCGGTGGCTGAGTAAAAGCACCGAGTCTCTCCCGGCGAGCCTTTTCCTCTTTCAGCGGCCCTGCATCCCTGTCCCGGACCAAGATAAACGTCGTCAATACCCGGTTGAGTGTGTAACCCGTCAGCCGTCATTCTTCCCTCTTTCTGTACGCCTCTCGTTCTATGATTCATGATCTCGCGCCTGGGCGTTGTTCCTCTACTTCCTTCCTTTTCGTGGATGCGGGTCGTTGCTGTGGTGGACGTATTGAGCGCCCTTCATCACGCTGCCCTGGACCGATGAGAGCGAGCGGAGAGAAAGAGAGACGGAAAAATTAAGTACCTCTTCTGCCCTTCCTGTACGAAGCAGTGTGTGGCCGTCATTTTTTCTGAGTTTTTTGGAACAGCCTTGAGGTGGCAAGTGTTCCCACGTCCTTTGAAAAGGATTATCATCTGGTGGGCATTGAGTAGTTACGGCGTTTGGTTGTGGGATGTGAGCGGCTGCAAATTCCAGAGAAAAGTTTCGACACGAGAAGAAAGTAGCCGCAGGAACAGATTCTATAAATGACCACCACTGATCGCCTAACCCTCCTTTCTTACTTGGTAAGCCAACGGAGGACTCTTTTATTGTGGTATGCGCGATGATCCGACTGCGGAGCATGGCGAAGGCATTTTCGCCATTGTAGGAGGGGAAAATACTCTTTTTCTATGCGGTGGCTCAGTGGTTATGGCGCTCGGCTGCTGACCCGAAAGACGTGGGTTCTATCCCGGCCGCTGCGGTGGAATTTCGATGGAGGCAAATTTCTAGAAGCCCGTCTACTGTGCGATGTCAACGCACGTTAATGTACCCCAGGTGGTCGAAATTTCCGCACTTCTTTACTGTGGCGTCCCTCATAGCCTCAGTCGCTTTGGGACATTAAGCCACCTAAACCAAACCATCCTTCTCTCACCGTTCAGAATCGCATACGTCCGCCTAGCACAAACGAAGATGTGGCAGTTCAGAAAAAAGAGTGAGTCTTTTCTGCGCTGAGGTTTTTTAGCTGACATAGCAAGAGTACAGATGCATTAAGAGTCGCAGAGATAGCAGGTCTCCTGAGGAGCATGAGCGCAAAGACATTCATGTCGTAGTCAGTTCAGATGGTCGCGGTGAACCTTTGCTCCCTGCCTTTGCATATGGCATGTGAAAGGGTTTATGTCGAGTGCGTGTCAGTCGTACGCGCTTTAAGTAAGTTGCGACGCGCGAGGGAAGATTTAATGAGCCATTGACTCTAATTTAACTCCAACTTGGGCTTTTTTCCTTGCGGGTGACACGAAACCAACGGATCTGTGGTAACTGGCCAGAATTAATGCAGCTTTATTGTTCTGCGCGAGGGTTTCCTTTTCAAGAATTTTAGTTCTGCTGCATTTTGTTTTATTTTAAAATACTGAAAGCAAGATTTCCAGGCTCTTACAGGAGTGGGTAGTACATTTTTGCACAATCAGAGAGTGCATGGTGATGCGACGTAAAGAGCACAGTTCGAGTGTGCCTGCACTGATACATTCACGCACATATCCAACTCTTCGATGGTCAACGGGTAGAATGAATATTTGAACATGTCACAGCGGGATGAAAACGGTCAAATAGACTTTTCGTGATTAGTTCAGCGCGAGTGAAGATAAGGTGGTTTCAGACATGTGGGTTTATTTATGTTAAAGCGATTGTGATACAGAAGGAAGAGAAATTTCGAAGCAGAAAGGTCACGATGATTTACTGTTATGGGATGTCAGCTTGGATACGCATGTGACCTACGCTGCCATGCCGAGTATTTCAACTGGATGAAACGAAAGGGTCATGCTCTGTACACGCGTCTGGTAATTTTTGAGGGAGAGCTCGGGCGCAGAATTTGCGCGCAAAATGAAACTACGGAGCACATAATGATGACCGCGACGTACTTAGAGCAATGTCAAGCCGTAAAGGATAAAGTTAAAAGTTGAACGAATGGCGTTGCTGTTGAGAGCGCGAAACCCTCTTAGCCCCTGTCTCTCTCGTGCAGCCAAGTGGTGCTGCAGGTTCGTGCGGCCATCATTAGAGGAGACCCATGGATCAATAGCCGAGAAAGGCCTTCCCTGTCGGGCCCCGGTGTTTTGTCGCCAAACGAGGCGTGAATATTATTATGGGGACCGATCAATGGGGTGCTTGTCGAACTGCGGGCTACGAACTAAACACTCACGGGAACTCCCCCCCCCCCCCCCCCCAACAAACACCACACGCTTCTGTATGTGCAGTTGTGTGTCTACGTAGGATAGTGGTGCCACCGTCGATTCCAGGGCAAATTTTATGTCCTTTTATTTTTCTCTTCTGAGTGGTCCTGCGCACATGGGCCTGGCCAAAGAGTACATTTACCAGTGATTTGAATGTACAAGGAGACCTGTTTTCTTGTCTGACGTTATTTTACTGTAGGCAAGGACTCGAGGCGACGTTGGATCAAAAAGCAATGGAGCGGCCTGCACACCTGCGAAAATCGGCTTCTCTCTTTGGAAAATTTAAAGGATGCAATCAATTCTAACCGCACATAACGCTTCCAACACCGCACTGATAAGAGTACGATGAGCAATAAAATCCGCAGGGAAAAAAAACAAACCTCGATGTCAAGTGTTTAAAGCACAGGAGGGCGTGGCCAGAAATACTTAAACCTGGGATCAACAGAACGAACATATTCGTTCAACCTCTTTTCAGCGAAAATTGAAATGTACCAAGACCACATTCCAGTCACAAGTTCCGCGAGTCGATTCCCCACACGGGCAGAAACAAATTTTTTAGACACCTGCATCGATCCTACAAGAAACAACTAACATCCACTAAGAAAGTTCAATTGGTTAGATCTACACCTGCCACACCTTCAAAATTTCTTGCTGAAATCATTGTGCTGATTGTTTCTTAGAACCAAAGAGGATATCGGAGCTTATTACGGGATTATTTCTGTCAAATATGCGACCTGAGCTAGGAAGCGACACAGAGAAGAGGGTTGCAGGTTGATTCACAGTGATGGGAAATCCATGACGCGCAGGGGAATTACAGCGCATTTTCTTTCAACCACCTGCTTCAGCCACAGTGGTTGTGACCAAGTCCTGTTTTTTTTTCCTATATATATTGCAGACAGTAAATTCACGGTATTCAGAAAAAGTAGTTTTTCCTGGTGACTCGTTTATGCTTCTGTTGACTATCAGGTATTGAATGGTCTTTAATGCATCTTGAAAGTCCAATTTCCCAGGTACGCTTAAAAAGTTTACGCTACGCTTTTCGCACGCCGTAGTTAGAGCTCTTCACCTAAAATAATTTTCTGAGTAAATCGTGATGGGTTTCATGTCACTGCAGGCGCGCAGCATTTAGTTAAATGTTTCTCGATCTCACAGACGAAGACTTTATCGAGAACAAAAGCATAAGAGACTGTTCTTTTCCATCTTGGCTAAGCCACAGTGTTTCCATTGTAACAAAGAAATTTACACCTTCTCAAAATCAGTGGCAACCCAGGAAAAAAGCTAGTCCTGCCCAACTCCAGAAAGCGACGCTGACATAAGTGCAGCCGAATAATAGAGGCGCCAAAGTGAATCAAGCGGAGAGCAGGAATCAACTTACCAGGAGGAGCAGAAGTGCAGACGACGACCAGGGTTAACATGAGAGAGTAGCGCTATAGTGTTGCGTGGGCGAAACGACCGAGGAATGGTTCGCCTTGTACCCGGGCACTATTCTTCTTGTGATGCATGCCGGACACTTTTTCTTTTCTTCGTTTCTTTCCTTTTTCATTGGTCAGACCACTACGCTCCTCCAAGTTCTCTGCGGAACGGGACGTTTGCGAAATCAGGGTCGAACGTGACGCAGAACTCAATAAAACACTTCTTAGGTTCTTCCACCCTCCAATGCACATGTTCAGCTCAACTATTTTGGTCGGTGCTCTATCACCTTTGGCTTTTCGTCTTGTAGTTTATGGGGAAATTGGTAGCAGGCGCCAAGCCCCTCAGCACTTAGCTGCACATTCTTAAGTGATGTAAAATCTGTATTTCAGCGTGTCACGTTGTCTGCGACAGGTGTGATGTTGAAAGGGGGGTGGGAAGAAAGCAAGAAGCTTAAAAAAGACCTGACGAGGCCTCTACTCCGCACAGTTGCCAGCGTGATGCCCAGCTGTTATAATGAAATATTTGCAGAATCAAGAACAAAAAAAGGATAAAAAGACCAACCACATAGAGATATAAACAAAACAGAGAAACTCAGCGCAAGTACATTGTGCTTTCGTTTACAGCCAATACAAGTTGTATCAAGGAAAGGAGAAGGGCAATGCTGGGAACAAAAAGAAAGAGGAATTAAAAGGCTTTTTTGCTTTCATTTACCTGTCTTGTTTCCTCAAAAAATAGCGCTTACAAAAGAAGTTCGAATAGTTATTAGCTCCTACCTCACGAACTTCTGTTAGGATACTCTTTAAAGTACTTAGGCCAAACACAGTACCATAAACTCGAAGACTCGGTCTAAATTTGCTGAGACGTGTCCTTCTTACGGACGTGAGCGTCCTAGAAGTGAATGTGAGTTCCAGCTATGTACTATCTCTCTTACCCACTCCTCAGCGTGTGCAGTGCACGTCGCGATTTTTGTTATAGCCGTAAGAGAGGAGCGGTCAATTTCTTCATAGTGTGCTACTTCATTTAATGGACATTCAGAGAAGCCCCCTTGAAACATAAAAACAAAGTTTTGTCACATAATGGTACAACTTATTTGTCCTGCGCCTAAGTAATTAACAGACATGCAAAACGGTTGATAATCGCCTCCCTGTTTGAGATGAAGTCTGCCCACTTACCTTTGGATAAGGGAGGGGGTAGTGCAAAAATACCTAAGAAAAACGCGTAGAAAAGTCAGCTCTGATTATCAGAGGTCAAAACGAGAAAGAAAATAGTGGAGCCATGCCTCTTTACGCATTGATCCAAATTAGATTTTGAAGTCATTTTTATAGAGCAGAGACACCGAACGGTAGAAAAAAAAGAATGGTTGACTAGTCTTGGAATTGAATGAAGTGGTTTGATGTTTCTTTCTCGCTTCGAGGAGTGGAACGTGCCACGCGTACATTTACTGAAGTGATCATTTTCTACTGGTAACACGTATCTGTGTATTTGTATTTTCAAGTTATCCTTAGCTTGCGGCATTAGAGAGCAGTGGTCTGAATTAGAAATAAAAAAGAGCAAATCAACGAATATAGACGTGCTGCTATTTTTGGATCTGAAGGTTGAATAATAGAATTCACGAATGATGAATGATTTGAATGCTCATAGGGCTATTAGTTAAAACTTTGGGAGTTTGAGGGAATGAAATGTCACTGCATATTTTTCCCCACCATGAAGGAATTTTAGCTTTCTGTGAGTGGCCCAGTAGTGAGAAGTGTGCAGAGACGAATAAATGAGATTAACCGTTTCTTCCTTTCGATGCTTTTTTGATGAGAGGTGTAATATATGGCACGCTGAGGCAAAAGAAGTGGCTCTCATCGAAGCCTGCATGTCAGGTTTCTGACATACTTGATGCCGATCATTTTTCAGTAAGTTTACGTAAGTGTCCTTAGGAGTCTTCCAAGAAAATTCAAGAGCACACTGGGACTGCTTTTTTTTTTCCTGGCCTCCAAGTAAGCTTCACTTGGTTGCACAGATTACCTTTATTATTCTATTATCTTTCAGTCTGCGAGCATAAATTTCTAAAAAGGACGTACATAAGGTCAATATACGCCGCGACTTTTTCGGGCAAAGCAGTGGTAGCTACATATTCGAAACGCACCCTCTATTCCTACGCAGTGGCATATCGCCCCCAGTTTCTACGACTAGTTTTCTCTTTAAACATAGTACATCCCAACATTCCTTACACAACTGCACACTACAAACGGTGGCAATCAAGAAAAAAATCATTATAACCAATTTGATAAGCTCGTCTGATTACTATAAATTATCACCGATGGCGCCAGTTGCCCAAGCGACCGTGTAATTGTACTGTATAGTGTGCAACGGGCCTGAAGGCCAGGCGCATTGTCGTGCAGCTGAACCACCTCTCGAAATGACACAGTTGCGGTCGTTTCATTCCTTGTAGCCTTGGATTCAAGAAGCTGTAGCACTGTAGACTACCACAAGGAAACAATCCGCAAAGTAAGTGCCTGAATACGATCTAAAAGTCCGCTCACTAAGCTCACAAAGCTCTTCGTACGTCTTCGGACGTCGGGGAAGTCTGCACTTAGTTGATGCGTTACATGGACCGAACATCAGCATGCAGGCACATACAAATCCCCGACGCGATCTCTTGCTAACAGTTTAGTGAACTTAGACCACTGTTTGGACGCAGGAGTTCTTTCTTTAAGTTTCATTTCAACGCCGAAGCTTAACCCACTGCCATGTCACAGGTTACTGAAATTGGTTCAGCCATCTCATTTTTCTCGAATATAATTAAATAGAAAAAATTACGTCCCGATAGTGCTGTTAGTAGTACACATTTTCAGGCAAAGCAGCTAAGCTCACTGAGATTCACCTGTCAATTCTGCACCAAGACTTGGTGTTTGTCGCTTTTACATCGTCGTAGCTCAATAAAAGAAGGAGGAATTCCAACACTTTCGTTAACATGTCCTTGTGGAACGTGTATGGCTCGTTTGCATAACGGGACAGGCTCTACTGTTCACGCGGTCATCGCTGCCCTATTCGTATTTAAGCTCTCCCCCAGAATCAGAACCCATGGAGCCACCGGTTTGAAAGCACCACGCCACCAACAGAGGGGCGCGTAGTTATCGGGAGAGGGAGCGCAGAACGATTGCTCAAGCGCTGATTGCAGCGCGTCGAGTGAAGATGGCGAGCAGCGGCGCTGGAGCACTCCCTCCCTTAACAACGGTCGACCACTGTTTCAAAATCGTGCGTGCAGCTGACGCCAGCGGGATCAAATCATCACTGATGCCTTTCCACCTGCTTTCTGACAGTTGCGACATGACAAGTAATACCTCATCCTTCAATCTCCGACCCCAAGAGTCTTTTTCAAAAGACAGCTCTTCGATCTCCTGAGCAATGTGTTTTCTTATCGGTTATGTAGCTTCCGCGCTCTTTCGAGATCGTGAAATATGTCGTTTTTCCATACGCACACCTACCCCGAAATGCTCAGCGTCAGAATTTGAAGACTTATCCGAAAACGAAATGCCAGAGATATTGATGTGTAAATGGGATTCCTACTTCCTGGGGCTCCTTTTGGGGCTGACTTAGGTGTTTCTTTAAAGCCGAGAGAACAATTTTGCGACAACTTCCATCCGACTTTTAAATTGACTGCTCCCAGAGGAGGATAAAAGTAGAGGAAATGAATAAAGAGTGGAAGGGCGGGATCCCTTCATTCATTCGAGTTAAGGATTCATGAAATATATTTTTTATTTATTTATTTTCCAGGTTGTCTCGAAACCACACTGGCATCAGATGGCACCGGCGCTCCTAAGAGTAATATGGTACATTTGCAACAGCTGGACTTGGCTAAGCAATGTCTGCGCCGGCTGGCTACTAAATGGCATTTAATTTGAGGTGTTCCAAGTTGCATCTCCTTTCGTTCTTTTCACTCTGATTTTTATACGTCGCCTTCGCGTGAAAGAAGTTTCTTGCCTTCTGCGGCGATAATTGGGGCAATCGAGATAGCGGTATTAAACGCTATTGATATGTCAGCGTTGTCTTCGCTTGCTTCCTTCTAGCTTCGTGCGCGGCGTTGTCCGGTTAGCTCGCCAGTAAATGTGACTGGTTTAGTCTTTGCGCTTACATGTGTTCGAGCACTAAATCATCAAAAAATAAAAAAAGAGGAGTGTTTCCTTCACAAGGAAGTTCTGTAGCCAATTCTTCCTTTCACACACTGCACATATTCCATCGTCTTTTTTATACTGTACTTTTTAGTCTCGTTTATTTCGAAAGAAGCACAACTGAAGTTTTTCTCGTATGCTTCTGTCGCATAGTTCAATGGCCGCTCAACAGTTCCATGTTGCGATACATTTCCCCCAATTTTTTTTTTCAGGCAAAAAGAATTGAATCCTTCCACAAGCGCTAATCTTGTAAGTTTCTTCATATGTGTGATTAGATAATTTGTTCTTTCTGTAAACATTTAGGAGCACAACAAAATTAACGAGGACACATCATTATCTCAAGATTTTAGTTCGGTGACAAACATCCAAAATAACAACATAAACTAAACTGAGAAGAAATAAGTGAGATAATCTCCCGGAACAGTTCTTACCTGGAGTCATTCAAGTCAGAATACACTGGCAAAACTATTAGCTCCTTTGTCGGCAAGGTAAAAAAAAAAACAAAATATTCTTTAAAGAGAGAAAAAGCATTAGAATAGCAAGCCAGGCATGAGCCTTCAGGGTCTTTAATTAGGACCCGATCCGGCGGCGGCCGCTGCTGTTAGATTGATTAATATTGCTCTTCTGTTCTGCTGCAAAGACCATAGTACTGTCGAATTAGAAGCAAGGATAGGGGGCGGGGGGGGGGGGGGGGCAGGGGCGCTGCTTTGTATTAATTCCGTCGGGCGCACAGGGAAAGAGGGAGCGCGCCTATGCCCTGAGGCGGCAGTGGTCAGCTCGGTTTTCGCCAGGAGCAAAGTCGAGAGATTATTGGAGCCGCAAGAGAAGTTCGTCCTTTGTGTCTTCTTAAATCGAAGTCTTGCGAACAAATTCGCGCTTCTAATATGAAAAAGGAAAGGAGAACTGACGAAGAACGGAAAAAAGGCGACTAAGTGCTAAGGCGGACGAACTTCAGTGAATACAGATGTACACCCACTGCGCAGAGACTCAAGAGAAAAAAAGAAGCAAGAAGACTCTTGATCTCCGATACATAGAACGAAGTAATGAATGAAATGGCTTCCGGGGAGTAAAACACCAAGCAAGGTGAGTAGAAAACTGAACTTTCAGAATCAGAAAAAAGAAATGAATGTCAAATGATCCACGCTTTGCGGCACAGAACCGCAATGTTCAGAGATCCAAAGCAAAAAAAAAAATTGTATTCTGAAGGACGCTTTTGCGATAATAACCGAAGAGAGCAATGGCAAAGAAAAAAAGCAAAATCTTCCCTGGATTTCTCCATCTTTTGCCTGCCTACCTCTAATCGACCTCGCTTCCTTGGAACCCGAATCGCATATTGGGCAGGTAAATCGCTGTCAATCGACGCTGTGCATTTTAGGAGTTTGGACCAGGCCTTCTGTTGTTGTGAATCAAGCATTCAAGTGTCCAGGAAACACCAATGTAGAAACTCCTGACGCATTCAGAATGAGATGACGCTACGCTGCACCTGCATTCCAGTGGAAAGACAGCACGAATCAGTGTGGATCGAAAGAAAGGAAAAAAATGATAGACGATTTAGTGTTGTTAGGTCAAGTTGTTGTTGTTGTTAGTCTTACACAATGGCACATGCCCACACAGGGGGATTTGCCAAGAATTGGGGAGCGCAGAGAGGTTTGCGAATTATGTTCACTCGCACTTCAGTTTTCACTTCGGTTTTGGTTTTAGGCTTGATTTTAGATACCGATACGCACGGACTGAAGCTGATGAAGAGGACGGCATACAATGCATAGCGCGATTATTTGGCAGAGAAATACGCGGGATGTTCGGCTGCGGCGATGGTGTTGTCTAGCGCAGTGGCCAGCGAAGCTGATCTGTTCGCAACGCCGCGGCTTCGAAACCCACTCGCTGCCGTAGAGTGTTTTGTAATAAAATATTTTGCATAGTTCGCCATAGAACCTGCTGACAGGTCGTACGCAATACGATTGGCAGGTTGCTATCTGCCCACCGTAACTGGTGGGCCACCTGCTACAGGCTTCGAGCAGACAAACATCGGCGAAATCTGAGATCGAGGGTTTTACATCAGGATAAGACAAGCGAGGGGTTCGAGTATCAGGTTTTTGGAGTGGTTGGAGTGGAGGTTATTGGAATGAAGAAATTCGCCCTGTAACTACAGGAGCGCCAAGCGCCAGCTGAAAGGGTGCTTGAGTTATCGGTCGCCTTGGACTCATGGTCCAACTTGGCCTCGACATTGTCGCCAGTGCGCCTTGCCTGCCCGCAGGGCTGCATGCGCACGGCGCACTCAAGAATATCAGTTTCGAGCCACATCTTTTGGTCGTCCTGTGCATCAGGCTTCGGAGATGAAAACCTTCTCGCCTCGCTCACATGTCACCGCGATGCATTGATACGGCGTTCAGTTCCGAGTACACAGGCGTCAATCTAAAAGGGAACTAATAGATCTGGTTCTGTGGTGTTTTTTTTAGCCGAAAATATTGTTAACGTGACAGGGTTAATTGGAGAGACACGGGAGAAGCCTTTGCCCTGCAGTGCGTGTAGTAAGGCTGATGATGATGATTGTTAATGTAATTTCTTTCCGTGCTACGTAAGTGCTGCTCTAAGCGCTGTTACTCATTGCTGCTCGTTAAATCCCACTCATCCTAGCGCTAGACACTCTTTGTACTCTCGCCTCTTTCTGTCTCTATTTGCTACATTCAACGAGCGCTTATGTGTGGTTGCTTAATGTTTGCTCGATAATAGATGAGTCGATTCTAAGAGGGGTTTTGAAATGAAAAGGCAGATATCTGTGCTGATGGTACGTTATTTAAAATAATGACTGGATAAAAACACAGAGACAAGAGAAGATAAACACTTGACAGAGCCCAAAAGAAGGCAAGACGAAAGAGAAGACACGGAAAGCGTTAGCTCTATTAGTTCTGTTTAAATATGAACCACCATCATGCGCAAAACTTGTTCTCTTCCCAAGACAACAGACAGAGCGCCCAAAGTACGAACACCTGGCTGTTTCCCGCTGCTTTCGTTTGAAGTCCCGCTCTGAAGCAAGTCCACATTGCCTCTGGATGTTGCTAGCTTCAACTGAAAAGAGAAGCCCGCAGTCGCATTAAAATTCGGGAGCGGTTGATTCTTTCCGACAATCAGCGTTCCCGTTGGTCCCGGTTGCCCAAAATTGAGAACCGTGCACGAATCGATATTGATGGCGGGCTCGTAGGGCATCCAAAGAAGGACCTGTTGGAGCCGTCGGGACCAGCCATGCAAATACCGTAAAGTACCCAGTTCGTCCTTAAATCTAGTTTAAGAACATTTTTTAAGTTTAAGAACCTAAAGAGAGCTTCTTTAAGAAGATACACAGCACTAAACTGAGAGCTTCTGAGAGCGATACACAGCACTAAACTATAAATTGTTGATTATCGCAAAAAAAAAGTCCAGAGAGATGAGCTTATTGGGATAAACGCTGAAGAGGAAAGAGAATACTTAGGCTGTATACAAAGCAAACACAAAAAGTCTTGAGGAAAGACGAAAACCGCAGACTTAATTAAACACAAAGTTCCGGAACTAGAAGGGTGAAACACAGCGCCACGGATGACCAGTAACGAACAGTCACGTGCATTTTTATGCCCGATATTCGTGTTCCATTTAAATACCCTTTGTCTGTACCTCTTTCATTGTCGCTGGTTCAGCAATGGTTGCTCTATGCAAAGCAAGCTCTTGGCACAAATGAAAAGAACATCAAATATATATTGTTTAATTGCATCGCAAAAGTGCCAGATTAAATATCCATGAAAGTTCTACATCCTGCATATCAAGAAAGGTTCTTTAGAATGCATAATTTTCCTCGGCAGACGGGATTCCGTCGAACCCTGAGCTATGCTTTACATCCTGTCGAAATGTGTTCAATAAACGCGTTTCATGTTTGAGCTCAGTATCGTAACCAGGTTGAAAGTTGTACTCTCTGCAGCAGACCAGCTAGATTGCAACACACTTGAGCAAAGAGTCCGCCTTTGTAACCATTGTGTGTACTTTTTGGCTACTTCTTCGCCTTTGTTCCAATTCATTGCGCGTTTTCTAGATTACCATTAATAAACATCACTTCTTAAAGTAGGGGAGGTGTTGAATACTTAGAAAAGAAGACGTCTCTAGGTATTTGGAAAATAACTGCGCTGAACAGGAATTAAAATTTATCAGGGCAGAGCACCCTATAAGTCACGGCCTTCATGTTCGTCCAAATAAAATGAGATGCGGACTGAAGCACAGGTTCCCGAAAAATCTAAAATCTATACAGACAGAAACAACAGCTAGGGTAAACACGAGCTCACAGTAGTATTGTAGGCCGGTCATTGTCTCAGACTACCACTGAGCTTTGTGAAAAGCTGGCCCTTTCTGCTCTCTTTCCTAAGGATAACTTGCTGCTAAGAATGACGTTCGAAAAAGGTTGCCCAAAAAAGGTTGGAAAAATATTTAAAAAAAAAGCACAAGGCTTTCTTTTGCGAGTAGTAACACAGCGACACGAGTGTCATGCCAACGAGGCTCAGTCGCAACGCATGTAGGCAGAGGGGGATTAGAAAAGAAAGCTTAATTTCCTTTGCACCCCTGTCACGCTGTCTGCCCTTAACGCTTAATGAGCACATAGAAACAAAATAACTCGGATGTACTTAGAGTGTTGATTCCTTTACTGATTGCTGTTTTATTTTGATTGCGAAACCAAAAAAGAACATATTTCAAAAGAAGATAGTGAACCAGCAGGCAAAACTCGTGTGACTCACATGCCGACCTGCGAAGTGAGCGCTACGAGTACCGGAGCGGGGGCAGAAATCAGTGTCAATGACACCCTTTTTGGCCGCTAATGATCCCAGCGAAACCCCGTCCACTGAACGCGTATTTGACACGCTAATCCCCTGTTTGCACCAAAGAACGCCCTATTTCGCAGGATAGAATGAAGCGCAGAAAAAGGAGAGCTTAATCCAGGTGGGGGGCCTCTGTGCCTTCTCTGCTCCTCGCACTGATGAAGTCTTGCGAAACCGCGGCTCACACGTGTCTACGAGGTTTATATGAAATCCATTCTCGCGTCGTCAAATGTACCATCCACTGGAGACGTGCCTCTGGAGTGTAGAGGTAAAGAGCTACACCACTCATAGGCATCTTCTTGTTTTTAAATACGTTTCAGCTCGCATTTTTTTTCTTAATGGGTTTGATGAGGCGTTGTGTGGTTCAGTATGCTACGACATATTTTTTATTCTCCCCAGGCACGAGAGCGGAACCCAAGAGACGTTCGGGAGGTGTTGGCTGATGATGAACAAATGCGTGGCAGAGGATCTGGTATCAGCTGCGCTTACACATCCATCATACTTCGCTTCGCAGCGGCCACAGTTGGTAAGAGCCAAATTTCCCAGCCAGCCTTGCGGCGGCGGCGCAGACGGCCTGCCGCAGTTCATTTTCCAGCTCTTGCAGCCGCTGTTGACAGAAAGCGGCCAACGAGTCATGCCTTGGGCTCTCCGCTCTCTAGTTTACTTCATTCTTTGCACTCCTAAATCTACTACGGCGGAAGAAGCTTCATAAATGGTCGTGCATCTCAGAAAAATTAGAATCTAAAGCAAAAGAACTTATGCTGAAGCTAAGAACAGCAGGAGCCGTATTCTGCTTGTGCTTTTTTCGATTTTTCTTTTTTTCTTACCCTTAGTCACCGCCACTTTCTGTGCAGGAGCTGGAGATTGACAATGCTTCTTTAGGTTCAGTTAATGACGTCAGATGTCGTAACTATACTAACAGCAAAAGGGCACAAGAATGAATACAAAAAAATATCAGTGAAAAACAGAGGCCGTGCATATGCAAGAACTAAATTTTGCCAGGCGTTGGAAACAGACAATTTGAGCTAAACAGCATCCAAAGAACACGAGCAGAGGCGCAGGAGCCGCAAAAAAAAAAGTTGTGGTAGAAAGGCATCGTTACTTTATATTTGACGAATAATTCGTAGATTATCAGGAGCTTTCTCGTATCCGTAGATTTTACTCAGGGTACGGGCTTAATTCAAGTGGCCTCTCTACTGTGCCGCTAAATGCGGCAATTTGCGGCGCGTCCAGAAAGGAACGGTTTATGGGCGATTCATTGCAAGGAAGCAGAATGTGTACTTGTAAGACAGGGCAATTTCAGCAACAGCAGCACCGGACACATTTCGTCTACTCTTTCTGCAGTAGCACACTCCGACCTGTCGGCACCCAGCAAATGGCTGATCAGTGCAATCCCCTGTTTATTCGAAGACCGAAGACAGAAAGAAAATCTTTAAAGCTCTTGCCATGTCCGGTTTAAATTAACGGTGGCAATTATGTTGAGTTCTGTCTGTGCTACCCCGTGCCCTCATGTGAAATGTCTCTTCAGCTTCGCATGTTTGCAGCTAAAGCCGAAATTGGAACAAAGGAATAAAATGGTGCAGTTTTAAGGTAGTTAAACCAAGTAGACATGCGAAGGCAGCCTGGTTGTCTTATGGTTCTGCTTTTGCTAGGTCGTTGGTACGTCTCGCGACAATATTATGCTAAGATTAAGCTCTGATTGAGGTTAAGCTCATCTCATCTGTTCGCGCCGCGGATTGAAGTTGACGAAAGCGCCGATGTGCAATGCACAACGAGAGAGTGTGTAGCAATTTATCGCGAGGTGTGATTGCCTGCGACGATAGCAAAGTGCTCTATGAAGTGGCCAGTGAAGCTTATCTGTTCGCGCCGCCGTGGGTTCGAATTCCAATCTCGGCAGTATATATTTTATTTATTTACTCAAGGTCCAGGGGTTCAGCGATGGCCCGGATTTGGCTGCTTAAGCGGTGCAGTAGAGCTGTCGCTTTAAAAACCAATCCCACCTTACGCTCGGAGCCTTTTCGTCTATTTCTCGTCTACTCATCGCCATTAAAGGCGATGGAGAAAAATAAGAAATGTAAAGATGAAAGAAGGCCCGAGTAAGCGGTTCCCTTTCTTGCGAAACCCCGAGGTCTGTATTAAGAAGACATCACGTGTGCACCGTTTGGAAAGCTGAAGGAATCATCTAACATAATTCGTAGCAGTGGCTGCAAGTAATCACACACGCTTTATGCTTTCTACAGGTTTTTGTGAAAATTTGTACGCTAGAATATAACAATGATCTGAACAAACGATGGTGGGCACTGTGCAGCAAGAACGATCAGTGCACGAAAGCTCTTCTCTTCCACAGAATGTTCACATTGCTCATTCGACGGTTACAGCCGTGAGTTGTATTCCAAAACAGTGCGTACCGTAACACACGTTACTGCAGCCCACCGGTGGGGGTTATTTCCCAAACACAGAGCTTCAAAGAGGCCCTGACCGTCCTACAGCCCACGTGCCTTTGAGGTGGTTTTCCCGCGTGCATGTGAATGTAGCGCTTAAAGACAAACGGTAACTAAGACGGGCCACTCACGCTCAAGGCAGAACAACAAGACACAAACATTACGTTGAGAAATTAAGGAAACAGGAGAAAAAGAGATCCTACTAAACTCATTAGACAGAGTTGCAATGGAGACATTTATTTCGGAATTCCTGGTATATGATTTGTTTTTGATATATATAATCTCGTATGTGATATGGTCTCCGACTGCTGCCTTTAAGATGCGCGTGCCAGAGAAGTGCAGAGCACTGACGTTAAAACAGAATTAACACTGGGAGCAATGTGAGACGTGATGCGAAACATATATATCGAAACAAAGGAGAGGACAAAAAAGAGGGAGCAACATACAAAAAAAATTGAAGCAGGTAAGGGAGGAACAAAAGAAAGGCGCAAGGCCGGAAACTGTGAAAAAAAGGAAGATCGATAAAAGAAAGAAAAAAGGGAACCAGAGCAAACAAATAGAGAAGGTGCTGTCAGTAACTTCTTGTTCGCCTGAGTCTTTCATACTCGCTTTTGTACATGCGTGTCCAGCGGCTCCGCTCTTTTGCTCCCATTTACCTTCCTGTGCGCGCAATATTTCGTTCCTTTTTTCTCCACCCATGCGCTAAAGTTGTTCCAATCTCTCGCCAAGGCTGGCTTCTTTCGCTGGAGTTCACATAAGCTGCTGGCGCATTGAGCGCCTCCTTCACCACTTGCTCCGGACTCCATGTTACGGTGCATCTTCTGTCCTTTCTTACTTTTCCTCTCGCATGCTTGAATAACAAGAAGAAACGTGCTGCCCTCCTTTGTTTTTGTTGGGCTAACAGGCAATGCTGCCTGGGCGAGGAGCAGTTGAGTTCTGAGGAACGCCGTATTGTTCCGTCCGGCTGTTAGCTCCCGAACGAAACGGCAAATAAACAGGATGCATTGGTGAACCTCGCCGATATATTGAACCGTGATTACCGCCCTTATATTTAGGACTTTATTCTCGTACTTTGTAAAGTCTCCTCATTCTCATATCAGTCTTCTCTTTCTCCCAGCGGCGCTTTTGGTTCCCGACAAATTGTGAAGCGGAAAGTCACCATACACAATCACGCCACTCTATTATTTTTGCCTCCATGGTTATGCCCGGGAACATTAATGTTCTGTTCTCTGAGTCTACCAGGAACCTGACAACGTCTTTTGTGGTAGCAGGCTAACGTTCTCAGTTATCCTTTCATCTTTTTGCTTTCATGTTCTCTCTATCACTTGGCGCTGTATTTTTGACGGCTTTTTTTTCTGATAGTCTTAAACATTCCTGCTGCCGACAAGTGCCGCTATTCGAGGGCTCGTTCTTAGCGGTGCAAACTACCCAGGACTCAACGAACCCGGCATAGAAGGAATACCGGCTTTACGAGCGGCGCCATAAAAGGCTTCGAGCGAGATGAAAAACGAAGCTTCAAAAAACAAATAAATAAACAGAGGACAAAATTTATTTTATTTTTGAATGTGACTTAGATATAGCGCTATCATGCTCCTGCTTTAGTGAAGAGAAACAACTCGATGGCATTCACAATATTCAGGGCATTGTTTTTGAAACAGTGACGTTCCACTCGATTTAATCTGTAGAGCTTAGTGATTGCCTGCTGTGACCTACATCTACAGCGAACATTCAGCGCGGTGATAGAGTGGTGTCTCCGGACAGTTCATTTATAAAAAGAGCTAGAAGCCCTTGTAGTTTTCTCACTCGATGATTGAGGACAAAAACACCTTTTCAAAATGAAAAACACAGAGCTGCCGCTTTCTAGACACTTTTCTTGTGTCAATTAGCAGGCGGATGATTTTCTCTCTTGATCAAAACGTTTATAAGTTTACCGGAGCTGGTGGACGATGCTGACTTAAAGAAGAAATTGCAAACGACGCGTTACCCGCGAACGCATGCAGCAATTAGAAAGAATAAGTCTGGAATGAAACCATACCTGGTCGAATATTCTTCTCAGTCGTGCGTCCATTCAGCGCAGCTGTGTAATTTCGCGATTTATAATTTCATCATTGCACGTCTTCGCGATTACACGTCTTCTTTTCGGGCCATGTTCATGGCAGCATCGCTTCGCGGAAATGGCTTGTCTGCCTAGGACGGCATTGCGAGAGAGAGAGAGATACAAATTTTATTTCCGAGCTCAAATAAAGCCTTCTTAGTCGCCCACTTAATGAACTCTATGCTTTGGCGGGGGCAGCATAGGAGCTTGACCTGCCGTGATACCACAGCAACACCAACAGATAAGAGAGTGACCTACTAACACCTGCACTGTAAAAAAGAATGAAGGAAGTAATCAGCAAACAGAGCAATAAAGCGTTCGAATACAGGTGACAGGGGAAGCCAAGTAGAGCGCTGATCAATATGCACAGTGATATCCTTTATTTATCCTTTATTCTGAACGTATCACTGACAAAGATACACCTTATAATAATAATAATAATAATAATAATAATAATAATAATAATAATAATAATAATAATAATAATAATAATAATAATAATAATAATAATAATAATAATAATAATAATAATAATAATTGGTTTCTCATATATCGTTGGACAGCTGAACCGCGCCGTGAGGGAAGGGACAAGGGAGGGAGTGAAAGAAGGGAAGAAGGAGGTGCCGTAGTGGAGGGCTCCGGAATAATTTCGACCACCTGGGGATCTTTAACGTGCACTGACTAGAATCACTTCTGGGGACATACTGAAGGCAATCTACCAGCACTTGAATTAAAGCGATGGAGGAGTGAGAATACGAGGTTTCATGCTCGAATTACGTAGAGCGCTTGCGAAGCAAAATGGGCCTTATCGCCATGCAAATAAGAAGGCCTGTCGGCCTGTATATTTTCCACCATCGTGGCACATACCCCTTTCGTATTTCGCTGAGAATATGGTGCGGAAATCACGTTGTCTCTAACGCATGACTGACATCGCGTGTAGTAGAGAATTACGAACCTTGCTACACTCTCGATAGCCGCGAGCACCCTGAAGCATCGGAGGAAACCTCTAGTGGGAAACGCACCACCTGCGCTGCTCCCCAGTGCCTGTCTCCTGGGCGAGCGGAGTGAACCTTTCTTTCTCTCTCTCCAACATTTTTTCAAGCATTTCCCTTAATATCCTCGCTCCCTTCTCCCATCATGTCCCCACTCGCAGTCCTTCGCGTGTCGAGTGCATCAGGCGGCGAGCTCAACGACCAGCTACGCTTTTCACCAGAGTTGTGGAAGGAACCGGAAAGTTCAACCGTGCATACGTTGTTAATGTTGCATTCCCGATTGCGACTCCCGTGCCTTATACACGTGCTGTGGTGAAATTCCCGACGTTTTCGCTCGCAGAACTGCATAGCGCGAGGGCTAAGCGTAGAAGCACAGTGGCGGGGGATCAACATAGGTGGCCATCTTTTTTCATTTTTTGTAGTTTTTCTTGCTGTTATCTAGCCTGATAACTAAGCTGGGAAACGTTAGCACTTTCTGAAAGGATACACATATTAAAAACATGGTGTCCTAAAAGCCGACTTTAAAAGTACGTTACGATTTTCTTTTACATTTAGACTTCCTTGACAGTGTGCGTGACTCGTTGCATTCCACAACTGTAAATCATGCGAAGTCAGAGCAAAGAACTTTAACAAAATGAAAGTTTTTTTAATCTGCTGAAGCAATCATGTGATGACCAGAAAGAATAAAGATTATGTATAGCGTATTCATTTTGACAACGGGCTAGCCGCTAGACTGGTTCAAAACTTCGCAAAGTGGGGTAAAAACCCAGTTCCCAAGCATTTTATCCTAAAGAAGCCGAACACCAGATCAGGGAAAAGCTTGTACTCATTGTATCACCAGTTGGTACCCGGCTGCACTGGGGATCGAGCCCCACACCTCCTGCATGCGAGGCGGTAGCTCAACCACTTGGCCTCCGCTGTGGCCACCGCTGCGCTCAAGGTGGGGACTTTGATCCCACCTTGAGAATTCGAAAATACCTTGTGCCATGGCACTCTTTGGCCATAGATGCTCTAGCGTTATAAAAATCCACAATCACCATAATCATCATCGCTTCAAAATTTTCACGGCGTTCGCTGTTGACGATATATGATGGGAAAGCAGAGCTCTTGACGACTAGGTTTGAAAATGAAAATAAAAAAAATAATAACTCAATCCCGATGGTACAATAGAATATGACTGCACTTGATTTAAATTAAAATTTGATTCTAAGTTTCGTTCCGTAGATAGATAGATAAAGAGGAGGAGGGAAAAGCAGGGATGTTAACCAGAAAGGTGTTCCAGTTCGCTACCCTGCACTGGGGAAGATGACTTAGGGGACTAAAAGGAGGAAGAGAGAAGGAAAAAGGCATAACACACACACGCACAACGCTGTCACAATTTGTCACTCAATACGGTCGCTTTCAAGTAGGCAAAGATTGCCTTGTATGCCTTGAGGGAAGTCGACTGCTGTGGCCACGGACCGAGGATCTTTTGCTCTGTTAATGGGCGAGGATCGAGGCGGTCCAGGGCACAACACAGTGTATGTCTTGCACTCGCAAATGTAGGGCACTCACAGAGAAGATGAGTCATGGTCTCCTCACAACCACAGCTTTCACAGGCAGTACTGTCGTAAACTAGGAAGCGCAAAATACAGGACGACGGCCAGAGTAAGGGACACAAAAAACAGGTTCACGAGCGCTCGTGAACCTGTTTTTTGTGTCCCTTACTCTGTCCGTCGTCCGGTATTTTGCGCTTCCTAGTTTACAACATGCATCACCAAGTAGCCCGGCAGCTTGCTCTCCTGAACTGCAGGACTGTCAACGATCCCCATCCGGAAAGCATAGTGATTGGTAAAACCAAGACCGATCCATAATTGGCATAACAATGTTGCTTCGCGACGTGCTAAGTTGCGTGGAAGACGGAGGCGCAGTCCAGAGTCCAGTGCCTTGAGGCGGAGGTAGCAAAACTCTCCCGTGTTCCACGCTGAAAGTGTGAGATCCAGGGCCAAAGGGCGAAGCTCACACGCAGCGTCGGGTCTTGATATTGGGATCCTCAATGGAAGTCCGTCGTTGCGAGCAGAACGCGCAGCCGCATCGGCCTGGTGTATACCGTTAATACTGCAGTGTCCTGGCAGCCATTCAAAAATGATGTCATGACCTTTGGAAACGGTGCCGTGGTACAGTAGACGGATCTCAGAAACAAGTTGTTCCTGTGACCCGCGGCGTAGGGCAGCTTGCAGGGCTTGAAGGGCTGCTTTAGAGTCGGTGAAAACCGTCCAATCATGTGGAGGTTCATGACTGATGAACTCTACCGCAGCCCGTAAGGCTGCGAGTTCCGCACCAGTTGAAGATGTTGGACAGGTCTTCTTCACTTTCATGAAGATGGATTTTGCCGCTATCACCACCGACCCCGCAGAACTGGTCGAGTGAACTGATCCATCTGTGTAAACATGTATGCGGTGACTGTGGTAAGAATGCAGGTGATTCAATCTCAGTTGTTTGAGAGCGGGCAGTGACACACCAGCTTTCTTCGTAATGCCAGGAATATAGAGGTGAACCGGGGATTCATGAAGACTCCATTAGGGTGAGCACGGTCTTGACGCAGGGGTGACCTCCGACGGATGATATGCGCGATGGGCTTCAATGACTTTGGCGAATGCAGTAAGCGGCCTAATTATTGGGAGTGTGGCTAGGTGATGATAGGGAACCCGTGTGAGGCGCCGAATATGTGTCCTCATGGTGTCAACAGCAATGCATGTGGTAACAGGATGTTCCCGGGCAACAAGAACAGTTGCTGCAGTTGATGCACATTTAGGCAGTCCAATGCAGATACGGAGAGCTTGTGCTTGCAAACTTTGAAGAGTCTTGATATTTGTCTTTCTAATGGAACTGAATATCAGAAGACTGTACCGCATGCAGCCCAGAAATAGGGAACGGTACAGTTGTAGCATCGAGCGCATTGATGCGCCCCTGGACTTTCCCCCGAGAAAGGAGAGGACGTGGACAATCGCAATTAGTCTCTTTCTCATGTCGTAGACATGTGAACTCCACGAGAGGTTCCTGTCGATGACAACACCAAGGAATCTGTGGCTTCTCTCATAGGGAATAACTTCACCATTAATGCGAATGGTGTAGTATGACATTATTTTGCGTGTGAAAGCCACAAGTGAACACTTTTCGGTCGAAATGTTCAGACCCTGCAAGCGAAGATAAGATGTCAATATCAATGCCGCCTTTTGAAGTCTTGCACGATCTGGAGGACGGGTCACCCCTGATGCCCAAATACAGATATCATCTGCATATACACAGACCTGAGCAGATTGAGGCAATACGTCGACCAGGCCGATGCGAGCAAGGTTGAAGAGAACTGGGCTCAGCACTCCACCCTGAGGGACTCCGCGCGAATTTCAGTGCAAGGACAAAACAATGGTACAGCGGGGTCAATCTGAAAGCAGTGAAGAAAAGCTTGAGCAACCCAAACCCACCACCACGCAGGACAACCTAGCAACGTCTGCCGTTGCTAACAGGTGTGTACAAAGGGCATAAAGCACATTTGAATTTTGCTAATTTTTTATTTTGCAGGCCTAAGAAAGCTGCTTTATTGTTTTAGCCAAGCTGAAATTATCATAATTCGCTAAAAATAAATAACATGTGAATCTTCATATTCTAAATCTTCAAGTTTTCTTGAATTTTTATTTTAACGACCACAAATGACCTAATACTAGTAATAATTTAAGGACCACTAGTGACCTAATACCGAACTTTTTTGAGTCGTTTTTGTTATATGGTATTTCACGGTTAAGCAACACTGCGAGATGCCTTGTAACTATAAAGCATTCTCAGATGAATTATGTTCTACCGCGTTGAAAAAGTGCTTTCGTGGAAGACCTGTAGTTACAGTCTACCACTCATTCGTGAGTGCATGCAGTACAAACGCCGTGTTCCTACGCGATACAATGATCGGACCGCACTTATACAGCAATCCAAAAAAAGTAGACGCGGCTGCACACGAACGCGTAGCAATAACCACCATTTCCAACTTTTTGTTGCAACAAATGCACAGGGTAAGAGACTTCAACCTTTGGTACAGTTGCTTCTTTTGTCTCGCATCCGCGTGCCCTTAAAAAGTTAGACCAAGTGTTCCTGCTTTCAGTAGATGCTTGAAGAGAACCAACGTTCAAGGAAACCTTAAGAGGCACCATGACGACTAGGTTCAATCCTCGTAAGGAATTTCCCGTTGAGACCACCTGTAGCTAGAAACTCGTATTTGGTGTGTAAAATGTTCACGTAATCGAATTTTGTATTCTGTATGCAAAGCAAAAGCTTTAAAATATGCAACAAAATTTCATTGTGTCTGATGCTGTAGGAAGACGCTTGTTCCTTGCAGCATTAAACTGAGTGCAGAAAGCTCGTTTGAATAGCTTCAGTTAATAAATTATAGGTGACTCCAATTAACTGCAGCTTCAGAATCCAAAGGTGCCTTACCTTTTGCTTTTCCTTCTGTTTTTTGTTACAAAGGACAACTTCCTTGCATGAGCAGCATCAAATACCCAAGAGTGATTCATTAATCAGCTGGCGGAGATATCCAGATGTAGAATTTGCTCTGTAACCGACCAAAACCCTGACTTCTTTCGCACCATATGTTCTTAGCAAGCTCTGTGGCCTGCTCTAAGTTACCTAAGTTAACACCATAGTTAAGACGTTAATGGTTGAAAAGTTTAATGGACTCTATGAAACAGTGCAAATCGACTGGTTCAGGCCTTAACTGCTTAATTCTTTGGCTCCTGAACGTTAATTGAAGTAGGTGCCTTGTTTAATTCGCATAAATCACGTTAGAGGCATCGAGCCCTGTGGTCATTTATTGTAATGATTGTGGCGTTCCTCACGTCATTTAAACGAAAATAAACAACAAAGAAAATTGAAAATGTTTTGACTGCATTTCGCTTGCTTTGTCTGTCATGTTTATTGAAAGCCTTTCTTAATGGTTTAGTGAAATAAAAAGTTTTAGCGTGGTCATCATCACTAGAAGCACTGAGGACACTTGATGCAACCGATTTTTCTAATAATTTTAATTTCTGCCACATGCCGCTACGGGCGCATTAACGCAGCATATTTTCTGAGCTCCGCGCTGCGCTTTATTTGAGTCTTCTAGACTTCTGGAGTTCGTTCGTTAAATTTGTTTCTTGCAATCCACTGCCTTCCGGCATGAAACCACAAGTAGGAAGGTTGACGCATCACATTTGCCGGTGTTCATTTTATCTCTCTCGAAGAGTCCAGCCCAACAGTTGACAGTTCTCGGACGGTTCAGCACTGTCTTGAGTTGCTGACCACAAACCTTGTGTTGGTGTTGTGCTACTGCATCCGCCTCGCATTCGGGAGGTGCTGGGTTCGACTCCCAGTTCCGCCAGGTACTCCCCGGTTTTCTGATATGTACAAGATTTTTCCCGGCCTGGTGCTTCTGCATTGTATTTCCACCTCAAGAACTCCATCCGATATTTCGGCTCGCGAACATTGTCTCACAAAATCGTAAAGAATGCAGCTATGAACGCAGTATTCCCCCACGTTTTACTTCGAGGCGAAAACTGAAGAATCAGGTTTTTCTCTTTCTGGATACTGTAACCTGAACAGCAGGAGGAAAAAAGAAAGATTCGCAAATGTAACTAACCCTCGGAATACGTGAGAGTGATATCCACCGACAGTTATCATTTTTTACATTAGTGAGCAACCGAATGTGAGCAAGTTCGTAGGCTGAG
The DNA here is from genome assembly GCA_030143305.2 of Amblyomma americanum. NCBI lineage: Eukaryota > Metazoa > Arthropoda > Arachnida > Ixodida > Ixodidae > Amblyomma > Amblyomma americanum. The sequence goes on along the minus strand of JARKHS020026560.1, from coordinate 83,236 downwards.
GGAAGCAGCGAACGAGGGTACGTACAAGACCATTTTTCCTCTTGTCTTCTTGTACGGAGGACCGTTAAGAGCTTGGGGCTAAGTAGTAAAAGTTTGACTCGCTGTTCTTTTTCACAGGCACATTTATGCTAGACTATGCAAAAATCAGAAACTTAAAACACGATGATTCATGACCGTCATTAGGCACTGGCTTCTTACGTACTTTGTTTCACTCTCGGGAGAAGGAATTGCGTAAAACTGGGTTGGCTCCCATGGGGACACTCACGTGCTTAGAATACTTCTTCATTTTGCCGCCGACGGTTCCACAAGCTATCGCCTTGATTCATTTCTCCCCAGCCTTTCCGTCTCTATTAATCGCAGTATGGCTTTACGGCAAAACAGAAAGGAAAATGAGAAGAAATCTTGATAATAGCCGAATGGAAGCTGCCGTGAATGTCTTTCATGGCCACGGCCCGGAAATTGAGAGTTATGTTGTAAAGTCTGTTTCACGAATGAGTTCGCTGGTCCTGCTTCTCTGCTTTAAATGCTGCGGCACCGACTGCGTAAAGAAACAGGTTTCTTCGTTAATCTGTTCTATTTTTTTGTGGCCTACAATAAGAGAGACTAGGAAACTTACGCGTGCTAAACTTTATAGCACCTAAGAAAAAAGAAATGAATGGAGTTCTGTGAGTAGAATCTCTATATTTGTAACATGCGCCACCGCAAGTGCTCATAAGGAATCGGGCTGAGGTGTAGAAATTGTAATAAGGGGGCAATTACTCCCACCCAATGGTAGCCATAGAGCTACAAATGAAAAATGTGGTACCCTAGGGTTTTGACGAGGTTAAACTGAAAATATCTACGAAATGCTTGAAAGGTGCGAAAGCAAAGGACGTTGAGGGTTCCAAGGTCAGCCTCAAGGTCATCGTCCTATTATCTACAGGTGACGCGACGCCCCTCCGAACTTACCCGAGCTTACGCGAGTTACTTCGATGCTTTACAGAAGAGTTTTGGTTGGAACTGTATTAAGTAGTGAATTCGCACTAATATATGCAGCTTTCACAGAAGCTGCAGTTTTCCTTTGTTGCCATTTTTGTGTTCTTGGGTGGGTGCTAAGGAGTAATTGCTTCCTTATTACGAATTTACTCCCGACGGAGGATTCCCTGTACCTATTGAGCACAGCTGAGGAAGTGAGATCAGATTGTGGGGCTGTAATGAATCACGAGAAGTAGAAGTGCAGATTCTGTCTGACTTAACAACGACTGGAACTTAAAACTGCACGGTAACTTGAAAGTCGCGATTTTGATTCGGTGGCGAAAGCTGGATTCGTAATGACACGATACTGCGAAACACACAGCTCTTTCAAAACAATGCTCGGGGATATTTAACAGTCGAGAACATGCCCTGTCTTTGCTGTCAGAAAGCAAGGACAGGAAGGCATGCTTTCTGTGTTACAATAAATTTCGAAACCATACACTGAAATAGTTAAAGAAAATAAAAGCAACTGCCTAGCCAGAATCAGTTCTGATAAATTTTAATCTAGCTTGTATTACGCGCGAAAAAGAACTAGAGCCTTTCTCGCAGTAAACTTTGATTTTTTCCTTTGACTCTTCCATTTACTTGCGGTTTAGTTTTAACTAAAATTAGCCTCTTTCACTTGACGTTTTCTTCTCGAACCCTGCCATTGTATCTTCAGCACTGGATATATGTGAATGGTAGTGAAAAGTATTATTTTCATCTGGTGCATAAGACATTGTACGGTGATAGGCTATAAGTTACTGCGAGTTCAGGCGGTTTATGATAATACCATAAAAGTGGCAGTTTGTTTTAGACCACATGTTTATATCGGTTGATCAAAACTGCTCGTGTCAGCGTAAACAGCGAGGTTAAACTAGGACTCTTTAAGAGGCAACTATGAATATATAGCCGATTTGCCTCTACCGCTGCATTCCTTCCAGATAATGTTTAATTACTTTCTATGGCTTACAATTCATGCTCTAGACAAAAAAATAATAGCACACTAAATGAACTGAACTATACAGGAGCTCGTGCTAAGGAAGAAAGCCCTGACTCAATCTAGCTGAGTGCAAAAATGCTAAAAAAAAGAAAAACAAACGACTTGAAGCTAGACTACAAGCAGTGTTGCAAAAACAACTTTATTCTTCAATACCAAAACAAAACGTTCGGCATAATGTTCTGTGCAGTTCGAACTGAGTTGTGCAATTTTTCCTACATTCTGCACGATAACAGAAAGTTCCCACAGAGCAGTTCAATTTGCCCTCTCTCAGGCTCTCTCTAAACTAGTTGGAGAAGTGAACACAATAAAAAGTATTGCGAGGGGGCTCTGAAACATCAACGCACACCACGGCGTATACACTGCTTATCGTCCAGCGAAAAGCCTTACCGGCGCCCGTGTTCGCGAATAAACGCGGTGGGTTGTTCGTTCCCGCCTTTCGTGATGCTTGCGGTAAGACTCCATCCTAAGACTATTGCTGAATGCAGCGATTGCCTATCCGGTCGCACGCTTAGTCATCCCGCCCAGAATCCGCTTAGCGTGCTAAGGTCAAGCTCACTTTTCCGAGTCCACAGCATAAAGTCCTTTAAGGAAGCGTGGGAGAGAAAAGATGCTGGAACTTGAAGGTTCAACCAGCGTGTGTATTTATCAGTTTTCCACTTAGTGCAACAACGTGCTTGAATGAGGGAGACAAAATCCGAATGGACAACGGCTTTAATAGACTCGGCTGGATGTAAAGCGGCGAAGGGGAAGCCAGCAGATACTGCTTCTTTGGTCGGGTGGACAGCACACGGTGCTCGTATTCGGCCTCAGCGGCGGGTCGTCCTCTGTCCTCTATTGCTACGGCCTGCCTTGGACGGGGATGGGGCAGCATGGCTTCGTTCACCCGCTTATCTTGTTCGTTTCTTCTCAGCTCTCGCCATAGGGTATGCTCGGCACCCTAGGAACAATTACATGCGACTATCTTCCGGCCGCACAAGCCCCAGTAACCACGTGCGGATCGACATTCTTTCTTTGCTCCCACGTAGCTAATTTCTTTCCTTCGTAAGCTTTCTTATCCTCTTTTCTCGAGAGTGATGGCGACCCTTAGAAGCATTAAAACATGGCTATGCTTGACAAAGCCGCTTTGAACGAAGTAAACACAATTTCACCAGCGCTGCGACTAGGAACAAGAACAGAGAAGCGCTGGTGAAATTGTGAATATGTACCAACTAGCTCAAACCACCATTTTGCAACGAAGTAAACGTAATCTCTAGAACACACAGCCACACAGACTTGTTCGATGGCATAGACGACGGAAAAGAGAGAAACGCGACTGCACAGGGCGGCTGCTGTATTTTTCTTTTTCACTCTAGGAGTGAGAGGGGAAAAGAGGAAAATTCATTTTCACCACTGATATCAGGTATTTAGGGACCTCTGAGGTGTTTTCTTTCTCCACGGTGCCATTTTGAGGTCTTATATCAAGCCATCGTTTCGTCTTTTATTTTCTCTCTCTACTTTTTTACCTCTGTCCCTATTTCCATGGTTTCCTATAGGAGAGGAAGAACGGCGCTTTCTTCTTGGATTACGAAGTAGCCGTTTGCTAGCGTATACGGGGAGAGAGAGAGAAAAAACTTTATTTGGGTGCTTTCAAAGGCTTGGGGTCTCGAGGCCTCCGTCGTCTTCACTGCGCTGGCGACTTGAGGCCGCTTCTTAAGCAAGGTTGGGCCCCTATTTCAGGGCTCCACTGGGCCTTGCTACCTCACTTGCGTGCTGCACTAAAGCCCTTTGGGCCGTCAGCTCGCAGCTGGTGAGCCGACTCTCCCATTTCTCTGCACTCGGGTTATTGTGTTGGTGGAATGTTTGGTTGCGTTTACATTTCCATGTGATGTGGTAGAGTGTGGGTGTGGCCCCACACCAGGGCAGGTATCTCTGTACTGCGTCGGGTACATTTTGTTTATGAGAGAAAATTCGACCAATGAGCCTGGCCTTCGGCGTGTTGTTTGCTCTCGGTCGTGAACCTGGCAGATGCTTCGATCCGGGGAGGGTTCAGCAATCAGAAAAGAAAGAGCACGCAAGAGCACGTAAGGGAGCCAAAGGTATTGGGGAGGCACATGTGCTTTTTCATACCATGCTCGTCATTTCGTATGCTAACGACATTGAACATCCTACAAGAGGGCGTCATTCGATGATCAAGCTGATCACGGTCTGTTGAGACGGAGGAGCTTCGAGCTTAAGAAAAGACTTGGAGATATCCATAGACTCTATGTCAGTGGCGCTCAAGTGTTGTCTGGGTGACGTCATTGAGTAACTAAACACTGTCGTAGTATGAGTTTCCTGTCGCAGTTTCACGACCGCGCTACTAAAGCAATACCAATACCAATGATAGTGATGGGAACACCTATACTGTTAGCAACAAATTGTGCTGATATGTGTAAGTGCAATAGGAAATTTAACAGAAAGATTAGTACCATCACATGAGCAGGCATTTCACGCGGAAATATATAGGACGCCATGGAGGCAGTCCTCCAAATCTTTTGCATCTGTGCTAGGACGGCTTTCATGCAGTTCTTTAAAGAACATGAGACCGTGCAAAATCTTTGAAAAATATAAACTTTTGCTGCTTGGGCAGGAACAAGGAAGAGACGAAGACTACAACTAAAATGTTCTCAAAGCTATTCGTTCAGCTGTCACAATTTAGTCCACATACAAAGAAACCCGAAGGCGCGGACTTCCGGTTAAACATGCCATACGAAGATAACAGAGACAGGTGGGCTAATTGTTGACTCCTAATAGAGTAATGCCGGGAAACATTGTACTTTTCTTTTTTCAAGCTTAAAGCCACCGGAACTCGGCTTTATCACTTTGTGACGCGGGATGCGGACATTTCTGTCTCGAATCACTGCTGCCAAGCGCAACTGCCTCGACATTGTTCCTGATTGTTGTAAGTGGTTCTGGAGCTTCATCTCAATTGTTCTAGCCAGCTTTAATTAGGTATAGCCTGGAGCGGCGTGTTGCTTTGGTCTCTTGACGACTGCTGAATACGCTTGTTGCTATCCCCGCCTCCGACTTTTGCGGTTGTTTGTGGGAGCAAATAAGCCCAGTAAAAAGTTCATTTAGGAACCACTTTAGTCGGCTCGTTCACAGTCCACTGCGATGTCACCGCCACGTGACAGCTGGTGGCTGTGCTGGTTAACGGATGTCTTTGGCTTCCTCACCCCCTGGAAGCCGCCGAAGCAGCCCAAGCCGTCCTCGAAAAGTGAACACCGGGTAAGCCACCAAAGCCGCTCCGACCAAAGACGACTTGTGAAGCTACCACCGTCCTCTAAAATGCTCCAACGTGAGCACGGACTTCTACCGGGCCGTACTCGAACCCGAAAGGAAGTCTAGACATTGACGGTGACCCCACCAACAGCGTCTGTTCCGGCAATCTTCCAGCATCCCCGAATGCCACGACTTGTCAATGGCACCCCATACAAAGATGCAAATTTCTGGCTGGAACAGTACGGGCGAGTAGCTGGCTTCAACAACTGGTACCATAATATGAAGATTCAGAACATTTTCTTTGCCCTCGATGGGGCTGCTCGTTCGTGATACGAGAAGCACTAAATTTCTCTGCCGGCTTGGGACATAGTGAAGATTGAGGTCCTGAATATTTTTTTAAAACCTTTTGAGCTCAACTACAGCTCGAGTCTCGAATCCAGCACGCAAAAGATGCACTGATAGCGTACTTCCAAGAAATGACGCACCCATTCCGCCGTGCAGACACCGAAATGACAGAAGAGAGCAAAGTTGTTGTTGCTGTTGTTACCCTCATACAATGGCACATGGAAGAAAGGATACCTCTTTGTGCGCGGTATCCAAGAGAAACTTCTTGCCGGACTCTTTCGTGATCTCCCGACGACCATCTCGGACTTTTTCAGAGCAAATAGTACTAAAAAGAGCACCCTGGGTGCTCGGACGCGCCTATACAACCGCTCCATCCTGCCCCGGTCTCCGAGCTTCATCCAGACACAGCGCCTAACACGAATTTCAACCAGTTAAACCTCAAGTCACAATACTGGCAGTGTTTTCAGTGCTTACAGTGCTGGATAGAGTAGAAGGAGGTCTCAGGTTTCAAATTTGTTTAGTATCCCTCGATGACGTCATTTTCTTCTGCTCGAACTTTGATGACTACCTAAAAAGGCTTCGAACAGAACTGGAAGCATTCAAGTCGTCAGGACTAAGGTTGAAAGTAGGAAGTGCCACTTCTCCTATTAGGAGCTGCTGTTTCTGGGTGACGCCGTAAGCAAAGACGCAGTACGCCCAGGCTGCGAGAAATCATCCACTGTCGTACAGTTTTCGCCGCCCGCCAACAAGAAAGCTCGGAGCAGATTCCTCTGACTACGCCCGTATTATGGACGATATGCAAATTATTTTTCGCGCATCGCCTTATTTCTGACCCAACTGCTAAAAGGAGACGTTTCATTTAGACAGGAAGCCCTGCAAGCAGAACCCTTGAAGAAACTTCAGCATCATTTACAGTTCCCCTGCCTGTCGGGCACTTCAATTGAAGCTCCGAGACTGAATACCGTCGCAAGTAGCGCGTGGCCCATTTTACACCTTAAAATGGACCAACTGGAAAAAGCAATCCCGTATTTTAGCCTGTAGAAGGCCCAGGCTAGCATTTGCCAACTAGCTGGAGTGCCTCGTCATTTTATGGGCTACGTCGCAATTCCTCCCCTACCTGTACGGAAGACTACTCAGGGTGGTCAGCGATCACCACGTAATGAGGTGGCTAGCCAATTAGAAAAAATACTCCAACCGCCTGGCTCGACAGAAGCTGCGCGTACAAGAGTTCGACATTACCGTCGACTACAACTATCGACGCAAGCTCACCGATGTGAACTGCCTATCTGGAGCCCCTTTTGACAAGCTGCCAGAAGCGAATGATGAACACGCCGTTTTTGTACAGATAAGCACCAGCGACTTCGCGCTATACCAACAATCGGACCTCGACGACAGCTTCTCGTTCAGTACCTGGAAAGCAAGGCTTCTTCCCCCCCAGCAGCGTTCAGGCGTGGTATGTCGTCGTTGTGTCTGCGAAATATCAGCCTCGTGAAGATGGACTTCAGCTCCAAGACGACAATGCACCTCCTCGTCGTTCCAGACAGCTCACGGCAAAAAATTTTTAAAGCCTCGCAGAGCTGTGCTCATCGTGTTTACCCACACCCTACGGAACATTCTAGATAAATGCTACTGGCTTCAACGGTGTGCCGAATTTGTACGGCACCCGAAACTTGCCATAAATGTCAGCTACAAAGACGCCACCGATCGGACCAGCTGGACTATTGAATCACATACCACCGCCGAGCAAACTCTTTCATCGGATTGGAATATATCTTCTCGGCTCCATTCCAATGTCAACATTAGGCGAAAACTGGATCATCGTTGTGAACGGCTACTTGGCCCGCTAAAATCGAAGCAAAGTTCCTGCCTAGTAGTACTGTGGCTGAAGTCGCAAAATTTCTCGTTGAGCAGAACCTTTTGTGCCACGGTGTTCCGCCGGTTCTCATCACGGAAAGTGAAACAGCTTTTACAGCCGAGATTAGCGAAACCGTTCTGAACTACAGCCACGCAAGCAACCAGCAATTAACTGCACACATTCCGCAGAACAACTGGCCACAACGCACGAAGCTATTCTCCCAAACGTCAGCCGCCTACCTTCAGCGCGCAAAAGTCCGACGACTTGACCGGCTAACAATCAAGGACCAAAAGCGCACCGTAGATCGACGCTACAATTTACGCCGACAACACGGGGAATACAAGCCTGGTGGGCGTGTGTGGGTGTGGACGGCAATAGGCCGCCGCGGACTTGATGAAATGCTTCTGCGCCGCTACTTCGGCCCGTACAAAATTATGCGTCAAATCCTAGTACTTAACTACGAGGTCCTCCCAGATGGAGTTACATCTCAGCGGGGACGTTCTCGCGCACAATTTGTGCATGTTGTGCGCCTGAAGCATTATTGTGCATGCTGATTTGGGAACGTAATAATGCCGCGAAGCTTTGTACTTTTGTTTGGTCGTGCTGAAAGCCGTCTGCATGCGGCTTTATCACTTTATTTTTGACGCAAGGTCATCCAGTTTCACTGCGAAAAGCTGTTCTAGGGAGCTCGGGGGGGGGGGGGGGGGGGGGGGTTCGTTCCCGTCGCAAGCGCGCTTTCGCCCTGGAGTTCCACACAAGTGCTAAATAAAGGGGGCGGACGTCACAGTGACCAACACCCCGACAGAGGTTTGCTCCATAAATTATCCGCAGTTGCAGCATTCGCCATGCCAGCCTATCTCCGTGTCTGCGTTTTCAGCAACACCCCCTCCTCCTTTCGCTGGTGGCTTGAGTGCATTTGTGCGTTCATTTCGAAGCACTCCCATGTCCCTACTGCCCAGTATCCCCAGAAGGGCAAACTCGAGAGGAAAAGGCAGCCTTGGCGAGCAGCACAATTAAGGCCACGTTGCTTGCGACTGTTTACTTGGGCGACAATATAGCGCGGAAACCTTTTCATCGCTCTGCTACATCTAACGATAGTGTTGTAGAGTTGCAGCCGCTCTTCGTCGGTGCAATAAAGGCTCTTGATTGCCGTTTAAATTTTACGCACTGAATTTAGTAGGGTCAGTCTCATTCATCGCTCTTCGAATTCTTTTCTTTCTAAGAAGGCAGTGGGTCTCGACCGGCTCTTGCAAGTCGCGGCTGTGATTCAGGCGGCGAACAGCAGCAGGAACGCACTGCCGGGACAGCTTTCCGCTGAACCGTTAGTGTAAGCAATTTTTTAGTCCATGTAACTATAATGTCGAATGTTGGAGGCCACACGCAACTGGTCCTACGTTGTTCAAGACTGTTGCACCTGCTTTTAAGGCGAGAGTGTTAAAAGCCACGTTAACCAGAAAATACGGCATCGGCGTTGAGAGTGAAAAATCACTAGCATGACTAGGGCAGGATGTGCCGAGTGGGCAACATAGGACGCAGCGGGGTCACGTAGGTCACGTGACCTTGCGGCGTTGTCACAACCTGTCCACCAGATTGTGACTAAACTGCCCACTCTTTTAGGTGGCAGTTAAAACAATGACTCTTCTTTAGGGAAGAGGAACCTGGGTCGCACAAGGCCCACCGCTGGGACCGCCTGCCATTGTAGGGCCGTGAGGCGTCGCTTACCCGCTGCACGACTGCATCGGGAGGGAAATGAGGGCTCCCAGAGATTGATGAATCTAAAGTAGAAAATGACCTTCCCCATATATGGCAACTAACGCATTACACTATCGCGCCATACTCTTAAGGCGGAGCTTAAGAGCCTCGTTCAATTTTTTGGCGCTTTATCGGCAAGATTATTTGCCAGCTTTAAACTGAGCGCGGCGGAGAGAGGCGATGATTCTGTTCATCGACGACCACCGAGCCAGCTTGTTGCTATCACCACCGCCGACTTTTATATTGGTTTGTGGCAGCAAATGACCACAATAAAGAGTTTTTTTTATAAAACACTTTAGTCGATTTCACCACGGCTTTGGCACCACCACTTCACAATACTTAGTATAATTTAGTCTAGCTAACAAATGAGGACATAGGCAGAAAGAGACAAGCAGGACAGCACAACAAGAAGAAAATGTTAAGTGCCACATTCTTTGGAGCACTGGCACTTTTGTAACATTTTTCAATTGGGAAATCTCGTTCAAGACCATGACTTTCTTTTTCAGATTAGCAGCTGTGCAGCAGTGTTTTATAATTACCACGGAACTCTACTGAAGCGCAATATGTGTGAGCTTAGAAGGACCCCCCTGTAGACAATAATGCATGGAAGGGGCGTTTCAGGCTGGTCACAATCGAATATTTTGCTCATGTCTGCCACTTTTATTTTGGCAGCCCCCCCCCCCCCCTTCAATTTAAGGCACATCCTTAGCCTGTAGAACTGTACAAGCATACTTTTCAATGATCCGAACACTGCCCTAATGGGGCTGAATGTGCGGCTATCCCATTGAGGAGTCCACACACCTTACAAAGGCCTCGGCAAAGGATGATTGCGAAAATTTTCTTTAACCAGCCCAATACATACTTGATTGCGCAGTGACGAAAACATCCTATTTCTAGCATTTGCTCAAACCTAGCAAGTCCTTGTGTAGCGTGGCGTGAAATTGGAAGGCACTGAAGCCTTAATGAAAAGAACCTTGTCTACTTAGTAGTTCAAGTTCCTCAATGTAAGTCTGACGTTTTCATCCCCTTTCCTCGAGCAGAAGCCAACATCCGTCCTCCCGATGCTACGCACTGCGGGAGCGTGAATTATTGTCAGTGCAGTACCTATTGTCGTCTCCCTTCTCTAGGCTTGATCAATCAGTGAAAATGAGCTTCAAAGGAGCCTGGTTAGTGCTCCATAGTAGACGACTTTCTTCGTGAGCCAAGGTGTACTGCTTTAGCGCTAGGTTAAGCCTGCCAGCCATCATTTCACTTTAGATAGCAGCGCTGGACTCAGAATGTAGAACAGTCTTATGCGAAAAAACTGGAAGACATCTATAACGACCGCAAAGCTACCATAGTACTCTATAAAGTCAGCAACAAAATTCCACAAAGAGAGGGTGTCAGTCCGGGAGAGACAATCCCGTATATGCTATTCATCGGCTGTTTACAAGGGGTATTCCGCTGCCTGGATTGCGAGTAGATGGCGATAAGAGTTCACGAAAAATACCTAAGTAATCTGCAATTCGCCGATGACATCGCCTTGCCAAGTCACCTAGTAGATGAACTAAAAAGCGTTATGAATGAGTTAGACAGGCAGATCAGAACAGTGAATATAATTATTAACATGCAGTAACGTTCAAAACGTTAACATGCAGTAACGTTCATGCACTAACGTTCCAAAGTAACGTTTAAATATCTCGCAAGGGAACAGCACTTCACAATTAGCAGCGAGGTGCTGGAAGCGGTAAGGGAACGCGTCTACTTAGGGCAGGTAGTGACAGCTGATCCGGATCATGGGAAGAAAATAACTAGAACGATAAGAATGAGGTGGAGCGTATATGGCAGGTTCTCTCAGATCATGAATGGCAGTTTACCAATATCCCTCAAAAGAAAAGTGTACAGCAGCTCTATCTTACCGGTACTCACGTACGGGGAAGAAACATGGAGGCTAACTAAAAGGGTTCAGCTCAAGTTGAGGACAACGCAGCGAGACATGGAACGAAAAGTTATAGGTGCAACGTTAAGAGACCGGAAGCGGGCAGAGTGGGTTAATGACATCCTATAGCCGAAATCAAGAGGAAGAAATGGGCTTGGGCAGGGCATATTTTTGTCTCTAAATTTTGAGGCGGAGTCCATTAAAAAAAGTGCGTTTAACTATGAAATCATTTGTGCAGCACCCCTTCGAAATAGTCTTCCTTGCAGTCTATACACAGCTTCAATGCTTCTTGAGGTCTTGGAAACAGTTGGAAAACGCTTCTTTTGGCAGGGCTGTCAGCATTTTTGTCGCAGCGTCTTAAATGGCCTCCACGCTCTCCATCCATAGACCTTTTAGGGCTCTCTTCACGCGAGGAAACAGGAAAAAAATCGCATGGGGAGAGGTCAGGCGAGTATGGCGGATGGGGAAGTACAGTAATGCTGTGCTTGGCGAGAAATTCTGTCATGCTGAGAGCAGTGTGCGGCCTTGCACTATCGTGGAGAAGGCTGCTTTGTCCAGATGCCCATAAGTAAGGGCGACGGCGTCGCAGTGCATCACGCATGTGTTGGAACACGCGGATATAAAACTCCTGACTCACCGTCTGCCCTTGTGGGACAAACTCGTGGTGTATGACACCTCTGGCATCGAAAAAAACCATCAGCATCGTCTGTCGTTTCTGCGTCTTCGGTCGCCGCACCTTTCTCGACGCCGGCGAGCTTGTGGACCGACAATCGGCGCTCAGCCTCTTTGTTTGAGGAGCGTATTGAAAACACCATGTTTCGTCTCCAGCAATGATGCTGCAGAAGAATGCAGCATCTTTCTCTGCTCTGAGATAAAATGAGTGCTCACTGATTCACGCGTGTCTTTCTGGTCCTGTGTGAGGGAGTGCGGCACAAATCTGGCATTCAGCTTTGATTTCCCCAAGTTATAATCCAAAATTTGGTGACATGTTGTCTTACTAATGTCGAGAGCATCTGATAGCATGCGGACTTTAATAGTGCGGTCCATGTTGTCTTACTAATGTCGAGAGCATCTGATAGCATGCGCACTGTAATGGTGCGGTCCATGTTGTCTTACTATTGTCGAGAGCATCTGATAGCATGCGTACTGTAATGGTGCGGTCTTGCTGTACGATTTCCCTCATCCGAGCCATGTTGTCTTCATTCCGTGAGGTTGAAGGGCGCCCCAGCCTTGTGTCGTCTTCCACCGACGTTCTCCCCGCAACGAACCTCTTGTGCCACTCGAAAACTCGCGCCCGCGATAATGTGTCGTTATCGTAAGCGTTACGAAGGAGCTCATACATTTTGTGGCTGTCTTGCCAAACTTCACACAGAATTTTATGTTTACAAGCTGATCGAGGTGGACGGTCCATCTCTCCACATTTACTCACAGCAGAATGCACAGACGACTAGCGACAACGTATTTTTCTACATGTATACCATCTAGCGGCTCCCACAGCAATTAACATAATAGTCAGGTTAGCCCGAAAAGGCGGCTCTGCACATACGCACAAACATTTGTTTTGGGGAATAATTTCTGCAGAAGAAAATAAATCAGTCGCGAAACTTTACGGACAAAGGAGTATAAGGCGAAAGCAAGATAACCGCTGGTCCTTAAAGGTAACAAAGTGGATTCCAAGAGAATTCAAGCGTAGCAGGGGTCGGCAGAAGGTTAGGTGGGTGGATGAGATTAGGAAGTTTGCAGGCATAGGGTGCGCACAGCCGGCAAATGACAGGGTTAATTGGAGAGACATGGGAGAGGCATTTGCACTGCAGTGCGTGTGGTCAGGCTGATTGTGCATGATGCATGCATTATTATGGACTGCGCCCTGTTAAGTATTGGTTTAGTGTATGGCTCCTTATTTAATATGAGCAACGTGTGGTTTACTACCGTTCGCTTGAATGGCGGCGCAAGGGTGTCGTTCAGTCGCGCCTCCATTGAAATCTGGCCACCGCAGCCGGGATTCAGCTGCCAAACTTATGCTTAGCAGCCAAACGCCATACCCACTGAGCCACGTAAGAAGGCCTGCTTACCATATGCTCTTGACACCGCAGCAACACTCTTTACCCTTTGACACGACGCCAGCAACATAGTAGCGTTTAGAGCGAATTATGACTCGTCATCAGTTATACTCTAAGGCGCGAGGATATTTTCCGCTGCGTGTCCTCACCATACTGTTATTGATGCTTGCTCCAAGCAGAAGTTGGCCACTTACTTTGAGTTTACTGAAAATGCTTTTAAGAAGGAACGGTTTAGGCACCTTCTTTCTACATATTGACGCTCAGATGGTGTGTGCGAATGTTATATTCGCTCGCAGAGTTGATTCGCGATGTCGTTTACTGAATAAACCGTTCATACAATACTTGCGTTTGTGTAGCCCCGAATTTGGGCCCTGTCTTGGACATTGAAAACAGCAAAGCTTTTTGGCATGTGTACATACCTTTAGGACAGCTTAAAGTTAAAGGTTATAACAACCCTTTTAAAATAAACACCTGTCCAGGAATTAATGAAAATAAAAATGAAGGCAATCTCTCCCAGTTAAAGCTTTTCAAGCAAGTCCTTTATCTGGAGAGCATAGCAGCAAGCTTGCCCTACCGGATGGACTTCAAACAATCGCAGGGCACTCCGGGGATTAAAATCTATAGAGCACACTTATTCTAGCGGTTGCTAAATACGCTGTCATGAATTCCGCCCGAACTCGGCGGTATGCTTTAAATATGTGGTCACGCGGCCAAGGAACGCCAAAACCTTGTGAAGGAAAGTTTCGTGGGACGATTTGCAACTTTGAGAAGACAAAGCAAAGCAGCAGGCAACTGTGGAAGCAACGTTGTGCGACTCTCCGACAGCACGAGCCATTTGCTTTCCGCTTGAAAGTGCCATTAATGAGGGAGCAGTCTCGGTGCCAAGTTGGCGCAGAAATTGTCGAAAACGGCGAATTTTGCTGCAATTTTGAATGTTCGGCATGTGGAGCTCCTCCATGGTTAAGGAAGTGAAGGCGGATGTGAAGGCGATGGGATGGGAAGGGGAGAAGGAGATGGGAAGGAAGGATGTGAAGGCGGAATGAACCATATGGAAAATATAGAATGCTTTCATCATGAGCACACTGCTAAATTTGTCTCGCAAGCGTGGAATCGAAGTTAGTTCATTCAGTACTACGCACAGATGTGCATCTGATTCCTTGGTTGATATGGCTGAACCCGAAACCATCACAATAACCCCCAAAGCCCTTGCACAGAATCCCTTCGCGCCCGAAAAGCGCATACAAGCCACATAAAAAACACGCTTAGTGTATATTTGATAGCTCTGAGTAGAGTGCCTGAATATGGTGGTGTGCTAAAGGTAAATATCTACAAATATGGCTGAATGGCCACCAAGCGCACAACTTGCACACCACTTCCACACGTCATACCGAGGTGCGTTACTAGTGGCTTCGTAAATGTGTCGTCCCAAGGAGATTCACTGCACTTAGATCACGTGTTTGATAGGTATGGCCTTTCTTGGTATCTGCATAAATTAGAGTGCCTGTTCAGCAGCTTTTTAATTCAAGGACATAGAGCGTAAAATAATATATGAAATACGAGGAGGCCTTTTTTAGGCAAATCTTCTATTTACCCTATTTAATTCAGCTGACTGCGACGGTTGCATACAAGGTAATAGCAAACCGTTTATCTAGAAACGCAAACGAGCTCTGAGGATGAAAACCGCGTCATGAGGACAGAGTCAATGTTTTTTTTTAGTAGATGCACATTCTATCGGTAGAGAAAACACAGCTATCAGGTGAATTTTTGCTACAAGCCGCTTAATTCCATCGGGTCCATGGGTTATTCGGCCGCCAAATCATTAAACGTAGCAGAGATCTGTGTTTTTAATGGGCGACCATCGCAATGAATACGTAGGAAACGATGAAGAGGGGGTGGAATGTAACGCGGGTGGTTGTAGAGGTTGGAGGTATGTCACGTGATAGAAACATTTCCATGCTCATTTTGCGAAGAACGATTACGAACCTAGCGCTGGAGTGAGTGTCCGGTGAGGATCGGGCAAGTATTGATCCCCTTCTAATTGTTGTGGATGAAGACATAAATAAATCCCAGGGAAGTGTGATGTCTGACACCCCCCCAATTGCCACTCTGAACTCGTACTCACCTAGCACCCAGTTACCCGACAATTGGCACACTGAAAAATAAATCCAATATTTATTTGTTTTTATTCATAGATCTTGACATTGCACTGCCAGCCATCATGCTTTCTACAGTCAACCAACTATGGATAGAATGCTGCACCTAAAAAAAAAGACACGAAATTTAAAAACATTCCTGTGATCATGACGGCGGTATGAACAACACTTAGTACAATGCGCCGACGAGCGTGTAATATAAAAGGTGTGGCCTCGAACACGAACGGCTTGCAACACTCGCAATCGCGCACGTCTCAGGCTCATAAAGCGCTAAAGCTTGGTTCTGAGATGTTATTCTAGCGCTGCTGATAGATGCATGAGGTGTACTTTTTTGATGGTGCGATTCTGTTCCTCTTCTTTCTCTTGCTTTTAATGTTTTCTCCTGCTTTTAATCTGACCCGCGGCCATGTTCTCCTCTTGGTAGGCTTCCGCAAATATTTGTGTACGCCCGAATGGGTCCCGCGGTGGTGGTCTGTCCACCACCATAGAAAGGCGAAATAAGATTGAAGATAAGGAAGCTGGCAGACGCGGAAGTTACGTAAAATACACAGGATACCAGGCAACGCGGCCCAGGCGAAATGCCAGGGCCTTTCGGAAGGGCACACGAAAGGGAGAAACCGAAGGAAGCAGAAAGGGGTGTAAGGATCAAAGACCAAGATTAATTAATGCGCGTTTCCGGGACATGCTGACTAGGGGACATTGTTACTCTCTTTTCTTCCTGTCTCCTAGACACTCCTAAGATCCTCTTATCACTGATGAACAAGACGGCCTCCGCCGATACTTCCCTTTCGGGCACTTTCGGCCAACTTGTGCCAGTACAGACACACGCACGGCTATCTAAGTTAGGCCGGCCGATTAATCAGCTGTAATTATGAAAGCAGCCTCACGCTCGGCTGCTTCAAGGCTATTGTTCGTACTTGTCCCAAGCCATGGCTAGGAGAAAGATATGGGCCACCAGGCGGCCTATATAGATTACCAAGCTCGGCGACTCGTGAAAACGCCGCCTGTGTGCTCTGGGCGCGCTGCTCCCAGCTGCCATGGCCTTTCGAACTGACAGCTTTCGTAGCTGCAGGCCTCTTTTTCCTCTGCTTTGGTAAAGAGGCTTCTTGGTTTGAACGCACTTACGGACGATAAAAAAGAAAAGTCCGAGGAGAAGGCTAAGTCATAAATAGGATCAGACGTGTTTGCTTCTATCGCGGCCGTTATTTTTCATAGGGACCGAAATATTAGTGAAAAATAAAATGCTCAACACCCGAACGATATATGCCCCCAACAATACTTTTTCACGCTGTTGATTGCTTTCATGATAGTAAGAAGCCAACCCTGCTAAGTCAGGAGCATATGCGACTAGGTCTTGTATCGAGCATAATGGGAACGGATGAAAATGGAAGCCCGTAATGAGATGCCGGATGGCGCCGAAACAGCTGTGGAAGCATTTACCTGGTTTGAAAACGCAGTATTAGGCGAAATGGAAGCACGCGCCTATCCACAAAAACAAACAAAAAACAATTTGACCCAGCTTTTTGATCTGATGGCTTTTTTTATTGCACATCTTCTAAATAGCAAGATCAGTGCAATACTGTTGGAATACTAAGTGCACTAGAGACATCAAAAGTAATTTGGTGTTGCATAACGATTTTTTTAATGATGGCTGTTTTGTGTGAGGTAACACTGTGTGGAAACGGCTGTGGATTTTTTTTTTTTGACAGGCAGAGCACGATCGAAAGCAAAATGTATTCATTACGCTTATTTGCGTTGCGCAATCATGCAAGGATTCTAAAAGATCGCCACGAGCATAGATTGTGCACATTTCAGTATTTTTTTTTCCTTTGGCCAAACATTGGCTGCTTGATGATCATAGCAACCAAGGCTGGCGCTCGGCGAATAACGCTATCGCGGCGTCCGGGAGGGAAGAGAGAGGTCGAGAAAGAAAAGAAAATTACTTTTTGCTAAAATGGCTGCACTGCCAGAAGCTTGATTCCGGTACACTAGAAATAACGCTTTTTCCCGCAATTGGAACAGAGAGCCACGCTGCTGTTCAACAAGCTAATAAATATCCAGACCGGGTAATTCAAGACAGGGAGAGAGAGTCGTGTGGAGGCAAATTATTGGGTAAGCTGGAAGCAAGGTGCAAGCTCAATACGAGTGATGTAGAAATCTGTGGCTTCTTGCGTGTGTGCGTGTGCGCCCATTTCGCTGACAGTTTTCCGTGATGCGTTTTCTTTCCATCGCACATTATTCGGTTTTCACACCTAAGGCAGGCTCCTGTCAGCGTGTCCGCTCCCCTTTGCGCCAGACGCGGGACGCGGTGATTGCGACGACGTCTGAGCGGAGATCGTTCCCCGCCGACCCCGCTGCTCAGTGAATAATTGACTGCGTTAACAGCAAGTGCGAGTTTTGTGCTTATATCTGCATATTTCTACGTTCGGGGGAGTCTTTTCAATGGCGACGCGCAATAAGCCGTCCACGTGTCTTCTGTGAAGCCCTTTTTGTGTCACCATGCTGACTCTCTTGTGAAACGGGAGCGCTAAGCCTCCTCAAGAGTAAGAGCGCCCACAAACCCAATATGCGCCCACAAACTCAATATGCGCCCACAAACCCAATATGCGCCCACACACGCATAAAGACGCACGCACGCACGCCCACACCCTCGCCCTTCCCGACACATGCACTATTGAACACACATGCACACAAACCCAAGCCAATATAATAGCCCGGCCTGTTCCCTCGACGTGCCTGTCACATGTGTCAGTCTAACTCTTGGTAGAGATGTGGGTGCGTTGCATATGCTCGACATTCGATCGCCAACAGTGTTCTTCCAGCTTCATTTTTGAAAATGTTATAACTTTGTACACCTCCGTATCAAGGCAGCTCGAACGCCAGGTATAATGCACCACACAGAGCAACAAGTATTATATTCGAGAATTATTGATCACACATATATTTTTGGTTCACCTTAAACCAGCTCTTATATATATATATGCGCACATATATATTTGTGTGCGTCTATCTGCAATTTGTTACTAATACCTGATATCGCAGCACACACACCGGACTTTCCTTACTTTGCTAAATTTTAACGACTCTGCTCAGCTCAGTTTCTTAGCTAACTGGGACTCATCACTATTTCAGCGCAGCCTAGCGGCGCAAGCGTTTCACTTCACGTAAAATTAAATTAAGTTAAATTTTTTGGGGGGAGTAAGGAAATGGCACAGTATCTGTCACATATCGGCGGACACCTGAACCGCGCTGTAAGGGAAGAGATAAAGGAGGCAGTGAAAGAAGAAATGAAGAAAGAGGTGCCGCAGCGGAGGGCTCCGGAATAATTTCGACCACCTGGAGATCTTTAACGTGCACTGACATCGCACAGCACTCGGGCGTCTTAGCGTGTCGCCTCCATCGAAACGCAGCCGCCGCGTCTAGGGTTCGAACCAGGGAACTCCGGATCAGTAGCCGAGCGCCCTAATCACTGAGCCACCACGGCGGGTACTTCACCTGGTGAACACCAATTTGCTTTCAGCGTCATTTTGTACTTAACTGGGGCATTTTACGTAGCTAGGTCAGTAACATTTTTTGAGCCAGCTAAGATCAGCGGCGCGCAACCATCAGTAGTGGCCAAAAAGCAACGTTCTGCGGCACCAAGAAATTTGTCTGAGTTAGTGGAAGCGGGATGGAATTTTTATGATAAATTTGTAGCTGAGTTACCGTCGAAAGCAGCCTTGAATATTCAAACCCTGCCTACCCTCATCTCTCCAACTTTCCTCTGTTCTCGATTTGCGTTCCATTCGGCAATGAGCCACTTCTCGCCAGGGCCAATGACCTATAAAGCAATCGCTTTATAGGAATACGTCTTCAGAGTTGAAGGACTGGATAAAGAATCGTTTAAAAGGAATAAAGAAAGGATGGAAGCCTCAATATAGCTGACTTCCCCCTACCCTATTTCTTTTATTTCTCTTCAAGCAATTTTTCCTAGCATTCAAGAGAACTGGGGATGAAGACCCTAACAGAGTCAGGAATACAGCAGAGACACTACTCTTGTAGCTTTTTTTGGACCGACCACTAGCTACCCCACTAATCGTTGACATGAAGGAACAGAGAGGGAGAGCTTGCGAAGAGCGTTAAAAGACGCAGCATGCAGAGGCTCGAGCCCAGCAAGACCCGCTGAGCAGCTGCTGCGTCAACAATCGTGGTCTTCGCTGTTTGTTGCAGCGGCAGAGCAACACGGGAGACAAAGCTGTCACGCTCTTGCCCTAGAACGTTGGCTGAACTTCCTCCAAATGGTTCTTCTATGCGCTCGGGCAGAAAAGTAGGCGAGTGGCAAGGAAATAAACGAGAAATAGGGCTTTTTTTATTATCCCAGCTCTGACCTGCAGGCCAGTGTTGCCGAATCGTGTGAAATTTCCCATATCGTGAGAAAATCATTCCACTGAGGGAAAAAGGGATTTTTTTTCATAACCCATTGAAAACGTGGAAAATTTGGTTTCACTAAAGACCGGTGTTCGAAGTGTGCTTTTCTCGGGAAAATGTGCAGAGATGAAGGAAAAATGCTGTTATCATGGCGGCCTGACTAGTGTCGCGAGAAGAAATTTGGCTTGATGCTTCCGTTTATTTTGCTGCCTAGCCTTTGATACAGAGCCCTGGCCCATTCAGGTTCATTCAGGCTTAGAGTGCTGCGTCCTTAGATTTCTTCCAGCTATAGCGGCAGTGACCCTTCCATTAACTGCTTCCAATCACTCCCGGCTCTGTAGACATAATACCCTATGTACGCACGTTGTTGTAAAGGAATTCCCGAAAATTTCTACGGTCTATACAGGAGAGGCTAGAAAGGAAATGGTGGTAGCCGAGCTGGTCCACGTCCCAACGCAAAAACTAAAAAAACGATGTAGTGATTGGCGATGATTTGATCAAGAACGATCCAGCCCTGATGTTCATTATCAATGGGCTTTGTATTTATTTTGTTTCACTCATTCTTATATATATATTACCTTGGCTGTATTCACTCTAAAATTACTATATGTTGAAAAAATATATTTGTGGGAAAAAATGAGAAATTTTTAGCCGAAAACTGGGAGAAACCAACTGGCCAATGAGGGAACACTGCTGCATGCTATGGCAGTAGTAAAAACCCGCGTTTTGGCCTGGATGGCCCACTGGGCGACCTGAACTTTCTTTTCTGATTAAAGGTCTTAAGTTTTTCTGCGTCTACTACTTTCATTCGAAGTCTTTCTTCCTTCCGTAGCTGCTTATTTTACTTTTGTTTGTAGTTAGTTTCCCGCGTTTATCTTTCGCTTTCCGGTGACGCGTCTATTTTTCCAGCCGTCTGGAGAAACATGTCAGAGTGTGTGTTGTCCCGCTCGCTGATCATCGAAACGGTTTCCCGCGGTATAGGCCGCTGCGCTTTTCTTGTTACACATCAACGTTTCCGCACAGATGAAGACTATTGTCTGTAGATGGTCGCATTAGAAGCTGCCACAACAAATCAGGAAAGTGCACGTTGCTCTAATACCTTGAGTCTCCGAGTGAGCATTCGGATGCGTCAGTGTGCTGGCGGGTACTGAGCCGCCGTCCGGAATCTATGTGTCTGAAGACAAAACCCAGAAACAAGGGCGAAAAATAAGATGGAAACGACATTGAAAAAGAGACACCCACGACTAAGGCAGCCGTGAAGTTGCGGCGTTTCCTTTCTTGGTGCGCTCTTGAACGCGTACAAAGAAGATTTTTGCTTGCTAGTGTGCTTTGCGAGATGGAAGTGCGGAACGTATATGCCCCTTCTATTCGGGAAAGAACTTCTTTTTAACTTGAAGTTTACAATTAACGTTTTACATTAATTCTTGATGAAACCAAATGATGATTCCAATTTTATTTTTTGTTATTGAAAAAAAAAGAAGGCTGAGATGCCTAATCTGTTTTTACTTACCTTTTGTGAATGCCCGGGGCAGGCATCACTAGTGTGATGATAGTTGTGGCAACCGATAATCGCGTTGCTACCAAGGCTTTATTCACGATAAAGTTGTCCTTGTGGCCCAAAACCTTTCAGTACATTTGATGTCTTACTCTAACCGCTGCACAACTAGGCGTTTACTTATGAAGCAACTCTGTTTTTCTATCAAAAACCATTAGAACGGAGTAGCAGAGCCCTGTAAGCGGACGAGAATCTTGATGCTTTAATATCCTCTAGTCACCAGTGACGCTGCAGCCCTTTAACCAAAATAAACCACAACAATTATTTTCCGGCCCCATACTATTATTTATTTTTCTATCTATTTTTGATCCTATAAATTGTTTCCCTAGTGTGACATATTGCTCAGAAGGGTCGTAGACAACCTATAAAGGTTCCGGGAAACATGGTGACGTTTACAAAGGTGGATGTCTGCAGAGACAACGAAGGCAAGAGATGGATGAACGGTCATAAAAGTGAGATTAGAACACGCCAAATTAGTGTTGCGACTATTTCTGGCTGCAGTGTACCGATTGTGCATTCGAGCGCCCACCTACCTGGCGTTCTAACTACGGCGCAAGCGTGTTACGCGAGGTCGCGTTCTGTTGGCAATATTCATGAGGGCAGCAGCAGTCGTGGAAGCGACCTTGCTTCGTAAGCGGTCACGGTCTCGCGGGTTCTCCTATTTTCTGTCTGTTTTTTTAAACACACGCTTTGAATAAAGGTGCTTGAACTATGAGCGGGCGCAGTAACCAGGCTTGTCTGGGAGTAATAATAATAATAATAATAATATTAATAATAATAATTGGTTTTTATAGGAAGGAAATGGCGCAGTATCTGTCTCATATATCGTTGGACACCTGAACCGCGCCGTAAGGGAAGAGATAAAGGAGGGAGTGAAAGAAGAAAGGGAGAAAGAGGTGCCGTAGTGGAGGGCTTCGGAATCATTTCGACCACCTGGGGATCTTTAACGTGCACTGACATCGCACAGCACACGACCGCGCCTTACCGTTTTTATTCCATAAAAACGCAGCCGCCGCGGTCGGGTTCTAACCCGGGAACTCCGGATCAGTAGTCGAGCGCCCTAACCACTGAGCCACCGCGGCGGGTCGAAGGCGAATCCGAACTGCGGAAGGGAAAGGAGACGCATTACCTCCTTCCTCACGACACGGGTGCTTACCGGCATCCATATCAGCTTGTTTTTTACATCTTGGAGATTCGTGTTGTTATCGAGTAATAAGCCTTCTTTTATGCAGCTCTCGATCAACAAAAGAAGCACAAGCACATATGCTTTTCAAGCATCAGACCTAATATTAGGTCTGTTATTATCGCAGAGAACTGCTTTCCCACTCTATACACTTTGAAAAACTAGTTCTTCGCATGCGAAGAGCTGATCAAGCCCTTCATACTGCCTGCATTATATAAAGGAAAGCCATTATGGGACAATGCAATTTCGGAGAACAAGAGCCAACGATTATTATTGGTACATGCTATGCATATCATAAGGCCAACCAGGACGCCACCTTAGATACCTTATCTGGAGGCCGTCGGTTTAGACTTCAAGCTAAGTTATCTTCTCTTTGAGCTCTAGGAATGAGCTTTCAGTACTCTTGCCGCATGAACCCCAAACAGATGGCCCTTATTTTTTTACCCATCCATTGCTGCCACAGGTTTAACATCTTGCGAAAAGTAACTGTGCCGCATAAGAAGTCGATCGTAATACCTGTTGCGATTTTGCTCTCTGTCGCGTTGACAGCTTCAGAGTACAGACTGCATATGACACGGTTTGAACAGCTGTCGTGTAAATTGATCATGCCGAGGTCGTGTCTTGGAAAAAACTACAATTTTCAGCACTTCCCAGCACAGAGCTAGTATACCATGGTCCAGACGCTTTTGATCTCTTCGATGTGGAACGTTCTTTGAGGGGGCGGTGGCATCGCGAAACGGCTCACTAATCGCCTTAGGTAACTGTTAACAGTGGGTATTACGCAGATTCAGAACAAGGAAATGAGTAAGCATGCTGTTTCAAGCAGCAAAAGGAACCTGAGAGGTTCATACGCGTACATAGAGAAAAGAATGAAGAGCGGTAACAAGAGTGGCCAGTACACTTTTCCAGAAACTAATGCAGGATCAGCATTCCTGAAATACAGAAAGTGGCGCGTTCTGGAATGGCCCATACTGCTCATGTTTAGATTTTTATGGCAGCGAGTTTTCTGTGTATAGCTCCACGTTAATTTTGATTCCAATTTTCTTTTTTGCTGGCACTGCTCAGGATGCATTTTGTCCGCTTTTACGTTCACTTAACAAAGGGCGACGCCGGTTCCGCCCTGGCAGACCGACTTCTATTTCCTCCCGTATTTGAAGCTTGCTCCTGGAGGCTGCCTTGTGTAATGACAGTGAGGGGAAGTAGCATATACGGCAAGTAGCGGCGGCGCAAAAACACAAAGAGCGATCAATCCGCGTAATCGGCCGCTAATGGGGAAATGATTGAAGGTCGGATTGCGGTCATGGCCCGGGGCCTTTGGTTACAGATCAAGGCCCGTCGGCGATCAATCTCTTGTGTGCCAATGTGGAACCCGACGGGCCCCCGCAGGCCACGATCAGATTGATGTCAGCCACTTGACTGCGAGGAGCAAGAAGCGCTATCTAGAAAGCGCGGAAGAGACTGATTTGAATGCATTTGTGAAGCGTTGTGGCTGATTGAAGTGAAGAGAAACAAAATGTCGAAAAATAAAGCCAAAAGCAGAAAGATGATTGCCTCAAGGTAAATGCATTTTAGGCAATGACGTTCGCCACCGGTTTTATGTGAATGTCTTCAGTGTAGAACGAGCAGTGCTCTACAAGTCGAATAGTATGATTGCCAAAATTTGGACCACATAATGTGTAAAGAAGTTGTGCATGCTGTCCGCAGTGGTGACTACTCCCAATGAAGTAAGCGCTGTGCACTAAAAGATGAATGATCGCAACTGAAGAGGAAGTATTTTGAGCAAGGGAATTGAGAGATGATGATAAATCCACCATATACTTTTGCATTCAACTCATCTTCCAATTTAAGGCCCATCTGTTTTACATTCGCGGATTGGTCACCCTTGTATTAAGTGCGAAGCCATTTGTCGCACCTGAACAAAACTCATAACGAGGTGGTGGTGAAAAGTATTTATTTAGCTATATATACAGAGAGGTGCTCGGGGAGAGGCCCCTAGTGGGTCTCGCCCCTTACAATACAAGGCGGAATCCCTCATTCCAGGACCCCGTTGGTCATGGCCTCTGCACAGGTCTGCCGAACAGGGCCTGTTGGGCCGATAGTTTCTGGCAGCCGTGCAGAGCCGCCTCCCAGTCCTCTCGGGTAGGGGAAGGGGTGTGGGGAGGAGAGAAGGATTTTGCCTGCATGCCCAAACCATGTGGAAGGTGTCGGCCACCTCCCCACAGAATGAGCAGCGGCCGTCAAAAGAAGAGATCAAAGTGCTTGAGAACCGCCGGGCACAGCAGGGTGTTTGTAAAGAGCCTAAGGAGAGTTCGTTCGCCAGCTTTACTCAGTCCCTTCATAGGAACCGGATTGCGCCGGTGTTCGGCACGAGGGAACATACCGATAACCGGAGTCGCTCCTTTATTCCCCTTTCTTTATGAGGCGGTATTCAGGTAAAAGGGAGAAATTAGGCAACAACGGGAAACATAAAATGCACGAATCCACTTGGCTATGTCCTGTTTACAGTGTGCAAGGTTATGAGAACAGAAAGAAAGTGTAACTGAAATGACGCTGCAACACTCAAAGGGGCCAAATTGAAAATGCTCACATATAAAGTGCAGTCTTCGCGTTTGTGAAAACGTTCTAGGAAATGTGCTGCAGTATAGTTGGCTAAGGCTTTCAGGCTCAATATTCCTGCTCTATTGTAAGAACGCTGCATTTAACAGCTTGAGACTTTCAAGGATCTTTTAATGTCAGACTGGTATGGTATTCGTCTTTATGGTTAGACTAACACTTTATTGAGCAGATTAAACGCTATACGTTATACGTTCGTAGTATGCGCACTCCAATTACTCCCCTCTTACCCAGCTCTTTTTTTTTAAATGCCGTGATATGCGACTTTGCATGTCTCTCTCCGGCGGGCTGCCTTTATCTTTGAATCTGTTTTTTAAAGTCATTTTTATGACAGTTTAGGCACACAGTGACATTCTGTCGAGGGCGAAAATGAGTTGGGAAAGGAATAACATAATCCTTAATGCATTTCAGCTTATTAATGTGTCCTCAGGCGACAATCCGCTGAGCTGAAGACTTAAGTCCCCCGAGGCGACCATTCGACAGGCTCGCGAGTAAGGGAGCTGCCCTTAACGCCAATATCGTTTGCTGTTTCGCGACACCCATACCCCGGCGAATTTTGCTGCACAGCGAGGGTGTGTAGAAATCGCCGTATCATGTATCTGATATCGGGAGAGCAGCTTTTTCTGTTATTTTTGGTATTTTGGTGTACGTGTACACTGTCCAGCTTGTAGGCTAAGCGCCTGCCGAGTACCACTCGCGAATTCGATGAAGTTCTGCCCTCACTGCGAAAGGCGCTGTTTCCTCACGCAGACCCTGGATGCTCCCCACTGGACATTGCAAGACATTCGCAAACGACATTTCAATGCTTTCACTAGTCTTACGCTTGTCTGGCGGGAAAGCATGGGATCGTTTCAAGTTTCTTAAAAGTTTCATAGTACTCCTTAGTAAATATGTCCCTGATCGTGCCTATGTGACAAGAGGAAGCGTGCGGGCAAAAGAGCGACAACTCTTTTGTAGCGATAGCTACATTACGGTAGCATTTCTGAGCCTTCAGCGTGGCGGCGCCGCCACCCTGTAGCTGCGCCGCCACACTGTCACGTGGTTGGTCACGTGGTGCGGAGCAGCTGCCGGCGGCGCGGCGCCGTGGCTGATCGCGTGGTTCGTCACGTGGTTGGTCACGTGACCAAGTTCCACTCGGCCAGCCATAGCTATCGCGTCACTCCAGGTTTAACCAGGCGTAAAACACCGCCAATTTTTTGGGAAAGGCTAACTTGCAAATATTGCGTCAGCGACGCCTTTATGGTGTCGTCGCCCAGGCAAAGAGCCCTTTATAAAGTTCACATAGTTCGACAAACAAATTTCTCCAAGGCAACTTAGGAAACACAATGAACAAATTTAAGGGCTTAATTGCTTGCGTTGCGGTAGAAATATTAGGCGTTGAAGAAATCCGGCTCTTTTAAAGACCAGCATTTTAATTACGCGTAGAATCAAATAGAAGTAGCAAAGCACCTGCATCATCACCAGTGCTTCAAACGGTAGCAGCCTTCTGTCTCCAAATAGCTTTTTTCGCTGTTGTTCATTGCTTAGAGGCGAACTGGTACAGTTAGCGGACACCAGTTGCATCCAGAAAGTTTGCGGAGACTGACAGAGTCTCATTATTTTAGCGTAGAACATACATTTTTATACCAGAAGATGAGAGAAAAAAGATGTAAAACGTTGCATTTAAATTAATAGTGTCAAGGCTCGGCTTTTTTTTCAGTACGTGAAAGATAAAAATTGCTGTAAATTTTAGCATAAATCATAACTGCTGAAATGTTTGAGAACAAAAAACGCTGAATTATATTTAATGAGGTACGCGCTTCATGTCTTCCGAGGCAACATTGTGAACGTGTTCCAAGCCTCTTCCTCGTTCTCAATACAAAACACTTGGATCAACACTAACCACCTGCAATGCGCATCCCCAATTTCTAAGCCCAACTTCGGAACAATATTCCACATTGAGGATCTTGGTTTTATTTCTTTCGATGATCTGCGCTGGAGGTTCGACCAAAAAAAAAAAAAAACCTCATGTGTCCCGAGAGCGTCTTAATAACATTGGAGTGCCACTTTAATACGCACTAAGAAAAATTCTTGATTACCCGCCAAACGCATTAATTTTTAATAACGCCATGAACTTATAAGATCTAACCTTTCTATCTTGATCGCTTTTTTTCCAGCTCTGATTGCTGCATGTGAGAAAGGGCAATTTTTTTATCGACTATGTCAAAATGCACGAAAAGTATTCTTTAAGTGCCTGAAACTGTGCAAGCCGGCTACTTCTCCGCCATTGCTGTAAATCTGAGCCATATACACTGCTTGAAACTTGGAAGTTCGTTGTTTATACTGTGGAACGAACTATCTCTACAGAATAGCGCTGGCTATTGCGGGCAGTATAATGATATGAATTTTTTTGTCTAAGGCGAATTTTACGACTTTTTCTTTCACGTGACTCCTTAACCTTTCTGTTGTTCCATCACCTGAACCTAACTCCAGTACTTTGCTAGGTCCTTAGAAGGACTGCAATGGCTGAGTTTAGGGCAAAGTAAAGGAGCTGTGGGAGATCACGAGGGCTTGGGAACGCGAATCTAAACGAGCAACGAGTGTCTATGACGCGACGACAATGCGGATCAATTCAGCAGCGACGTAGTGCGAAGTTTGAGGAGCGCGAAGTGAAACAGGTTGGAGAGTTGTCTGGAGAGTGAAAGGTGAAAGAAGTGAGCGAATGTGCCGAGCATGCGGAGATCACGCGAGCTGGGGCAGGCAATGTGCAAATGGAGGTTTACTAAATTCCAGAGCAGTATCGCGAAGAAAGTGCAGGGGAGACGCAGGGAACACCCTGTGTCGAGCTGCCGTGCAATGCGCAGTGCATATTCTCAACCCATACAATCCGTCGCTCACTGCGTTGGTCGGATTGATAAAAAACAACATGCTCCATGATGGGACAACTTATCAAGCTTTGACGGACAATGTTCAGAGGACTCGCGTGTGCTATCGAGATACCAGCTGTTCTCAAGAAAATCAGCCACAAGTCTTTAGAAAGGTGCAGTGAAAGTTGTGAACTGAGGCGCCCGGAGTAATAAGAGCAGGCCGTTCGTTTCTGTACCGATGCGAAAACTCGTCGCAGGGGAATAAGGTACGTTTTGGGAAGTGACCCAGAAATCAGAGTGGCTCGAATACTATGACAGTGTCATTGGCGCCACCAGTTGGAATCTAGGGTGGTAAGAAGGGTGTTTGGATTATATAACTGACGGTACACATCGGCCGTTTTGCCTAAGCGGGCCCCCGCGGCAGTTAGCTCACTTGGGTCAGCGTTATAAAATGTATATTTTTATTCCTGCGTCTGTGACTTGGTGCTACAGCACTCGAAGGTTGCTGGCGGCAGCCTGAACTTCAGGTAAGCTAAATGCTTTAACACTCATGCACTCAGATTTATTTCCACTTCGAAGACCACCACGCAGTTGAAGTAGTGTCAAGCTCCATTTACGTTTAGTTCGCTGTTTCAGCATGCATTGCGGCCTATATAGTTGCCTGTAATAACCCAGAAATTCGACATCACGCGACCATCCACTCTCCCTGCGCCTTCCCTAAAGCTTCCTCTAAAAGGGACAGGGCGTACCGTCAGCGTCAAATGAAACGCGAACAGGATAGCTGAAATGTGAACCCAACAATACAAAAATAATATGTTGTGAATAATCTATACAGGCTGGGTTCATCGAAGCTTCTGCGTATTGCTCTTTGCACCATCAAAGTAAAAATCAATAAACAGCACTAGTATTACTTCTTCTGCTAAAATCTACTCGTTTCGCTGTATACATTTCCATTGTATTGTTCATAACTCAGATGACGGGAACTCTACAAGAGACAACTCTAGGATGAGAAGCCAGCCGGGCAGAAGGTGAGAACTGTATTAAGAAAATCGTACAATGTGACCCTACTCTTTTTACCAGTTACAAAAGGGAGGGGATAACAAAGTTGGCAGCAGGCAAGGTTTAAAAGTACACTGCTGCAAAGGCACGCAGATACATTAATGCAGAAGGAAAATCTTTAAGCTACATTAAAAAGTATAAAGAAAATGTTACAAAAAACAAGAAAAAATACGGAACATAAGTGCGAGAAAAAAACAAAAACAATTTAATGGTTTGTTTTTAGCACGCGTGGTCTAGACGTTTTATACAATTTCTGTCGTCTACGAAGAAAACAACAATGCTTCATTGTTCGGGGGACGAACCGCAGGATGCGCCTGTGCGCGTTATACTGTTCTGCGCTGCTTTCTCTTTGAACCGCATCAAATTACACCCTTCGCCAGCCTTTTTCAATGCTCCCAGAGTGGGATAAATATTTTAGAGGGCATTTCATGCACGCCAATGACCGAACAAATTGCCAACAACACAGCATACGGACTCTATACAAGATCGAAGTCCTCAGCCAAGAGAGGGAGGCCAAAGAACTTAAGTTTGCTCGAAACCTCAATTCATGTCGCACAGAAGGCTAAAGAGCCTCTATTCGGCGCGGGTTCTTCGCTCATGTTTTCTTGGTTTAGGTACAAAAAGAAAAGGGCAGAAAAAAGAAGGACATCAGGAGAAAGCGTAAACTGTTTACGCTTTTCACGGCGTCAACGTTCGATCGGCAAGCTTGGCAATTCTATTTCCGACAGGACCAGACATGCTGATTTTTGTTTCGTTTGTTTTTTTGTTCGTTTGTCAGTTGTTGGAACAAAGGTAGATGTTTGTTCCAAACCTTGGCACTAGATGGCACCTGAAATAGAGTTTTTAGAGATGCTTTTTGTCTAGCTTGCATCCTTACATTAAACCACCTGTGTTGATGCTCCTCCCGAGCATTGACTGCTAAGGGTGAAACCTTTTTATTCGTACCTAGTTTTTACACTAACAACGTGCCACTTTTCGCTCACCACATAACGGCACGCATTTACGGCTGGATGTCGCCGGACTGAAGTTTCACAGCTTCAGATCTTAGGAGAGGCTTAGGGCGAGAGGAGATCGTATAAGCTTACTTTGGCTCCTCAGGCAGCAAATTATTTGCTTACTTCCTCCATACATAATATCTTTACACTCCCCAGAATGTGGCCATCTATCCTGTAACCCTAAAACATGTCGGTCTTTCTTCCATAGGGAATAGTAAGCGCTGAAATAAGCCCGTAGCGACGACTGCATGACGACGCAAGCTAAACGCACCAGCTTGCACAAGGCAAACATACATTTCCCTTTACTAATAATGAACACGCAAGGCTGTTTAGAGTGCCAGGCTGCTTAGGAGTGGCTCTATGGACGTCCGGCATTTACACGCGCCAACCGTCATTCGTACTTTCCGTTCTATTCATGAGGTTGGCACAAAAAGTAAAAATACCTGCCATCATTACTCCCACCACGGGACGGGTTTCTCAGCTAAGCTCAAGTAATAAGTAGCAGACTTTCCGCTCTCACTGACGCTTTCACGAATATCGTCGGTATCCTTTTATAGAGGTTATCTTTTTATTGCGCCAAAGCGAGCACTGACTTTATTTTATGGCCGTTTTTTTTTCTTTGCCGCAATCTACGATCGTCAGCGGCAGTGACCCCTACTGAACCAAATGTGTGCGTTTTTCTTCTGGAGAAGTGAACCAAATGTGCCAGAAAAACTGGAAAGAATGGCTTAGGGTAGGAAATGGGGAAGTGCTGAATGGAGAAGAAAAGCGCGGCTGTGCCGGGCTTCTCTCATTAAGTGAAACCATTGCTTTGCTGTCCGAAGCATATGTTAAAGTTGGCACAATTAAACTGGATTTATCGAAGGAAAGCCCCCTGACGTCAACCCGTTCGGTCGTTCCGCATCAACATAGGATTAGTATGGTGCTTTGAGAATACAAAAGACTTTTCTGCCTGCAGTGGCTTTCCCGCCTTTTTTTTTTCACTGACATTCACTGCGGAAAGGTATTCACGCTTTGCGCTGTGGAGAATGCCTACTCACATCACGCAAGAAGTTAGAATTATTAAACTTCCGTCTAAAGGTTTCTAATTAACAGAGAATCGCAATGTATCCCCGAAGGAAGCGGGTGATAGAAGCACATCAACTTAAATCTTGACATAATTTTAGAGTAATGGTTTTGTTTTTCCTTATTCTTGTGAGAAATGCTAAACAATGCGACATCTTACAAAAAGTAAGGAGCACATTAAATTCTTCCGCTCGATTTGGACGCGTATCGCGAAAAAATTGTCTTCCACATACTGATATGAGCTCCATAGGTAATCTCAAAGTTGCGCAAAATGTACCTGATTGTGTCGCTAAATCTTTTCGCAAATTATGAGACTAAAGAACGCAGAGAAGTGGTGAGGCTACGTATACTTCTATATGCCGATAAATAAAGAAAGTCCACAATTCTCTGGCGCCGTTCGCTTCAACTAAAAATAATTAAGTAGCAGATATTACATTTTTTCGCACCCATAAAACCACTGATGGTCACAATCTGTTTGCCCCTTCTTTGTGTTTCTCGAAATAAATAAAAACTATGCTGGATTAGGTCAAGGCCGGTGAACGATGTGGCCCGTGAAAGCACCAACGGTCTCTATTGTGTTTATATGAGACCACCGGGGCTGCATGTATTGAATGGTGGGTTACCACCCTTTCAGCAGCTGCCACGCTGCAGTTCGTTGCGTCAGCATAAAGATTTCGCACTCGCAGCCGCAAATGTGAAGACACCCTCACGTACTTCCCCCACCTTAATCCTCGGTGTGAGTTTCCACGCTTGACACAGAGAACGGCCTCTAGCTTCTTGGCCATAAGACGTTTCTCGCAGAAGGATACAGTTGGACCGGTGGAAAAGGACTGGTCGTGGAGCTTATCTGGAAAACACTTCCAGTATATTTACTTCATACATCCCCTATTTCTTTCCTGCTTCCATGTCGAATACAAGGGAACTGCCTGGGTCCAAAGTTTCTGTTCAAGAATAAGAGTAGCAGAATTACTATACCTGGAGAATACTAAAAAATGTAAGCTATTAAGGCGAAAGCGTTAAGGTTCCCATTCAGTAGAAAATTCGGTGTCATCGGCGTCGTCGTCATCGACGTTATGGCCGGAAAATCCGGCGGGCCACCTGCCGCCCAGGCCACCTTAACTTATGACGCCATCAAAGTCTGCCCGCCATATTGTGGGCAGTTTACTCACATCCTGGTCTCACAAGCACCACTGGTGGCTATATTTGAAAGAGCTACTTGCCGCAGTAGTGGTGTATCGCTTAACCACCGCACCACTGCGGCAGCGGTCGTAATAGGACTATCTGCGTTCTATGAATGTAAATTAGACAATGACCATCTCAACATATATGGGCATGTAGGCAGAACCTAGGTGACACAGCACGAGTACTTGCCCTGTAGGGATTTTTAATGTTTTAGCATCGAACTCTTAAGAGTAAATTGTGCGTTGTGTGTTACTGAGAGAACAGTATCCATCACTGGGAAATAATACACAAAGAGGACCCCAGGCCGCCGAAGGGACCCATTACTGCTATCGCATCATACCTTCCAGAGGATGCTTATGTGTCCCCTCAAGTTTTGGGTCTTGCTCTATAGTTTTTGCATCCATCGTGAAACCAACACGGCATTGAGAAGACACTATTTTTATTTTTGTGCCTTAAAAGAAAGAAATTTGCGCGAGGAAAAGTATAGTATTGGCTACTGACGTTTTTATCTAAAGGTAGCCGGCCGTTACGCCAAATCACTGTCTCTTAGGTGACAAGGTATTGACTCTACTTCGTGGAACGAAAAGAGTGCTTAGTCAAGCACGTACCTCTCCGGTCTCGCACATTTGTAGTCAACTTGTTTGAGGCATTTTTAACAAAACAGATGAAAACATATGAGCCCTGAAGTCGCGAGCAGATCGGTTACTTTTGCCTGCTAAAATCCTCACCTCTTTGTCAATAATGCAGTCTCATGCATTATGCAGTATCAAACGACAGCTATACTTTTCTCTCATCCACTCACGGCTTTTATATTGCTCTCTCGTGTGGCAAACGACAATTGAAACAAATTTAAATTCTCTACTATCAATTAAAAAAAATACGAGCTATCGGCAACTTAGAGCTGACGGATAGTTGCGCGCTTTACTTCAAATCGTACGGGATTCTTGAAATACAGATGCTCTACAAATACAAATTAACGCTTGAAGTTTGCCATCAACACCGGTCCGACGAAAAGTCGTTAGAATCAGAATATCATGGAAAAAGGAGGTCATAAGACTTAAGGAAGAATATTATAATCAAGCCTCGAACGCGAACGAACTACGGGTACCGAAGATTAAGCTATCAGATACCAGATCTGATAAACCACTATCCAATGATTAAGGATGTATTAACAAATGCTCGTTCTCTAAACCAATTTAAGAAAATACTGAAGAATATGTATTTGAACGAAGAGCAGCGCTCTAAATCTTTTTTAACAATTTTTTTGAAGACGACAGTTTCAGTCATGTTTATGTATTTTGGGTGTTTTATGTTTATGTGTTGCGTATATTAGATTTTTTTCAACAATGCGTTGCTGGTAGAACTGTATAATTAATCTTGTTCGTATTTTACGCCTGTAGAGACTTTTTGTGTGCAAAAAAAGCGTTTTTAATTTTTCTTTTCCTTTAGGAGTGCTGTTAAACATGTTTTTTTTTCTCATCCCTTTCCAAAGAGTGTTCCTGTTTTTTTCTTCTTTATCTGTACATGAGTGCCAACCGCTGCTTGCCGCAGGGTGGCGTGACCGCGTCAGGCAGTTTACTGCCTTCAGTCACGTCCCCAAAGACAATGATGTATTATTATCTGTCTCGTATATATATATATATATATATATATATATATATATATATATATATATATATATATATATATATATATATCATACAGTATAGAAAAATAAACATATTTGGTTACTAGAGGTAAAATGCAAAGTTGTGAAACGCTTCATTAAGCCATAGATTTATTCTGAGTCGACGTTTCGGACAGGGACTTGAGAAAGGACAGGCTCTGTCCGAAACGTCGACTCAAAATAAATCTATGGCTAAAATTAACACAGACATAATGGTTCGTTAACGCATGCCTAAATAGATCTGCTGGCTATACAGCCTACATCAAACTTAAGTTCTGGTGAATAGGCCTCGCATAAAGTACGGAAACGAAACAATACACTTTAAAATAATTTTCTTGATTGTCCATGCGTTTCCAGTATATGTGATGAAAAAAAATCTCCATATGATGAGTGGTTTTAGCCGTACCTCTTCGTCTTGTCTCTGTTTGCAACGTAGTAGCCAGCAGGAAACATATTGCTTGTTCTGCGATTTTCTTTCGCGCCTTTTTTTTTTGGTTCCTCGCTGCTTTGTATCCGCTAAGGGGCATTTAGGAGAATGGCGCCTTGAGTGTTTATAAGCCATATAAGCGTCAATATAATTATTTTCTAACTTTGTCAGTCTTGTCTAGATTACAGAGTGTGTAAATTGATTTGGCAGTACATTTAGAGCACACTTAAAGGATATGTGAAGCTGTGCTTTAAAGGCGTTCATTTGTGAACACCCAAGGACGAATACAGCTTTTCTCTCCCTGGATTTTTGTATACATAAGAGGAGTTAAAATGATGTGCCTGAAATCATGTCACACCGAAGGCCAAGCATAAAGAAAAACGAAAACTTCTCTGGCGATAAGGACGTATATCTTTCGTACCAGGGTTCAATCAGCCGAGTAAGTGGTAGAGTGAACGAACGAATCAATGAACTTGAGTTTCGCCGTGACGGTTCATACTGTTCATACTGTTGCAGACTTCAGCTTGTAAGCAAGCAACTGCAGCAGTATTTATCAAACTCAAGCCATGCTGTAACAGAATGAAGGTGATCCTCGAGACTTGAGCGACGCTGACTGCAGTGTTCCCGTGGTGTTTTTTCGCCAAGAAGCAGTCATATCGCTCGGGTATCTGTGATCCTTAGCTGTGTGCTGACACCAGAAACCCTAATAAGGTTGTAAAAGCTGCAAAAGAATTTTGAAAAATCCTGCAAAGTGGTCTTCTACTGCGAGGCAATAGGACAGGTTCTTCTGTTTGCGAAAGTTGCTGGTAATAAAATTTCGGACATAATTACCGTATCTCGTAATATGCTGACCAGCAAGTAGCATCCCAAGCAGCACAAGTAATCGGCCCAATGTTGCAACAGGATGGTTCCATCTAGGTGCTTTGTAGGGCCGGCCTCTGCCAATACGATTCCAATATCGGGGCAATTACCTTGGGTTGTTTTGGTGACTGAACAGCTGTCATTTTAGCGTGCACCACCTTGTGGGCGTGGAATCCTAGCTTCCCGTAATCAAATATACTTTAAAATTTGGGTGTGTAACTCTTATACTGTAATCTAGGACACCGCACACTTTGCACACTAAAGGTTGGCCCTGCCTAGAAAATCCAGTCTCAATGGATAAACTCCTGACGGAATTGCACTAGGCATTTAAAACCAGAAATACAATGTGTTCGTGTAAAAACTAACCTCGAAATTTATTATATAAAGAAAAGACCGTAGGCGTATAAACTAAAGAAGAACAGAGCTTCCATGCTAAAGTATTTTTGCGGGTTGAAAACTATATATATATATATATATATATATATATATATATATATATATATATATATATATATATATATATATATATATATATATATATATATATATATATATATATATATATATATATATATATATATATATATATATATATATTACGCTTCCGACAGGCTGCGTAAGTCAAGAAAGTCAGAGAGAACTAGCGTAAGCATTTTCATCGGACGGGGCGTGCAATCGGGCGTTCTTTTACTAGCAGTTACGCAACCCATGTGGCTACACGCGACCACGTTTTTGGCACGAGCGATGCCAGCGCCATCCTTTGGACGCTGTGTTTAACGGAGAGACGAGAGCTTCCTGCCATGGAGGAAATCCCTTCCGAGCTCTCAAGTTGGTTATGTGACCCACGCCCTCACCCTTGCATTAACGGTTTCGCCCCCGTCAGGGGACCGGAATCCCCATGCTAGAAGTCCTCCTCTCCCAGCTTCTTCTGGCTGGGAGCCCCCCAGCGCCCCAGCTGCTCGTGAGGCCCACGTGTGACCACCAGGAAACGTTGGAAATAGAGCTTGTGGTTTTAGAAGTTGTAAGACCATTGAAACCGCGAAAACACCTACGCCTGAGAGAGAAGCTACCCGTAAAACTGCAGATGCCTGTAATCTATAAACACGGTACAATGTTATAAATCAATCATTTGATTAGATGGATTAATGCAATGCACAGTTTTAGCTGCGATTCTTGTTTTCGTTGCGAATTTGAACCAACCACGTCATAAAATAAAAACCGAGGCAAATGCGTTCACCATCTCCGAAAAAAAAAATCGTAACAGAATACTGCCGAACCTACTCTTGTTTTAAAAAACGAAGTCAGCGTGTGGTTGTATTCCAATCAGGCTCCTCACAATTTTTCTGATTACAATTTTCGGGCAAAAATAAAAGCTGCTGTAGAACAGAGGACGTTAGTTGGTACAATACAACCTACTTTTCCGTGTAGTTGTCAATGGCAAGCGAACCATCGAATTCCTATACCTGGTAGTAATATCTTTGCAGAAAGGAAAACCTCCAGGGCAATATTTATTCACAAAACATCAGCGTCATCGTGGAATCCATGCTGGTACACAAGCCGCATGTCATTCTTATCCATTTTTGGTTTCTTTTTCTCGCACTGATTTAGTCTTGCCTGCTAACAACGAGTACCGTGAATAGAATTTAAGGTTTACCTTGACTGCCAAGAATAAGGCACAAAACATGAAAATGGCTATCTTCGATGGACTTGCCCTCAGAGAAATGTATTCATATTGTATTTTCATCTCAGTGCAGTTCGAAACTGTCAAAAGTGGCTCGCATAGATGGCTCAGCAGGCCATTTTTAAAACCCTTTAAGAATAGCGTCCAATCTGCCAATCAGCATGCACGAATATACTCTTCGGTGATCCATAAAGTCGTCGTAGTTGCTAGAGCTTTAAAAGAACCCCATCCCTACCGACAGCCCCACGCAGTCTGTCCTTATTTATTAACTGCTCTACTTTTTTTTTACCTGAACTGTGCAAACACATGTATGTTCACAGCAGCAATTTCTTAAAACCTGATAATCGCCGGTTGAAAACATGTAATGTAAACGCTGTTTCCAATTGCACCCATGGGCCTTGGCTAGGTCTGAGTAATGTGTTCATTGAATTCAATAAGTTAACTCGCAGCGTGCTGCGGTCAAACTACAATTCCTATTCTTGCATTTTATTTGCTTCCGTTTGGCAAGATAGCTCTGCGGAGCAAAGAGAATTTGTGCGGAAACAAATTAGATTCTCCAAAATATATAAGTAGGATACACGCCAGAGTCTTTGTTCAACAGGTCCAATATTTCCTTTGCTAAAGACGTGAAGACGGCATTTTCATCGCAAGAAGGAGAACTTTCGAAAAAGTTTTGCGGTTTTAAATGGCAAAATTTCGGGGACACGTTTCAGGCGTCTCCATGAAATCCGTGAGACAGCTCTGTCGCAAATGTGTCTAGTGGAAATTATTGCATCCTAAGAGCATCTCCTTCGCTGGAAGTAACACGACTCCGTTCCGCGGGAGCGTCTTCCAAGGGTCTAGGAATGCCAGCATGCCTGAAATTACCGTCTCGAAAGTGATGGAGCGTGAGGAAGGCGGCAGATTGCGACTCGAGTAATTATAGCTGAAGGCTTCCTCGCTGGCCACTGTAAGCATCGATTTTAAAACCGCGAATCTGTAAACTGCACCGTTTCTGCACCAGTCGTCGCCTCCGAGAAAAGTGCTCTCGGCAGCCTCAATCTGTCGTCCCCATTACAAAGAGCGCCCGCATACTCCAGGAGCTGGTCCTTTCCTGAACGGCACAGAGTTGCGAAGTTCAGGAAGTTTCTGTTGCACAAAAAAAGTATCCGTTTGCTACAGTTATCGCCTTGTGACAGAAGAAAATAATCTCAGGGTTTTTCAATTAGGCCCGTGACAATAACTGTTGAAAAAGAATGCCGAGATCTGAGAGAATAAGAAAACGCAGCAATGCATTTTATTGAGTATAAAGCATTTTGCCGTTCCGAGCTGCTCTTGAATTTTCTGTCAGTTGGACAGGCAGTTCTACGAAGTGCTAATATTGCGGCATAAAGTCGTAGGCATATATACAGGAAGAAAAGATGTCAATCAAAAGCAACCAACCAGAGGAGAATTTTCGCACCCGTAAGTTTTAGTGAGGCAAGAAGCATTTTTTTTTCTTCAACCTATCTCAAACAGAGGAACGATCGTAACAGCGTAGTCACTTACCACGAAACACTTGCTCTTTCTGTGAAAGCGACTGTAAAATAAATTTGAAAACTAAGTAAAGCGCTACTCTTTAGTACAGGGTATTCCTCAGAGCACTACCAATGTTTTGTTTTTCAGCGGAGAAAGCTGCTTTGATAAGGAAATCGCGAATGAAGTTCCTTATATCCTCCCACAGTTATGGGTCCCGGCACTAGGAAGAGGTTACGTTACTTTTATGACGTGTGTTCACCGGAGCGATTGTTCGACTTCCGAGAATCTGTGCCGTCCACAGCTGATGTTCGGAGCCAGGTGCGTACATTGTGCATATTCACTACGCACAGGTGTTCGTGTCTGATTTTTATGCTTGTGGCGTGGTTTGCGCTTTTCGTTTTTATTCTGACACTCTACGCATATTACCCTTACGGTCGCCACGCTGCTTTACCAACATTTCTAAGGTACTTGGCCGTTGACGGCCAAATAGTTGTGTACGAGAAAGCGATGAACTATTCCCCGAACGGCGAAGCTTTCACACCACAGGCGTACTTGAGCGAATCCATCAGAGGCGTCGTCACGACTGTTTCGCTTTTACGGGACTTTCTGGCTTATAAAGTTTATGTTTACGGGAAAATGACACACACAAAAAAAGGAATGTCAATTTGTGGAGCTCAGCTAGCGGTCCAGCTTTTTGGTTAATTTTCTCTTCCGGGCAAAATGGAATTGTTGTCCACAAGGCAAGAGAGAAGGAGGTGATTGGCCTGACTAAATCTTGTCCTCGCATTGGTCCGTCAGCAGGACCGGTATTGCAATTTACAATACAGAACACTGACTGCAGCAGCTACAATATTATTCCTCTGCGCTGCGGAAGAAACAAAAAACAATACAATAGCCTCATATACACTAAATCATACAGAAAATTATATAGAAAATTGGATACGAAAATACTTTTTCCCAATACTCTAGGACATACAAGCAAACTGAAGTGCTGAATGCAACGAGCGAAAGTATAGTTGGATTGCCTTCTGTCCTGTGCTTCCAGCCAAGCGTGCGCCACTTAAAAAAGTCTCGAAAGTAGTCTCAGATGCAGCTCAGGGGAATGGGGAAGTGAAGTACGAGCGAATGCATTGCTGCCAAAGGAGAGCTGCGCTTTGCGCTCACATGGGGAATTGTGACCTTACAGTCGAGGGTCGGAAAAGAACAGGGGGTACTAATGCATCTCTTCCGCCTAGGAGAGACGGTAGCTGGGCGATCCCTTCTCCAGCGGCTCTGCAAGAGATATGAGTCTATCGAAGGCCTACTTGATACTTAATACTCTTAGTTCTTTGGGCCTTAATGTCCGAAGGCAAAGGAAACGGTTGGGTTGTTTACATTTCTGCCAGATCTGAACGGCTTGCACGCATCGCATTGTTGGCCCGCTGGCGATCTTGGTTTTAGAGTGAAATCCTATCTGTGCACGGTCTTGCACGCTCACTAGCCGGCCGGGCACTACCCCTTTTTCTTTGTCTAACCGCTCGTTTTCTTGAATAAAAGGTTAATATACCACGCTATGTAGAATCTACATGTTGTCAGAAGTGGGTGGTTACCGGTCGAGCAATACAGCCGAGGGCCGAAGAGCGATCGGGTAGCAAGCCAACCCGGGAGGCTCGAAGTTCCATCGGGATAGACCCATGAACGAAGAGCAGCAACCTCGCCCGCTGCCAGCCATTCCTGTCAGAAGGCTACTGCCACCTCCAAGTGCCCTGGGCAGTACTGGAGACATCTGGCAGAGCTGGAAGGCATGGAGGCAAGAGTTCGAGCTCTTCGCAACTGCAGCCTAAATGGACCAGCGGCCTAAAGAGGTACAGGCAGCCACATTTCTCATTACTATCGGAGAGAACGTGCGCAAAACTTACAACACTTTCGGATTTGAAGCTGAAGAAGAAAAGGGTGACATTGAAATACTGAAGTGAATGTTCGAAGCATTCTATAAACCAGCGCGAAACCTAGCGTATTACGTGTTTCGAATTGGAAAGCGTGACCAGAAAGAAGAACATTTCGACTTTTAGTCAACAAAACTGCAAGTACTCGCATGGCTGTGAATTCGAAGAGCCGGAACAACGCATGCTACGGATAACCCGCCGCTCAGGCGCACATCCTCTGTGGATGCGAAAATAACTTACCCCCACGGGTCCTACTGCCTGCTCTATCTGCGGAAAGCTGGGACCAACTCTTCACCCAGCCAGACAAGACCACTCAACTTGCACTCATTTCGTGGGCCCAGGACGTCGCCCCCACCCACCTGGGGGCAACAGAGGACCCACCTGCCCTAATTCTCTGCACCTGTGGCAAATTAAGTTGTGTCGCTCTCTCTGAAGACAAGAATCATTCTCGGGATGGGAGACAATAAACTT
The DNA here is from genome assembly GCA_030143305.2 of Amblyomma americanum. Lineage (NCBI taxonomy): Eukaryota > Metazoa > Arthropoda > Arachnida > Ixodida > Ixodidae > Amblyomma > Amblyomma americanum. The sequence continues at coordinate 42,484 of JARKHS020026560.1, read as the reverse complement.
CAGGAAAGACTTCTTTCAGAAAAATTCTTATTTTGCGATAACTGTTGAAATGTACCGAGCTCGGGAACAGGTCAAAGAGCAAAGCGATGAAATTCAGTCTCGTATGAAAAGTCAGGTGGAATTCAACACAGCTTCCTAAGTGAAAAGAGGTTGTTACCCGCCGCGGTGGCTCAGTGCTCATGGCTCTCGGCTGCTGACCCGAACGACGCGGGTTGGATCTCGGCCGCGGCGGTAGAATTTTGACGGAGGTGAAATTCTAGAGGCCCGTGCAGTGTGTGATGTCAGTGCACGTTAAAGAACCCCAGGTGGTCGAAATCTCCGGAGCCCTTCACTACGGCGTCCCTCATAGCCTAAGTCGCTTTTGGACGTTAAACCCGATAAACCGTAAACCGAAAAGTGGTTGCTGCAGTTATTGTAATCCAAGAGTTCACTGGACCAGGGAAGCATATGCCCCGCAAAGGGACGCACGTGGGTAAAATGCATCAAACAAAATCATTTTGCAGCGACATGCAGAGCCAAGAGCGTAATTCTTGCCGCGAAAAAGCAAAAGCTGGCGTCACTCGAAGCCAATGAAGAGCAGACAGGCTGACGATTTCTGGGTGCAGACGTGATCGCGAGGCAGCAAGGAAGATGATCTCTGGACCACGATTGTGAAAATAGGACGAACACCTGTTGTCCGCAAGCTCGACACAAGCGCGAACTACTCAGTCATAGCCCAGTCATCTGCAGAAGATAACGCAGAAGTAACGTGTAAACTGCGCAGTGGTTCTGAAAAAGTTTTTTGGCTTTCAGTAGAAAGCAACAAAATGCATTCGCCTTCATACGCCTTTCATTAAGTGAATGCTTGAAACAGATTTCTTCGTAGTGGAAGACTACGTATCCGTGACTCTGAGCACCTCGGCCGCAGAGAAGATGGCCTTTGTTTGTCGAATTGCTTCATCGGAGCAGCAAGATTCCTACGACGCATTCAAGCCTTATGAACATGTTTTCGCCGGGTTATGAGAGCTGAAGGATGCTGTCTACCACCTGAAGCTCAACACGGGTTACCAAGGGGTGGTCAAGTCAGCACGCCGGATACCGTTTGCAGTCGAGGACACAGAGAAGTAGGAACTGGACCGCACGGAAGCAGCCGGAGAAGTTTCCAAGGTGGCGGAGCCAACAGAGCGGTCCTGCCGCATGGTTATTGTAGGAAATAACGAGAAGGTAAGAATCCGCCTTGATCCATCGCAATTTAACAAAGAGCTGCTGAGGGAACATTATGCTATGTCAACGCCAGAAGACATTGCACCGTCTCTGAGGGGATCACTGTGCTTTAGGACTATCCATGCCGCTACAATGTTTTCTCAGATAAAACTGGACTAAGAAAGCTCCCCAATTTGCACGATAAGTACTCCGCACGGTCGTTGCCGGTTCCTACGTGTACCGTTCGGTATTTCTTCAGCTCCGGAAATATTCCAGCGACATTATAGTCTGGGGTATAACTAAAGCAGTTCATGACACAAGCCTCTTGTCAACGATCTGCGAAGATGTAAAGAACACAAATACAAACTAAACCACAAAAAGTGTAATTTCTTGCAAGAAGCTGTGAAGTACTGTACCTCGGGCACGTGTTTACGCGAGATAGGTTGAGACTGGATCCAGAGAGGCTGGAAGGCATTTTTCCCGTGCAGGGGAAAACCAGAAAGAGTGGCAGACATTCCTGGGTATAGTGAATTTCCTCTTGAGCTTAATTTGAACATGCAAAACACAGCTTCGCTTCGAGAACTCTTCAAAAAGAATGCCGCATTAGTTTGTGAGGAAAGACATCAAGAGGGCTTTGAGATTACCTTGAGAGCGCGACGCACTCGCAAAAGCTCCTTGATACTTGGCGTACTGCCACAAGGGAAAACCAATCACCCTATCAGTAGACGCCAGCCAAAGTGGAATTGATGCTGGGATAATACAGGATGGGCACCCATTAGCATACTCATCCCGCTCGCTGACAGAAAGTCGGGAAAGATACGCTCAAATACAGAACGAGATGCTCGCAATCGTCCGCGGTGGTGAAAAGCAATACAACCTGTCAAGTAAGCTCCAGGAAAACAACTCTTCATCGCTGACAAGTTGTCACGTTCTCCCGAATAACGCACAGCTCGATGAACTCTGTTTTATGATAACGGGATCGCGTGTCTTCAAGTTTCCGACAGGCGCCTGGAGCAAGTCCTGCAAGAGACGGTGACCCAATCATGATGCAACTTCGGCAGCACGCAAGCACAGCGTGCTCGAACGACAAGTCTGGCGTCACTCCCGAGGTATGCGGCTACTGGAGCTTCCGAGACGAGCTGCATACGGAAGATGGCCTCGTGTTCCGGAGCAATTGTTTCATTATCCCTGCCAGACTGCGCCGCGAGGTACATGGTTATGTTCATGTTGCGCACACAGGAGCAGAAAAAGAATCATGTGCCCGAACCGATAATCTTCTGGCCAAGCATGAGGAGCAATATTGAGGAAGTAGCTCGACAACTTCAAGCATGCCAAGGGTACTGTCGGCTGCAAACCTTCATGGGATCTGCGATGCGTGGCGGAGCTAAGCAAAACTGCACTGCTGCGCCATCGGTCGTCACAGCATGGTGTAGAGGCTCACTCACAGTACTTCCGCAGCAGGCGCGCCGTGAGCCTCGATAGCGCAGCAGTGCAGTTTTGCTTCGCTGCGCCACGCATCGCAGACCCCGTAAACTTTTGCGGCCGAAAGTACAAACCAAGAAATGTGCGACTGCCGCTGCTAAGCTATGACATTCCAACTCTGCTTTGGGAGTCTATGGGAGCTAATATTTGTCATGATGACGACGCCGAATAATTGGTTGATGGTAGACTTTTTGTTTTCTGAGAATCAGAGGCCTGTGCAGGCACCATCAGCGACCAAGGTGATTCCAACTTTGACCGACTTCTTTGCAGCACACGGCTTCCCAAGGCGGCCTTGCACTGACAACGGGCCACCATACAGCAGCGAGGAGTTAAATGATTGCATCGGTTAGATTGGCCTGCAACGTGTCTTGTTTAGTCCATGCCACCCTCGCTCAAATCGAGTGGCGGAACGAGCAGTACAGGAAGCTAGGAAGGTCTTAAGGCGGCTTCGTTTTGCACCGCTGAATTTTGTGCCACATTCCTTGAGTGACAAAACTTAATCCTTGTTACTCTTCTCTGAAGCCCCCTGTGCAGGGGTTAATGGGCTGACTCACAAGAACACTGCTTCCGCTGCCCACCAGCCACCTTCAGCCACGTACGGTGTCATCCAATACGGCGCAGCGACGTCTGCAAAAAATCAGGCGTAAACAACGCCACTTCTACTGAGGAGGTACACGGCCTCTTCCAAAGCTTCCCACTGGCTTGACCGCGACAGTGTGCCCTCGAGAGAGTGGTTCCCTGTCACGGTCGTAGAATCGACTGAGACCCCTCGAGCGTACGTACATCGTCGTAATGGAAGAGGGGCGACAGTTTATGCCTACAAGAGTGCAGCTCAGGCCGGCTCCTACTCCTTGTCTCAGATCCATGGAACACCCACACCACTGCCTCTTGTGCCAGCCTAAGACTTCTTCGAGTCACCATAATATACAGAACTTAAACTAATGCACCGCAGCCAACCCAAGCGTACACCTTCAGGGAGGTTCCCGCGCCAAACTTTAAATGTTTAGACGGAAAATAAAAAGGGCATGTGCGTGTGTGTGTGTGTGGAGGGGGGGGGGGCGGCGTAGTGCACAGTCGTGCACACGCTTAGCCGACCCTTTGCGTTTTCAATATAACCACTCGCTTTTTAGGCTAAAGGATTCATGCACCCCGCTCTGTCGACTCTTCAATATGCAGCTTGGGCTGCATAAGGATATGCTCTAATGCAATTGTCTTACTGAAGTCGGCTGATTGGTGTGAATTAGACTTCCACAGAATACAGAAGTTGTAGTGCAGTGAAATTCGCTAAGGAATGCCAGCTTAACTATTGAATAGTTGAGAAATCACGTGGATTGTTAAAGACAGTTGCCGAGTTCTCTACCTTTTGTCGTCTTCGCAAAATCTACATGTGCTCTCTTCAGACAAGTCATTCCACGTAGCGAGAAAAAGTTCATTTAAATGGCAGTTTTAAACACAGGATTCCAATAGTTTCAGATAAAAATAAAGTACAAAAACACGCATGTTTTCAGTCCTTCAACTGCAGCTGAATTAGCACGTGAATTTTTAATCATATTTTTTGTTTTAATTTTTTTGTCACTTGTACCACGAATGCGAACATTGTGAGCTAAAGGAAAAAAAAAATCTTTAATGTTTAATAATGCTGAAAACTTGCTGCATGGGGCTTTGTTTTCGTTAAGAGATGCGACGAGATTTATCTGGAGAGTTTGAAGCACGCATTTCTTTGAAAACGAAATTCGCAGAGTTTTAACACTGTTAGACCGAGTATGACGTGAGAAAGCACTTCGTTTCGAATTAACTTTGATGCGCAAGTGCTGCCTTAATTTGTCTTCCGAATTCGCTTGACTCTGGCCTGACATTGCAGAAAGTTGCCCTCCAAGACAATTTCTTTTGTACTTTCATGCAACCTGACCTCTGTCAAGCCACATCGTATCCAAGTGATTTCATCTCAAAGGTCAAGGGTCAAAGGTGAAGCGTCAATGGTTGACGCTTCATAGACGGATCGGCTTTTTCAGGATTGCTAGCGAAGTGGTGCTTTCGAACCAAAAATTGCTGTGACTTAGCTATGCTAGGCAATAAATATTGTGCGAAAGAACGGTTTTTTGCAGGTGGACGCCATCGCCACGTTGGTTGGCTGGTTTTTTTGGGGGGAGAAAGGAAATGGCGCCGTATCTGTCTCAAATCTCGGCGCACACCTGAACCGCGCCGTAATGGAAGGAATAAAGGAGGGTGTGAAGAAAAAAGGAAGAAAGAGGTGCCGTAGTGGAGGGCTCCGGAATAATTTCAACCACGTGGGGATATTTAACGTGCACTGACATTGCACAGCACACGGGCTCCTTAGCGTTTTTCCTCTATAAAAACGCAGCCACCGCGGTCGGGTTCGAACCCGGGAACTGCGGATCAGTAGTCAAGCGCCCTAACCACTGAGCCACCGCGGCGGGTAACCAACGCCACGTGCCTCAAAATGCGATTGAGGTGCCCGCTGGCCCAGGGGGGCATGTTATGCGCCTGTGTTTTACTCAAAATTAATGGAGTTTACAAGGCTGCTAACGCCAACGCCAATGAACGCCGACGGCTTATTACTCCAGTGCTGCGCTTCTTCCACTACGTTGTCAACGCCAACTCAGTCAGCGCACATCTCTCTGTCACCGCGGCCACGTATCTCAAAGAGAGACTGAGATTGGTCCACTGGGGACCCAGGGATGGCGCAGTATTTGCGCCTCATGATATCCTTGGACACCTGAACCGCGCCGTCAGGGAAGGGATCAAGGAGGGCGTGAAAGCAGAAAGGCAGCCGAGGTGCCGTAGTGGCGGGCTCCTCGAATAATGTTCGACCACCTGGGCGATCTTTAACGTGCAGCTGACAGTCGCACACCACACGGGCGCCTTAGCGTTTCGCGCTCCAATAAAAATGCAGCCGCCGCGGTCAGGTTCGAACACGGGACCGATAGCATTGAGAGGTCCACGTGAGCCGCGTGGGGGCGCCGCCACCGCCAAGTGCTCACGTGGTTCGTCACGTGACCAGCCACGTGGTGCGTAGCAGCTGCTGCAGCCGGCGGCGCGGCGCGCCGGCGAGACCGAGCTGCAAGAGCATGTGCGCGTGCGCCGTGTCAAATGGGACGAAGATGAAGGAGGAACGCCCAGCGAAACGGAGCGGCGAAAGACTGACTTTGCAATTCGACTGAGCAAGTTCCAGTCAGCCAGCTGCAGCTATCTAGTCACTCCAGGTTTAACCAGAGTGTGATGACCCCCATAATGCGCAGGTCCACACGGGACGGAGAGGCAAAGAGACACCGTATGGCTCAGTTTAAACAAACAGGTATATTCAATAATTACACATGATTAAGGTTATACATCAGAGGCTGGGGCGTCCGAGCTTACGTGCCGACGACTTCATGGGGGCGATGGAGTGGCTCCGGAGTTGGGCTCGAGCGGTTGCTGGCAGAAGCTGCACGCCGTCGGGCTTCGGCGCTGAAGGCCCTCTTGGCGAACGATGTCGTCCTCAGCTCAGACTGGACTGGACTGCATCCGTTTACATGTGCTTTTAAGCACTTGATTAACAAAGGACTAAGGGCGGTCATTTCCAGTGGCCCGCCCAAAGCATCAATTCTCCAATCAAAAATAACATGCGAGATGGGGACAACCCCTTGGGTTGGGCTTAGCCTCGAACCCAGAGTCTGTTAACAATACAAACTAAATAAACAACAAAAACGCCACCACTCTCTCTCAAGTGAGAGTATACACAGGCTCTCTCTTCGGAGCTAATCCTTGCCTCAGGCATGCATACCGCCTCCCACCATCGGTCCGCGTCGCTCGTCAACAACAGAGGAGGGGGCGAAAGGGCCCACGATGCTGCCGCGCTACCGACGGCGGGACACAGCTAATAAGCATGAATGGGTTCGTCTGTTGCTCCGGGAAACCAGACTAAGGGTCGCCCCTGTCTTCCCACATTCTTGGCGAGTCTTGCCTGTCCGCCATGACAGGTGTCCGTCACGGCCCTTCTGGGAATGCGCTTTTGTTCACGAGGCACGGCGGGAAGCTGTGGGTGCCTTCCCGGCGATAGCCCACGTCGTAAGGGGAAGGAGGGGGGGCTAGGGCTTTCACTTGGGCGCACAAACATACCACCGCATCGTGGTCTCGCCCCCCCTCACGTGTTGAGTCCGAGGGAAAGAATGTTGTCTTCGCGGTAGCGCATAGCGTCGGCTGTGGTACGGCGCGCTCTGGCCCGCTGACAGCTCCCTTGTCCTGGAATGTGCCCGGGAGGGCCGCACCTGGAACGGCCACGCAAATTGGGGAGGATAAAGCCTGTTTCCCCGCGGCGGCGGCGGCGGGTCCGGTTTTCTGGTCGTCACTCAAAGAGCATGGCTGGGTAATTGATGATGCCGCTGTCACGGCGGCGGGTCCCTTCGTTCTGGTCGTCACTCAAAGTGCATGGCTGGGTAATTGATGATGCCGCTGTCATCTGGGTCTCCGTCTACGCCGCGCCGTGGAACGCGGAACCTCGCAGCACACACAAGGAATGCACCTCGCAGCACACACAAGGAATGTACCTCGTAGCACACACAAGGAATGTACCTCGTAGCACACAAGGAATGTCACACTCGCTCACCCTCCAGAAGAATGTTCTCCGAACATTTGAGTCCACGCAGCTCCCCTTGTCTTTCTGAATCGCCTCGCACAGTGCGTCCGACAAAACACTTTTCGCTGCACTCAACACCACTGCACAACACCATATGCCTCCGCTGTCATAACTGGCGTCTCCAGGGGCAGCACTGATCTTCTTTTACAGATAAACATGAAACTCAGCACCCAAGCCTCTCCTTTCTAGTCCAAACTGGACGAAATAAATTTACCACAGTTACAAAGGAGCTCCCACTTCTAGCACGATCACGGCACAGACAAAAATATAGATAACGAAAGGAAGTAGGGCAGGTTCTGCATGCGCTCCGCATGCTCTCCTGTGAAGGTGTTACTTAATGACAGAAAGGTTTAACTACCAACTCCGATAACTTAACACATAAGCACATAGCAATGTTATGAGCTGCGGCATTACACAATTCTAACCAGTTCACAACTCCGCTCTGTTTACGCCATTAGTCCGACTTAGCTTTCCGATTTCGCAGCGGATATCGGCCTTCATGAGTCATACTAAGTAAGTCTGTGCCCCTTTGTCTGCTTTGGGACTCGCGAGGGCTCGTGGCAGGAGCCTCTCCTGGCGTTATCTGCGCGGCAACCTCGCGCGCTTCTTCTTCTAGCAATGCATGAAGTAAATCCGGTGGCATTCCGGCCGTCACCTCGGGCGCCTGCCGAACAAATGCAGGAGAGGGCGTTTCTTGCGAACTATCTGCGCGCTCCGCTTCACTTCTGTCCCCATCAAAATCCGCGCTTTCCCTTTCCTCATTTCGTGAATACTGAACCGGTGCCGACTTGAGGCGATTTGCGTGTATCCTTATCAAACGCCGGTTCACGTCTCGGACTCTGAAGTTTACCGGAGAAAGCTTCTCGACAACCTCGCACGGTCCTCTCCACTTCGTCTGGAACTTACGAGCTAGCCCAATCTGCCTTTGGCAGTTTTCAATGTACACGCTGTCCCCCACATCAAACGGCGCGTCTCTAGCACTGCGATCGTGCACCTCCTTCCTGCGCTTCGCCGCTTTCTTTAAGGACTCCTTTGCGATGTCCCTCGCCACTTGCAAGCGCGATTCTAGCTCAACCTTATAGTCGTCCAGTGAAGCGTATGGGACACGACGGGGGCCCTCTGGCACTTCACTAGGCTGGTCCGGGTCTCGGCCGTAGAGAAGAAAGAATGGCGATTCGCCCGTGCTCTCGTGTGCTGCGGAATTGTAGGCAAACATTGCATACGGGAGCCACAAGTCCCAGTCCCGCTGGTCGCGCGAAACAAAATGCGACAGGAACCCGGCCACGGTTTGGTTCAGTCGCTCCACCGCGCCGTTGCAAGCCGGATGGTACGGTGTTGTCTGCTTCTTAGCGATCTTAAGCAGCTCGCAAACTCTCCTCATTAGCTGCGACACGAAGTTCGTTCCCCGATCTGTCAAGAGTTGCCTCGGGGGTCCATGTCGGAGCACGATCTGTTCGACAAATGCTCTTGCAACCGTGTCTGCCTTCTGATCTGGGAGTGCTACCGCTTCCGCGTATTTTGAAAGGTGATCGACAAATACTAAAATGTACTTGTTTCCGGAAGTGGTCGTGGGCAAGGGGCCCATTATGTCCATACCTGTCCGCTCGAAGGGAGCCGAAACCTCAGGGAACGGCTGAATTGGAGCTGGTCTTCGTCCCTTGGGTGTTTTTCTTTCGAGACAGGAATGACACTTCGCACAGTAGTCTCTAACATCCTGTCGCATGCCACTCCAAAAGTACAAACGCTCCACACGCCTGCGTGTCTTCGCTACGCCAAAATGACCGGCGCATGGCGCATCGTGAAACGCGCGAAGAACCCTTTCTGTCCACGACCGAGGTATGACGACTCTCTCCCAAGCGGTTTTCTCTGGTCTCCCTTTCCTGGTTGGCCTCGTGCGCCGACACAGGGTGCCGTCTTTGCCAATGAAATAACCTAGCTGTTCGGGGTGAGACGGTGCGCCCTCTAAGCTTTCGATTATTCGCTTCAGGTCAGGATCTTTGCACTGCTCTGTGCGTAATTCGGCGGGGTCGACTACGGGGACAAACTCATCTATAGCTGCCACGGCAGCTGTGCGGCTGAGTGCATCAGCATTCAGATGTGTCTTTCCTGACTTGTGCTCAACTTCAAAGCAGTATTCCTGCAGGTGTAGATTCCATCTAGCGAGTCGCGAGCTAGGGTCCCTGACACTCATCACCCATTTCAGAGGATGGCAGTCTGTGACTAGCTTGAATTTGCGGCCGTAAAGGTAGCATCTGAAGTGCTTTACTGCCCAGACAACGGCGAGGCACTCCCTTTCCGTAGCTCCGTACTTTTGCTCTGTGGGGCTCAGCTGTCGGCTAGCAAAAGCAACGGGATGTTCTTTGCCCTCGATAACCTGAGATAGCACGGCACCAACTGCGAACTTTGACGCATCTGTGGCCATAACGAAGGGCAAACTAAAATCCGGGTGGCGCAACAGCGGTGCACTCATTAGCTTCCTTTTCAGGGCCCCAAAAGCATTCTCCGCGTTTTCGTCCCAGCGAAAGGCGACATTTTTGGCTGTTAAGGCGGTGAGCGGCTTAGCGAGCTTGGCGAACTCCTCTATGTGCCTTCGGTAGTAACCGATCAGGCCGAGAAACTGCCGGACCTGGCGGACGCTAGTCGGGGATGGAAAATCCGAGACACACCTTAGTTTCTCAGGGTCCGGTCGCACGCCGTCAGCTGAAACAACGTGCCCGAGGTATTTCACCTCGTTTTTGAGGAATTGGCACTTAGAGGGCTTCAGCTTGAGACCCGCTGCTCTTAGTCGCACCAAAACCTGCTCAATATCGCGCAAATGGTTATCAAAACTGTCACTGTATATGATAATGTCATCCATATACACGAAGCACAGCCTCCCCAGAAGACCTGCCAGGATAACATCAGCGGTTCTCTGCCAGACAGCAGGGCTGTTGGCCAGACCCATCGGCATTCTTTTCCATTCATAGTGCCCTGAGGGCGTGTTGAATGCCGTTTTCTCGGCATCTGCCGGATCCATTGCTATCTGCCAGAATCCCGCCGCCATGTCCACTACCGTGAAGTACCTGGCAGAGCCCAGCTGAGAAAGCGTCTCCTGTATATTGGGGATGGGGTATGGATCGATGCGAGTTACGGCATTTAGTTTGCGGTAGTCCACTACCAATCGATACGAGCCATCTGGCTTTTCCACCAATAGTGCTGGTGCTCCCCAGGGTGACTTTGAGTGTTCGACAATGCCGCGATCAATCAGGTCCTGCACCTGCCGCTCCATCTCCTCACGTTGGGAGTAAGGAATCCTGTACGCACGCTGGTAAACGGGCGATGAAGTGCCGGTTTCTATCCTGTGCTTTATAACGCCACAGCAGCCCAAATCCAGGTTGGACGCGGCGAATACCTCCGAGTAGTCGTTCAGCAAACCAGCCAGAGCCTCCCTCTCCCTGGATTTTACGTGAGAAAGATCGAACGACACCTTTGGAGCAGCCGAAGGACTAGCATGCTCTACAGTTGCGAGTACCGTATCGGTGGGCTCACGTTGCTCTATCGCAGAGGTGAAGAAAGCCAATGTTTTGTTCTTGGGAAGGCTCAGTGGCTGCTGGCTACAGTTAACCACCCGTAGGGGCACTCTGTGGGCGTCATTAACTGTCACGAGGCACGCGGCTGCCTTCAGGCCATTGCTGAGAGAGTCGACCGGCTCAAGCACTCCCACGGCGCCGCTCTCTACATCTGAAGGCACAAACGCGTACAAAATGTGCTCCGACCAAGGAAGGACGACCGCCTCCTCGACCAGCCGGACGGCAACCCGCGAATATACCTTCTCCAATGATCCCACTGTTTGACGGGTGTCAATATCGGTAATGCGAATCTCAGCCCCTCTCCTGTTCAAAAACGGAACTTTTGAGCCGCCCGCATTAACCTCTTCCTCAGAGAATGAGACTACTACCTTCCCTTTTCTCAAAAAATCCTGCCCTAATATACCTGACACTCCGTTTGGCAGAGACACCGTGTCCGGGCATACGTAGCAGGGGTGCTCCAATGCAATTCCGCCGAGAGAGAAGTGTAACCGGTAGAGTCCACTTATGCCAAGAGGATCCCCCGTTATGCCTACAAATTTGGTTGCCATACCACCAGACGCTTCCAACACCTCGCGGTCCCCCTTCCTTCGAAGCGTGTTAAAACTGCTCTCCTTAAGCAATGTCACCTTTGACCCCGTATCTATCAACAATTCCATGCAACAACCATTTAACTTGCAACGCACAACAGGGCATGCCTCGTCGGCCACACAAACTACCACCACCTCATCATCCACTGCTCCCTCCCCACGCTCCTCAGGCTGGGGAGGACTAACTAGTTTTTTGTCTCGGTATCTGGAGCCCCGCTGTAGGCTTGCTTAGGGCGTGTCTCGCCTGCTTCTCTTTGTGGCTCCCCACGGCGCACGTTTTGGCAGAACCTGGCGATGTGTCCGCGACCCTGGCAAGCGAAGCATACGATTTCTTCAAAATCTCGCATACCGCGCCTGTAGCTTTGTGGCGGTCTCCGGTTTCCAGCGAATGAGCGCTGTTGAGCGCGCGCTTCAACCTGGCGTTCTACCTGCTGAGATAGCAGCTGTTCTAAGCGATCTAATCGCTCTGTCAAGAGAGCAACCTCAGGGTTGAGCACCGCTCTCTCTATGACGCGCACTCTCGCTGCGGCTGTCGTTAACGCCTCATTTCGTTCCTCATCCAATGCGGCCTCCACGGCTTGGTCGAAATTGCTCGGCTTGCGCGAGAGCACGAACCGGCGCACGGGGTCTTGCAGACCAGCCACGAACAAAGCGGTCATTTCCTCTTTAAGTATATCCTCCGCGTATTTCTTCTTTAGCTGGTCTCCTTCCTCCTCCCTGCTTAACGTATCGCGCGCTAAGCGCTGAAGCCGCGACGCAAACGTTCGCACGTCCTCCCCTACCATCTGTACGGCGTCACGGAACCTCTGTACCCGCACGTGACGTGGTTCAGTGTCGAAATGCTCAAACGCGAGCTTCTTAAATTCCGCAAATGATTTTGTGGATTTTACTTTTTCGTCTCGCCATGCAAAATCATGAGCAGCTCCTGCCATCTTACACCTCGCCATTCCCAGCATTTGAGCATCGGACCATCCCCCCATTTTCCCAATCTCTTCTAGCATGGAAAAGAAATCGCAGATTGGAACCCCTGTCTTATCTCCCGTAAACGTCGGAATGACGCTTCCTAATGCCAGCATGCTTGCTCCGAGCGACGGCTGTGGAGTGGGAGCTCCCTCAGATAAAGACATTTTTTTTTCAAGCCCTCCGGTGCCTCAAGCCTCTCAAATGGGGGTAAAAGTCCCACAATCAGTCCCGTGATTCCCTTTTGATTACAATTTTGAAGTCATGAATGTCGCAGCATTCAGAGGACATTTGCTTTTGAGACCCCACTTCTGACACCAGTGTGATGACCCCCATAATGCGCAGGTCCACACGGGACGGAGAGGCAAAGAGACACCGTATGGCTCAGTTTAAACAAACAGGTATATTCAATAATTACACATGATTAAGGTTATACATCAGAGGCTGGGGCGTCCGAGCTTACGTGCCGACGACTTCATGGGGGCGATGGAGTGGCTCCGGAGTTGGGCTCGAGCGGTTGCTGGCAGAAGCTGCACGCCGTCGGGCTTCGGCGCTGAAGGCCCTCTTGGCGAACGATGTCGTCCTCAGCTCAGACTGGACTGGACTGCATCCGTTTACATGTGCTTTTAAGCACTTGATTAACAAAGGACTAAGGGCGGTCATTTCCAGTGGCCCGCCCAAAGCATCAATTCTCCAATCAAAAATAACATGCGAGATGGGGACAACCCCTTGGGTTGGGCTTAGCCTCGAACCCAGAGTCTGTTAACAATACAAACTAAATAAACAACAAAAACGCCACCACTCTCTCTCAAGTGAGAGTATACACAGGCTCTCTCTTCGGAGCTAATCCTTGCCTCAGGCATGCATACCGCCTCCCACCATCGGTCCGCGTCGCTCGTCAACAACAGAGGAGGGGGCGAAAGGGCCCACGATGCTGCCGCGCTACCGACGGCGGGACACAGCTAATAAGCATGAATGGGTTCGTCTGTTGCTCCGGGAAACCAGACTAAGGGTCGCCCCTGTCTTCCCACATTCTTGGCGAGTCTTGCCTGTCCGCCATGACAGGTGTCCGTCACGGCCCTTCTGGGAATGCGCTTTTGTTCACGAGGCACGGCGGGAAGCTGTGGGTGCCTTCCCGGCGATAGCCCACGTCGTAAGGGGAAGGAGGGGGGGCTAGGGCTTTCACTTGGGCGCACAAACATACCACCGCATCGTGGTCTCGCCCCCCCCCTCACGTGTTGAGTCCGAGGGAAAGAATGTTGTCTTCGCGGTAGCGCATAGCGTCGGCTGTGGTACGGCGCGCTCTGGATCGCTGACAGCTCCCTTGTCCTGGAATGTGCCCGGGAGGGCCGCACCTGGAACGGCCACGCAAATTGGGGAGGATAAAGCCTGTTTCCCCGCGGCGGCGGCGGCGGGTCCGGTTGTTCTGGTCGTCACTCAAAGAGCATGGCTGGGTAATTGATGATGCCGCTGTCACGGCGGCGGGTCCCTTCGTTCTGGTCGTCACTCAAAGTGCATGGCTGGGTAATTGATGATGCCGCTGTCATCTGGGTCTCCGTCTACGCCGCGCCGTGGAACGCGGAACCTCGCAGCACACACAAGGAATGCACCTCGCAGCACACACAAGGAATGTACCTCGCAGCACACACAAGGAATGTACCTCGTTGCACACACAAGGAATGTACCTCGTAGCACACAAGGAATGTCACAAGAGTTAAACCACCGCCAGTTTTTTTTTCATCATGAACGTTATGCAACTCGTCCAACTTTCGGCTCTGCTTAATGCTATCTACCCGCCGCTGGTAGCTCAGTGTTTAGGGCGCTCGACTACTGACCCGGTGCGCGTACTCGGGTTCGAACCCGAACGCGGCGGCCGCGTTTCGATGGAGGCGAAACGCTAAGGGCGCCCGTGTGCTGTGCTATGTCAGTGCACGCTAAAGATTCCCAGGTGGTCGAAATTATTCTCAAAGCCTCCACTATGGCACCTATCTCTTTCTTTCTTCGCTTAGTGCTTCCTTTATCCCTTCCCTAACGGCGCGGTTCAGGTGTCCGCCGAGATTTGAGGGAGATACTGCGCCGTTTACTTTCCCCCAAAACCAACCTCGTTATGTTACCTTAGGGGCTTCACGCCTACATGCGAATATTGCGAGGCAGGAGGCTAATAGTGTTTTTTAACTAAAAACATACTCCGCATTGGAGCGGTGGGGCGGAGATGGCCTTTTGCCTTCAAGATATTTGATGAAACCTTGCAGCACCGGATCCGTGCGCTGTTATTGAGCAAAAGTACTGGCTGATTGTTCTCAGGATGTCGTCGTCATCATCGTGATAGTTCTGCGCTGCGCCTACAGGGGATCGTGGTAACCTATCGTCGTCTGAGTATTTGTGCCTGGACTTGACGACCACGGTGACGTCGTATTCATGGAGTGGCGAGCTGCAGCGAACGTGGTGACCGGAGGGGTCTTTCAGATCGGTATGCCAGCACAATGCGTGAAGACCTCTAGCAACCATTAAAGGCCTTTAATACAAGTATGGGCGCAATTTAATGTGGCCCATACTACTACGAGGCACTCTTTCAATGCAACTGAATTGTTGAACTCGGCGTTTGACGATGAGTGGCTGGCGTGCGCTATGACTGTCTAGCAGCCTTTTTTCGTCTGGGCACGAAAGGCGCTTAAGCCTGCCATGCTTGCGTCAGCCTGGATATCAGTTTCGGTGTTTTGTTCGAAATATCCGAGCTCGCGTGGTGATTGCAAGCAGTGTGAAGCTCTTTGCATGATTCAAGTTGCAGAACTCACCATTTGGATGGCATGTCTTCTCTTGTCGGCTGCGCCGTTGGTTCGGCGCTAAGCGAAACGCATGAGATAAATTGTTGGTAATATGCGCACAATGCTACATACCCGTGCGCAGCTTCCTTGTATACGCCGCCTGCAGGAACTGTCCGACTGCAGCGGTTTACTGCCTGTATGGAATTACCCCATCCTTACTTACGATGGGGATTCGACCTTCGCCAAAGTGCGACTGGCTTGCGTTACAGTTCGCTTTGGAAGACAGTGAAAGGCAGGCGAACGGGCTTTCGCATTCTTCCAAATGAAACTCTTCATTGAGCTCACTTGCGTGCGCAGAAAAAAAACTAACAACTCGGTGGCAGCGACAAAAGCTGAATCGCTTGCTGGTCATTGCGGAATTGAATCACCGCCATTCTTGGCCGCGTTCAGTTTAATGCCCACGAAGAAACTTAGAGAGAACGTGGATAAAGCCCCTGCTGTAATCTCAAACGTAGAACCACTTTCGCGTCGCTGCAAATGTTCCAGATATATCCCTTTGCATCTCTCTTCACAAAGAAGGTAGTTAGGCGAAAGCTTTATTGATGAGCCTTATGGGTGAGTTACTGCCTAAGTAAGGTTGGTCTGGCTCTTGATCCCGTGTGGTGGCCAACAGTCCATGACGTGCGGCGACCTGTCCAGCCTACTCTACCAGCCGCCTTTGTGAGGCCGGATCGAAACTGGAGACCGCTATCTCCCAACCCTCTTTGTCCAGAAAGTAGTGTGCCGAAAGCGTTGGCATAAACAAATCTTACAAAGTTTCGCGGCAAGAATTACGCTTTACGTGGGAGTTTCGCGCAACCTGCAGCCTTTTTGTTAATTATCGATAATATATATCATCACTAGCAGCTTAACTGTCCTCGTTAGCACTTCAATCTATGTCGGAGCTAGTGCAGCCGTAGAAAATATTCTGTCAACGGGCGGTAGCGCTCCATTGTTTAGGCGCTCTGGTCAGGCAAGGCAATAAGTCACTAACCCCTTCCTTTTAATGTTTTGAATAATCAAGCACATAACGTAAGCCGATTTGTGCGCATCGCAACTAAAAGGAATCCATCACGCAGAAGCAGGAAAGGATTTTCAAGTAGTAAAACGTATATCGGAAATAACAAACAGGAAATAAAAATGAAAGAGCGTGCGACGCAGGATGGCGCCGTGGGTGGTTGCGAAGAGCGATTATTCGTGAAACCGTCTTTAAGTATTGCGCCAGAAGCGATGTCGCCGGTGGCTTCAGAAACGTTTCGAGACATCACTCACTTCTCCCCGAGTCCCCTTCCGATGTCGGTGGACGAAGCCTGGCCAAGGCTAAGAAGGGCCATTTGCGTAGAGCGGAGGAGCACCGGGACTCCCCTTTGGAATAAGTATTTGCATAATGCGATCTATGTAAAGAGCGCTGCTACGGCTGCGACCACGCGAAAGCCGACTAGCTGGGGTACTACACGACATCGCTCGCCCGCTTGGCATACACTTTCTCTTTTTCCCTTTCCACCCAATAGCTGTCAGACATCCTCTTACCTTGAGCTCCTTGCAGGCTGTTTTTTAATTTATTATTTTTTATCGAGGGTCTTTTCAGCCATATTTCTTCATCCGTTCGCATATCAGCTTTGGCTGGCGAAGGTGAACGTATTCAGCGAAGACCTCCGCTTAGCAGGGGCTCCTCAGGGCTGTGGCCTTACTACTATAGCCTCTTTTTGGTGTCTTGTAGCACCTTGGTAGAATCTGGCACTTGCGAGATTCAAACCGGCCTACGGACGCACGGATTATGCAGTTTTAGTGAAAGTCGCCCCTGGGCTGTACCTACGGGCACGCTTAGCAGAAAGTCTCACGCCATGAGAGATCGAAAAAGGAAAAGAAAACAATCTGTCAGCTGGATTGAAAGCGATACTGGTGTCCTGGCGAACGGAATTTCATTTACTCGGGGCTCCAAGCTAGCCTTGGCTTTTATCCTCGGAATTCTTCTTCTGCTTGGTCGTCAGCCAGGCGAGATTATGCTCGCTATAGATAAAGAAGAAAATTCAGATATCGTTAAGCTTCCTCGCCTTGGGATCGTAAGGTATGAGACAGAATCACTTTATTATCACAGTTGAAGACGGCGCGAATCCGTAGATTTATTCTTTGCCACAGGTTTAAGTACTAGTGTTCCTTTCGGAAGATATAGGGGATAAAATGCTAATGCTCCGAAATTTTTGGAGAGAAAGATCTACCCTGATAAATGAGGAGGCAGCCAAGATGCGTTGGAAAATAGCGTGACTGGTGAGAATCAATGTCGATTTTTTTTTATTTACATTCGGAACCATCGCGAACTACGTTTTGCGGTTTGAGGACTTGACATGCTAGCTTCAGACAGAAAAGTTCCTTAAGCCTCGACCTTAATGCTTAAATTAGACAACCTCCAAAGGTATAGTGAGATGAGCACCTTTTCTATAGAGAGGAGCCTTGATTTACGGTTCTCCATTGCTGGCGTTTTATGTGTTGGAATAAAAAATAATTCAGGGGCACTTTGTCGATCTAAAGTGCGGTGAGGCGAAAGCCTTAGCGTGGTGTTGCTGCCTGTGTCACTGATGTGTAGTTAAGATGTTAAGTATACAATCGTGTGTGAATCTTAAATGCTGGAGACACTGGAGGGCATTTGGGAAGCATCCATCTGATTCGACGCCTTTCTGCACATACTCCCCAGCGTCCTAGACAAGGAGAACTACATATGCGTTGGCAGGAAGTAGCGTAGTCGTTAGCACGCTCAGCGGCGGAACGGAAGGATTGCGGTTTATCCCATCGTGCACAATGATTTTTTTTTTCTTATCGATTTGAAGAGTGTCACGGACGGGCGGAAGGACACCGCGAGTATGAGCCATTAAAGGCTTTGGCCTCGGAAAGAAAGTTGCTGTGAGAGACGGTCGGTGGTTGCAGGCCGCCTGTGTTGAATGAATGAGTTCGATAGGCGTGGCCAGTGAGCTGGTTGAGCAAACCGCATTGTGCCTCATGGCCGCATGCTCAATCTGTTCTGGTTTAAGGGAGTGTTCTTGCTCGCGCTGCTCTGCGGTCTAGTCGGCGGCGGCGCGTAAAAATCATTTTAGGGTGCTTGAATTCTATTTCCAGCTCTGGCAGGCGTCTATTCATGTGAGCTGCACATCGTGCGTTCCGCATTCTTTACTCTATATTGTTGCCTTGGGCTGCTGTTTATTGCGCAAAGCTAAAGCTTACTTACAGAAGCTATGTTTTTAACAAGCGGACACCCACACTGTTCCGTGAGTGCAAAGCGGAATTTGCCGTTCGGGCGGACTGGTGTAAGCTTGCTCGAATGAGAACCACTATGGCTGAGATTTCGTAGACAGTATGCTTGACTAGTGCTTGTGCGACTGCATGGAAAAAAGCAGGCATGGAAAACGTTTCAGCAATTTGTGCATTACGGCGACCAAACTATTAATATTAAACTGGCCCAAATCAAACAAATCGGGGCATTTAACCCTTTCAGACCCTATGATTCCATTTGCAGTCACCAAATTTGAAGGCTACCAGTCTTTATTTGAGCGAGAAAGTCTCACAGTTTTTTGCAGTAGTTCCGACATTTAGCAATTCATATACCTATTTTAGTGGCCTTTCACCTGACATACATATGCTAATAGGTAAGAGAGGGATGGAAAAATTGCAAACGTTTTGCTGTCGCCATCGCCCTGCGCCACATCCTCCCTTGCACAAAGCAAACCACATTTAATTTTCTCTAATCCCTTAGAAAGGCACAAGTAAGACTCACGTTGCTCCTTCACAATAAATTCTTTTCACTAAACACATTTACAAGGACTAAAATATTTTGCAAATAACAATGATTTCAAATGGCATCCCTGGGACCTGGGGGCCGCGTTGTAAAATTAGCGGCGCCGAAGTATTTGATATCCCCGTGACTGCCAGCCTTGTGTAAATATTGCTGTTTTGGAATCTATATGTAACAATGACCACTTTTTCTTTCGAAAAAGGTGCGTGCATTCAGTGCAAGCACTTGTTAATCGTAATAGAAGAAGTTTAAAGAGCGCCCCACCATTTTTTATCAGCAATGCACCCTGGCCAACCCCTCCCGCCCATAGCTAAGTGCCATTAAGCCTGAGAATCTTCATCATCATCAGCACGTGTTGAGATGTCGATTCATTCAATGAAGAAGAAATAGCATTCCTCGCATGTAGGGCAGAAACAACAACAATGACAACCCAAAGACAAGTCATAACACAATGTAACTGAACCTCTATAGAATACCGCCCACAGAACCAAATAAAGAACTGCGGTACGGTGCAAAACTGAGTGGTAGCGCAACTACACCGAAGGTTAAAAACCTCCGAAAACACGGCCAACTAACCCACCAGTTCATGTTGTGGGACCAAAAATGTCATCAAAGAAAAATTCTTATTGTAAATGCAGCTTGATACTGCTGAACAAAGCAGAAATCATCAATACGAACCCGCACTGCGAGGAGCACCTTCACAAGTATCAATATCTCAAATAATTTTGCATCGACTAATTTTGAGGTTATCGCATTACAAATTTTTCGTCAGTGCAGTAAGTAGACGCTGGGAGCTCGAGGCTGTAAATCTGGGCAATAGCAGTGTGATCGGCCTGCCTCTTATACGGAATCGCTCAGAAGAACCAGTGCTTGTCTTCAAACAACCCAAGAATTCTGCTAACATAGGACCGCACAGTGGCCCACACGCAATGAAAAAATAGCGACAGAGGTAGAGGCTGTGTTTCACATCAGTCTCGCTTATTCTAGGAAAGAACTGTGGCGACCTGCACTACAGAAAAAATAGCATAGTTTCAAAGCGGTTGATATTTATTTAAATTTTCAAAGAAATCACAAAAACTAAGCATTTTGAACCTACTAACTCTCAATGATTCTATTTTGGAATCGTGCAAATGAAGTTAAAAAGAATCGACTGAACTTTGATTTTCTGACATTTTAAAGTTATCCCCTCTTAGACTTGCTAATCCCTGAATATCAATTTTTTTATTTAACATTTTATTTTGGACCGGAAAGAGTTAAAATAGAAGGCAGAATCAGGTCAAGAGTTGGTAGCACTGTTAAATGTAGAATTCAATGAAGCTGACAAAACATTCAATTCCGTGAAAATTCTTCCATGTCTTTTGAGGCACCTGAAGGCGCGGACCGATTGAAGCATTTGTAAGAGCAAAAATAAATCATGGCTTCTTTCAGTGGCCATTAGAGGCACACGAAAAAACTGATGCCTTTGACAGAGCTAAAGCAGTCGTTAGCCTTGTAACAAAACGCGCGTTAATAGCTTCAAGCCATATTTTGCTTATAGCCGGCAGACTGCAATTCCTTTAGACGGTGGATTGAGAACACATGTAGTGCCCAAGTGCCGAAGCACGCGAATGATAGTTTTTTCTTAGCGTCCCCGTCAAGAATTGCGGCAAAGATTTTCCGCGCCGTTTAGTCCCACGATACAATATTTCCTTTCACAATACCCTTTTTGTCACCATCTAAAATAGATACGTGCAGTTGATTTCCAGAGCGAATGCGTCGTGTGATTTTGTTGCAGAGCTTTATGTGGGCTGATTCTTGTGTGGCCTTGAATGCGTCAACACTGTTTGGTCTGCATATCTTCATGAGAGCTCCTTGAACTGGTTCGGCCTTCCTATTTATTCCATGATGACCTATTTTTACTGAGAGCTAAATGTGGCCATTCATTCCCCTAGTCATGTTTTACGCTCTGAACTTTATGTCATCTGCACATCTGGAATGTCATGACTGTGTGAGTCTTGCGTGACATATGTGGCAAAGGTAGTCTTTGAGCGCATAATTATTCCGTGCGGAAGGACTCAATTGTAGCCTGATTAATTCCTTTCAGATATGTCGTACTATTCCTTCTATGTATATTTTGCTTTCCTCTACGCATTCATCATTACGAGAGAATGTGTAGACTGCTTCAAAAGTGGATGCACACATCTCCTTGAATAAATATGAACACTAATCCGCCGTTTCTCTACGGCTGAAGCTCTCTAAAAGATATTGCGTCGAAAGAAAACAAAAACGATGAATCCGTTCCTTTCCACAATTGCTTCAGCTCACATTCATTACGCCAGCACGGATCGTAGCAAGGGAACACATCAGCATTTGTGGCGATCCTGCTTGGAGTCAGGCGAGAAATCTGCCTTTTTCCTAGTAGGGGGTCTGCACTTCGAGATTAGCACGTTTGTTTTTCAAATCGTCTTTCCTACTTGTTCATATTTTTTTTTACTTTTTCTCTTTCTTTTTCTCAGCATGTCTTTCAGCTGCGTCTCTGCTAAGGAAAATTAATGATGGTGCCAGTAGACACCAGCGCAAGCAGACTCCCTACGGCGAAACCGTCATGCCCGTGAATGGAAACTCAGCGACTCCATTACGATCCGGTGCTAATGAAATAGGAAGCTTTGTCTTTGTCTGCCTCTCTATTCAAGAGCTGTTACTATGCTGCCTCTCTTCCCCGCCCCTTTCTCTCAAGCGATACGAACAACTAGGCGAGAAAGATGAGTGGGCGACTTTTCCTGCAACTTTTTAAATTCTTGTTCGAAGCCCAGCGAATGTACTTTATGAATTTCTCTCTATGGCTCCGAAATGCGAAGAGGAAATCTATCGATGAACGGGCCCGCTTTCCACAAAGGTTACTTGCACACTCAGGCTGTTGAAGTTTGGGTAGTGCAGGCAGTTTTTCTGCGCAGTCGTTTTGCTACTTGTACTCTTTACTAAAGTGAAACGAAATTCACGGGTATCTGACTGTAAAGGCTCAGAGCGGGATGTTTCCGCCAATTTTCAGTGAGAGCCTTGCGAATGAACTGCGATTTAAAGCAGAATTCTAATATAAGCGTGATCGGAAAGAATTTTTCACAGTACGACTTAGTGACTTGGTCATAGTTCACTGATATTGTGGCTTAGATCCTTTAAATTCCTTCTGTTTCGTTCCTTCAGCAGCTCATTTCTTAAGCAGCGCTTCGCAAAAGCGAAGGATCTTTGCATTTTAGGACATGAGAATGATGCGGCGGGAATAACTCTTGCGCTGTCCAGTGCCACTAGCATGGAGAGCCTGCAACTAAAAATAATTGCAGGAAAAGGCCTCTTTGACCCTCACGCTGCCCTGAATTATTTATTCAGTAAATTTTCAGTTCAGTGATGAACGGCCCGAAGTGTCGTTTTGCTCAACTATAGTTTAGTTTGGCTGAAGGTTTCGAAATTTATACCCGCAATGTTTGGGTATCGTATGCCATTCGAAATTAATCCAGAGACTACACAGCATCCTTGAAGGGCAACTGCATCACTTCTTGAGAATTCCGCGAAATTCTAGATTCAAACCTATAGGCTGTAGGCAAAGCATGCCAAGTGTTTTTGCGCTAGCATTTAAAATAGTGATGCAGTCTACGATTGAATTTTAGGCTTTTCCACAAACAACTCTCGGCGGGCTTTGCCTTCGGTACTGTTTTTTTTTTTTTTCTTCAAAGTAAGTGTTAATGCGTTAGAAATGTACCGGTACCTTCGATGACGTCATCATGCGCCCCCACTTTGCGCTGTGCGCGGCGGCGAAGCTTAGAGGCCATCGCCATTTTAATCGGCCATAAGGTGGCCATTTAAATGCTAGCCCAAAAGGGCTTCGCACACTTTACCTGCAAGTTCCACACATCCTACCCCTTTAAGCTCGTCTGTTTCTAAAACACATGCAGTTGCCCATTAAGATGAATGTACAATCGAGTTGCGCTTTAAAACACCTCCGTAGGTAGCGTAGGTCGGTTCACCCAGCCAACATTTCTACCGCTTGTAAACGCCTGGTCTTTGGAACTCTGGAAGGAGGAAGAATGTAACAGATTTAACCTTCGTATCTAGAGTTACTTTGCTGCAAGGATGCAAAATATCGGACCTGCTATATCTACGTAAAAAGACGCAGAGACAGAGACAGTTGACGCCAAAAAGATACTCGTTCGTTTTACTATGCAGTAGTGTGCAAAAATAAAGCCCTCGTATTGCACACTTAAAGCTTAACTT
Source organism: Amblyomma americanum (assembly GCA_030143305.2). Taxonomy (NCBI): domain Eukaryota; kingdom Metazoa; phylum Arthropoda; class Arachnida; order Ixodida; family Ixodidae; genus Amblyomma; species Amblyomma americanum. The sequence continues at coordinate 19,235 of JARKHS020026560.1, read as the reverse complement.
ATACTGGTTTATGTTTTTCTCTTCTTTAGTGTTTAAGGATAAAGCCCTTACTACTCTAGCTTTGGATAGAGCCTTGAAAAATCGTAGGCTGAGCATCATTAGGAAGGCCACGAAATATACCCCTGCAGGAGTGATGATTTTACATTATGTTAACGTGCTTACCATCCTGGTTCTTGCTCGCGTCTTGTCTTGCCTCTTCCTTTGGTCCTTGTTCTTTCGCGCTACCTTTCACCATTGAATCCTGAACCTTGTAATAATCGTTAGCAACACGTTTAAGTTAGGTGCAAGACTAAGGCCTGCTTCACTGAAGGCATTTAGCACTGCATTGAGCACTCACAGCGAAGTTACCGTAGAAAAATTTCGTGCATCACTTCCGCACCCGAGTTCCTGCCATCCTTGAGCTCATTTTTCTTCCTATGGTGTCCGCTGTGTTTCAAAAGAATTCGCAGGTCATTCTTGGCGTGCATTACATAGCCTGTACAGTTGCAAGTCATGCTTTATTTTATCATGCCCACCTTCTTCTACTATTTGTTGTATGCTTGGTGTTTCCCTCTGTTCTATGTTAATATCACTATAGTGTTACTTTAAATAGCTCCCTTAGCTACTCTTATGTCAATTCAGCAAATACTGCAAAAATCCACATTGCAACCACATAAAAAAACGCTGGCGATATATTCGGTAGCGACAAGGTTCTGTTGATACAGTGAAACTGCCTCCAAAGCACAATGCAGCCCATTTTTCTTCACTTGGTAATCTCGTTTTTCACTGCCAGAGTCTCGTCCTTCCATATTGTCTTTGGCCACAAGATTTCCTCAGCAGTTCGTTGGTTCTGTACCCATCGCAGGCTGTTGTTTCGACAGTCTGCTGAACGGCACTGCAAAGTTCTTGCTACGTTTTATACACTGATGCTGCTCTTCTTCCGTGGAGAGGAACAATCAGCTACCTGGGCCCAAAAATGTTTTTTTTAGGGAACTTAAAGGTTCATGGCAGCAATACTAGACTCTCAGTGTTTAACTGCAAGCAGTACGTAAGTTGATACGGCTGTCGAACACTGTGTAAAAGCAGTAACAACCATTCATATATGAACCACAGATATCGGCGCTAGGCAAAATAATATCGCCCGGTCGCCCTTCTAAATAAGAGCACCACCTCATCATGTGCGAGATTGCCGCCATTGTCGGAAGCCTCCCTTGGGTGGAGAGGGTGCTTTGCGACTTCGACAAGATCAGGTGGTGCATCAAATCTTTCAACACTTCGTCCTGGAGATCAGCTTCATCAGGTTGCGTAGCTTGTTAGAGGCGCGCCTCCTTAAGCCTGTCACTATGGCTCGAAAAATCAAGTGTGGTTGCGCAGGCCCTGCCTGGAAGGCACTGTGAGTAGCAAGGTTTCCGCCTCCATAAAATTACACGCGTTTTATGATGGCATACAAACTGCGCAATATTTCTTGTTAGCATCTCACGCACTAGGGTTGGGCATCTTTATCCACGTCTCAAGTGGTGTGTACATATGTTCAACTGAATGAAGACACATACCGCACTGCCTCCAGTAAGGTAAACACTACGAAACGTTACGCCCGATATAGTGAGACGTCGCTCAGCTTGCTACATTCCGGAAATTAATCTTGTTGCTCAGCGTTTTTCCTTATGTTCGGCGTCCAAAACTCTGTTCTTGATAAGCTGATAAGTTGTTCAAGGCCATGCGTAGTGGTAATGTTTGAGGATACCCGTGAAGTGACCAGAAAATTATTCTTTTCGCAATATTGACCAATACACTACGCAAAAAAACACAAGAGATTGGCACAAATAACCTTGAGTGACCGAAATATCATCCATGCAAGAAGCAGCGTAAAAGCGAAGCGGGCTCTTTGCGAACAGGAAAGACGTCCATGAAGTGCTCACGCTAAAATTGCCGTTTTGCAATTCCAGGCACGGTAATGGTGTTCGCAAACGTTTTATAGCGATATTTTATTCTTTGTGTTAGTGGAGCTGGCAGCCTAGGTCAACACGTGTTCGATATGCCCGTCTTTCTCATCACCATGGCGTTTGGAGATTAAGGATCTATAGTGTCTGTGTGAAGGGGGGGGGGGCGGAGGGGGAGGGTGGAGCCGACATGATGTAATTGCTTTCCCGGACCACATCGCGTGAGTCTGTGAAGTGCTCTTGAAACTTAATTAAAATCGAAATCCACGTTTCGTAGGCGTTTGCGTTTGCCTAGGTCCACTTTGAGTGGTCGGCCGCAGCGAGCGCTGAGAGCAGGAAAAAAGTGTAAAGCAATTTTCCATCTTAGCACCACCTGGAAACGAAAGCAAATGATATGGGAGTTCACTCGAACAAAAATAGAAATGGCGGACGATCATACGAACGGATGCGGCGAAAGTGAAGCGTCGGGGAGTTTTTGCCTGTAGCTTTCAACTGCCCACCTTCACGTTGCATCATTTAATTTGAATTCGCCGTTGCAGTTTCGTTCTGCTTCTGCGCGGGCTTTATGTTGGCGGAAGCTTCTGTATTGTAGGGTCGAGTTTCGTTCCAATTCTGCGTAGGCTTCTGGCGGCAGCAGGCTTTCTGGAGTGCGGGGAGATATATATATATATATATATATATATATATATATATATATATATATATATATATAATATATATATATATATATATATATATATATATATATATATATATATGTATATATATGTATATATATATATATATGTATATATATATATATATATATATATATATATATATATATATAAAGAAGCAGAGGGAAGGCACGAATGTGAATCATAAGAGTGTTCTAATTGGCTACCCTGGACTGGGAAATGCGGATGATGGGACTGAGAAGGGAGACAGAGAAGGGGCCAGGGGCGCAGCCACAATTGGTCCCACAAGCTAGTCACTCTCAGGAAGCGAAGCAGTGTCTTGTATGCCTTGAGGACAGTGAGGGAGTGAAGTGGGTGGGTAGGTGGGGGGCGGACTCTTCTCATGGGCCCCTGGTAGGTGCAGGTTTTTGAATGTTGAGGTCGGGTGGGGAGGTATGTAGGGTGGGGTTTGGAAGGTGGAGGCTTCAATCCATTGCTCGTACACGCCAACGTCGCAATTTCGCGCAATGGCACTACTGCTGAAGTCCCAGTGAAATACGTTCTTTGTCCCACTGCCTACCTGATACCTGCTTGTGCTCGCAAGCTCTGGATAGCTATAAATTATCACACTTTTCCATGTCGTGCGTTGAAAATGGAATCTCACTTTCACACTCAGAATTCAGTCGTGTAAACACTACTTGAACAGAGAAAGGCAATTTTAAAGCTGCTTAGAAGACATAGCCAAGCGGCTGTACTGTGTAGATCGCCTGCGAAAAGAATAAAAAGAGAAAATCAGTGAACGTTTTCATTTTCTTTCAAAAAGCTGCCCTAGACCACTGCGTCGATTAGAAAGAATTGAGAAGACAATAACACGCTTCGTGTTGGTCAGTATGTTTCGTTGAAATTGCAGGCAGTGCCTCCAAATGAGCCTTAATTGCCAGGATTCGGCTTCGACAGCTTCAACGCATTTCGCCTCTTGAGACAATCGCTTCGTGCAGAGTGGCACTGCTCAATTGTCACGGGCGATGCGCGCGAATTGGAGGAGCGCGCCTAAGTGAGCACCTTTTTGGTTTGGTTTATGGGGTTTAACGTCCCAAAGCGACTCAGGCTATGAGGGACGCCGTAGTGAAGGGTTCCGGAAATTTCGACCACCTGGGGTTCTTTAACGTGCACTGACATCGCACAGTACACGGGCCTCTAGAATTTCGCCTCCATTGAAATTCGACCGCCGCGGCCGGGATCGAACCCGCGTCTTTTGGGCCGGCAGCCGAGCGCCGTAACCACTCAGCCACCGCGGCGGCCTATGTGAGCACCTTTTTGATATATATATATATATATATATATATATATAATATATATATATAATATATATATATATATATATATATATATATATATATATATATATATATATATATATATATATAGAAAGATAAACGTATTTGGTTGCTAGAGGCAAAAATTCAAAGTTTAAAACGACTTCATTTAGCCATAGATTTATTTTGAGTCGACGTTTCGGATTTCGGACAGAGCCTGTCCTTTCTCAAGACTCTGAAAGGACAGGCTCTGTCCGAAACGTCGACTCAAAATAAATCTATTGCTAAATGAAGCGTTTTCATCTTTATATATATAAAGCGAAAGCTTTTACCACTTTCGTCGGAGTGATTTCGCCGTCGCCGCACGTTTGACCTTGAACGTCCTTGCTGTGCCGGTTCTATAGCAACGTATCATGCGACTTGGCCGCGCTGCCGAGCCTGGCCTACGCCGTCATTGCGCTGGGGCTCTAGTGCCGCGGAGCGGCAGCTGCCTGACCACGTGATCTAGGCGAGCCACAGCCGGATAAAAAATTAGCTGCGGTTTAACTGCTGCTGAACATGGTTAGAGCGCGAAAGCTGTGGAGTATCGGGCAAGTAGATGCGGCTTGGCATCTGTAACGTTGAGTGGATTCCACACACTGTATAGAAAGCGCGCCCACCCTGCCAATCTAGCAGGTCGCAGTTAAATTAATTGTTGATCGCGAGAGGTTGGTCACACAATGAGCGCTGCGGCTTATTGCTGCAGTGCCGCGTGTCTGCCACAACGTTGTCAGCGCTAATGCATGCAGCTTACATCTCTCTCTCTCTCTCACCACCACTACGTACCTGAAAGCGCGATCGAGGCGTCCACTGACCCAGGGAGCCAGCTATGCGCCCTTCCTTTTCTCAAAATTATTGGAGTCTAGAACGTTGTCAACGCAAGCGCCAATGAACACAGTGAAAGCCGGCAGCTTTCGCTTTGTGTATCCTGGTTTAGCTCATCTGATCGACAGTTAACTTTTTTTTTACTTTACTTTTATGCGCCGCCTGACTTCGAAGAGAAATGAGCATGGTGTCTCAAGGATCTTTATGAGGAGACTTTCTTCCCAGTGACTTCAGAGAACATTAAAAAGTTTAGCAGGTTGTAATTTCTTCCTACCTTGAAATAAAGTTCTTAGCCGAGAAAGCTACTTTTTGCGAACAGGACCACACTTGTTCAACTCGGGGGAACAGGAAGGAACCCGAGATCTGCACTCTTTAGATTGCATTCAGTGTTGCGAAAAATCAGCGACAATTGCAGCAAATCGTCGACGTGCTCAATCGTGTAAGGTGGCCGGGGTCTGAGAAGCGGCTTTTAAGAGCGCCTGCTTTATTTAACCTTTACTTAGCCCTTATTTTCGCAGAGTGAAAAACGATTCGAAAGCTTCTTCTCGAAGCCTTAGTAGGAGATTGCTTGTCGTTTTTGTTCGTATAAATGGAAACATTCTGGTGCGAAGTTAAATGAAAAACTCGGATTAGAAAACTGCTCGTCTCGAGGGCGAATGGACGCAATACTTGATACTTACTTTATCGTTACTTCGTTTTTTTTGTCACGTTTTATAGCGGAAACCAAAAAAAAAAAGTAAGCATTGCATTGGAGGGTAATCGTGATGCTTCCTGAGTTGAAAACTTCTGCGTACAGCCTCGACCGTGCAGTCTCACTGATTTATTTGCGGGAGCCAAAAGAAGCGAATGCAGCCGAGCAGTGAACAGTGAAAATAGCCAGCGTAGTGTAGAGAGTCCAAAGCAAAGCAGAATGGCAGCCAAGCTGAAGAGAAACATGCTGAGAAGTCACCCTCGAGCAGGATTTTACTCTCCGGCAGAGGAACTGGGACCCATGCAAGAGCGGCCGCTATCTTAGATTCAAGGGTGCAGTGGAGAAGAAAATAGTTTCACGGACACTTTCGCCGGTTGATGAGGTTCGGCTGTTGCTGTGTTCAGAAATAGGCAAAGGCTGAATTTCGTGCTCGATTTTTAAGTTTCTTAGCCGCGCCCATGAAGGCATTTCCTCCAGGCGTTCTTTGATGTCGTAACATGTTCTCTAATTTTCAAAAAGCTTCCAGCTCTGGCTCTAACAGAATAGTCTTGAGGCAACCCGCTATGCACGCTTAGGGGCCGAGTTTTGTTCAAATTCCTACCAGCTCTCACTGCGTGCATATTTCTGTCTTTTAAGGTGCCGTGGCCATAGCTTACACTTAGAACCTATGCTGCCTTCTTCGGATATAAGAATAAAAGAAAAAAGGCGTCAAATGTCATAATTTTCTCCTTTCTTTAATGGGCAGGGTATGTTACGTCGGTCTGATCAATTATATTTTTAGTAATCAAGCACCGCGATTACAGGGCAAGACGGGAAAGATCGCGCCTGCTGTCATCGAGAAAAAAGCAATCGTAGATACGGAGATTCGACATAGCGGGGCTTTTTAATAATTCTTGAGCGTATAGGATTCCTATGTGAATGTAAGCTTAGCATCCCCTCTCTTTTCGGGCCATCAGTATGCTTTTCGTGGTGTCAACTGCTTAGCCGAGCTGATGTAAAACTTCTGTCAATTTTATGATGCATCATTTATCTCGTCTGCAAATCAGAAGGAAGAGAGAGTGATGTGTGCAAGAAAAATTAGGATGACGCTTGAGCTCCACCTTAAGAATTCACGCTATAGCTTCTTCTGTTTTTCTCTGTTTTCATTTCTTTTAAGAGCGCTAGCTCTCACTACTTACGTTTGTCATGGACGCGTCTGTCTGAAATGAAGGTTAAATTTACCAAAACAACCAACCACGTGGTTACAATGTATGACTTGGAAACAGTGGGCGCGTAGCGCCTCATTTGATACCTTTACTTTCGATACGTTAATAAGTGCCATACAGCGGCCATTGAAGTGGGACTCCCCGCTGGGACCGCCATTTGAATAAAATTTGGGGGCTACCCTTTTGACGCAGAATGTTCGAAGTTGTGTAACATGACGGCATGTTCCTGAGGATAAAATTAATAATTGAGATTCAGCAAAAATATGTTTGTGATTCACAACGGCTACCTTTCCGCCCCAAACCGTGCATTCCGAGGACCTTCAGAGGGCTAATACAGCCGAAGCGTTTATCACAGGGGGTTCCGGATGGTGTCAAAAGATTCGTCGTTTTGTGATGCACACGTTTATAAGATATATTAACTGATATAACCAGGAATTATACCGGATATAGCGAAGGTGGCTGTACAATCGCGATAGTAGAGCAAAATCTATGGTTAGATAGTGCTGCTTGTGCATTAGAAGATATGTTTCCGGAAACGAAACATCCGCGGATGTTTCGATCTGGTCTTCACACATTTTCTGAGCACACCGATATAATAACTTGAAGCTGTCGTAGCTAAAGCTCTAAAGTCGAACATGAGGCAGTGTTGGAGAAGAATTTTTTTTCTTATTTCTAACTGATTACTAACCCACAATCACATCTAATTACCAATCATTAATCACAATTATCGATTTCCAATCACCAGTCACTATCTAGGTTACACTCCACGATATAATACGCTAATACATACTCTTACATATACACCCCACTTGTTTCAGTACCATAAAGCACCATAACACCGCTTTTTCATTATGTGCAAGTTCTGACGCCTAATTATCGTATTTACTTTTAATTAATCTAACATCAGTCCACATCTCATAAACATGTTACTAAGTCGTACACACCATGACGTGTTCACTAGTTGCCCCTCTAACACGCTTCAACCAACGATCCTTCGTGGCCTATGTGTTACGTGCCCGCCTGGCATCCGGAGGACCTAGATTCAAACCCCAAAACCGGCTATTTTCCTTTTTCATTCGAAGCTTTTCAAATTACAGCAGAGTTAGGCGTCTAGTTGCAACTAAAGATTTGTAGCCGGCCGTTAGTAACCGCCATCTCAGTTTTTGTAATTCCGAAAACGCGATTACCCTCGCCACTGTGGCTTGACAAAATTTGGCTGCATCGTGCGAAAATACACGCGCTTTCGAAAGTATGCAGGCAAAGCAACCCCTCCAGTCCAGGCAACTAGTCGAAAAAGCGAAATTCTTGTCGAGCCACATGCGGCGAGGGTAATTCCAATTCGCGTTTTTTAAATTCCAAAAACTGATATGGTGGTTACTAACAGCCGGCTACAAATCTCTAATTGCAACTAGACGCCTAATTCTAAGTGTTATAAAGATAATTATTGGAAAACAATTAACAATGTTACTAGTCAAGATGATTCACAAGTTTTCTGGCATCCGCCAAATCTGGCAATATTATGCCAAAAAAGCCATATTTCTGCCTCAAAATTCCTATTTTTGAACAAACTTCATGTCTTCCTTGGAACACCCGGTGTAAAGCCCTGTTTCACGAAGCCTTACGAAAATGCCGGCGTCGCCTAGCGGTTCTGTGTCAAGGGTTTGATTCCCTACTAATTATTACATATTTCTTTTCAGCGTATTCATTTACTTTATATACTTACAACTCCTAATGACGTTTGAGTCATGTTGCGACCCTCTAATCACCAGTTCTCCAATATATTATTCATTCTTAAAATCCGCAGCTCCACTTATGACGTGGCCAGCTATTTCGACAAAATCCGGATTTTTGGCTCACAACAATTCACAACTACAACACCGACGCCAGATTTTCTGCTGAGCAGTATTTTTAACGCTCCCCGTTGAAACTTGGAGGCCAGGTACCCGTCATACATCTGAGCCGATTTAAATAGAAGCCGGCATTTATTGGTAGCGAATAGAATACCTCATTACTATATTCCAATCAAACTAGTTCAAGAGGCATCATAGCCCCGCTATACATAGTCGGATGGAGGTGCCATGGGCACTTGCATACGGCTTCCGTCCATCAATCTGTGTTGTTTAGTGGGATTTACTACAGCAGTATAAAATACTTTGAGACCAGAGTTTCGTAAGATCAACATTGCTGCTCAGTAATATATTTTCGTTTTACTTTTGCAGGCAAAAAGTTCATAGTCGAGTACATTCCAGAAAACTGAAACACACAAAGAGACGAGGACCAAGAAAGAACACGTGACACATACGAGTCCTTGTCTCTTTGTGCGCTTCAAGTTTGTGAAAAGTATCACCAGCACGCCCAAACAACCACTTTGCTGAGTCAAGTACAAGAGTCGTGTACATAATTTTTACTTGTAATAACACTAGATATCAATTGTGTATCCACATATTTCTTCTTTTTGTAATTCGACCGGTACACAGCCTCAGTCATTTAGGCGTTCTGCTTGAGAGTACAAATTCGTCAATTTGGTCTCAGTCGCTACCACTAACATTTGAGTGGAGTCCGCAAAATAAAAAGTGTATGCACAGGAATTAGGTGTCACTATAGAAGCATCCTGAAATTTTCACTTCACCGTGCTTCACGACTGAGCCGTAGCTTTGTTTTGTAGATTGTTCATGCAGACAGGCTTTTATTAAGCGAAGCGCTTTCTGCTATGAAGTTATAATGCGTCCAGGGGCTAAACTCTGCAATAACTTGGACTGAAGAACGCGAAAAACCCGTTGAAGTAAACGCCAGTGCTGCGGGCGCTGCTGTTCGAAGCAAAAAACAGATTTATTGAACTTGTTCGAGTACCAGGTAGCCATGCACTTTAACTCATTGAGTCAATTTTTTGAGAATTTTCGCTTCGATCCAGTGAGCAAAAAATTATTTTACAACTAACACACGGCCTCCATGTATGCGCGGATGCCAATGCAACGTTTCAGAAAGGAGTGGCATATGAATATGGCTTGGAGAATGTGCTAGACAAACAAGGCACACATAACATAGTGGGAAGCGTAAGCCTATTGAAAGTATTATTACGAAATGTTTACTCGGTCCTTATGCGCCGAATACAAAACCATGTTAACTCTTCTGGAATCATTCTTTATAGCTTCGACGCCATCATTATTATCTGTGAATTGTTGCAGTGCTTATTATTCTGTTTATTTATATTCTCACCAGCGGAGCTAATTAAAATTGTGGGCTTTGCTGCTTTCAACAAGTGCTTTGTTTCGGCAGACAAATGACAAGAAGAGCACCTATTTTCAGCAGCGTCCACGCCTCCAACCTCCCAAAGGATTAAGAGGCCTGTGAAAGGTGGTGAGCACGGAGAGAAGTTTTCACTTATCAGTTCTTGACTTCCAAATTTCAAACGTTCTAGGAAGAAGAAATAGTTTTATTAAGTGCCTCCTATCGTCGCTCCGAAACGCTGCGCCCGCGTCAAGTAAGCAGTGAGAATATTTTTGCATTTATTACGAAATAAGGCCTTAAAGGCTAGGTGCAAAGACTCGCATCGACCTTCTTAAATCTATTCTTAACGTGTTGGAGCAATATTTCGGAAGGAAGCGCGTTAAGATTTGTGCTTATATCTTCAAACTCGGTACTCTTCAAAAACTTAACTGCTCAGTGTTCACAACAGCCACGTATAAAGCTCGCTTGTCATGGAGCGCGAGCACTTTGGCCCCGTCAAGGAATCATAACTCACTGTTGAATATGTGAGGTGTCATTTATAATGCTCGTGACCATGCACCCCTCTGAGCTTCCACTTCCGAGCGGAACGAGAAACTCCCGCTCGCCGTCAGGCTTCCTATATTTTCACGCACTGTACATTCGCACCAGAGAAAATCAAACTGGAGTGATCTACGGTATGCTATACGTCCTTTACTCTGATGGAGTTGGCGATGTCCCTGCACGACCGCGTTCGCACGACCGCATTCGAAATGGCACCGAGTGCCATTTCGGCAGAAAAGTGGAAAGAAAAATTTTAAATCTATCGAACTTAATTTTATCTGAATTTATATTTACGCCTGCGTAAGCAAAATGCGACAATAATTTATAAAACCATGCATCATGCGAAATTCCACATTTTGTAACACTTAAAAAATATAACCCCTATGCCTGGCAGCTGTCCAAATGCAGAAGCAGCCTTAATATCTTCAGCGTTTCATTCATATGCTTTTCAGACGACTGATAAGACAAATAAAGCTTAGAGCGTCATTGATTTCCCGCGAACGCCACGCACAGTGAAGCGGAAACGCCGAATTGGTGGTAAGCCGAGTGGCCCCCGCTTCGCCGAATGCCGTCGTCTTGCCCATATCTATCAGGCCTTTGGGGCCACTCCAGTATGCGATCGCACAGAAACCGCAGCGGAGCAAAACCTCGGCGCCGTCCTGCGCCGTCTAGGAATTTTAAACTGGCTGGTGGGCAGCGGTGTCGTCAGCGCCGTCGCCAGAGCGTCATTAACTGGAAGAATGTGGCGTCAATACATCTGACATTGCCCATTTATAGGAGCGGAGTGACGTCACCAGACCGGAAGGGATGTCATCAGGCCGGCAGTAATGTCACGAGACCAGGTCAGGTTCGTTTGTGTGAAGCTCTCCCCTGTCATCAGTGGCAGGGAGCTTGCAGGAAGAGCTCGGGAATACCAACCCGGATCACGCGAGTCCCACCAGTCAAAGGCGGCAAGGGCACCAGCCGCTTCAACTGCTATCGCACTGCCAACACAAAGTATGAGGCATTATGGGATACCTTATAGGAACTTCACCGGAGCAGATTCCAGGCGCCACCCGGCGTTGTGAAGAAGAATCCTGAATGCTGTGGAGCAAATTGACATAATCAATGACGCCGCCAGACGAGACAAACCCCATTGGCAGGAGGGACGTGACATCACCGGATTTGAGAATGCTCATTGGCCAGATGAAAGTCACACCCTCACACAGGAAGTGACGCAACCACACAACGGTCGTCTGTGCTACGCCTCCACCTGCCAACCGTGGCAAGGAGCAGGTGGCGTTCTAGAAGAGGTGAGGAAGAATGTTTCTCGCGGAGAACAGCCTAAGTCTCCCAAGCCCGACCATTCACTTCCGGCAATGTCATCAGCAGCTTCAAATTATATCGCAATGCCAAACACATAATAGAACCCGGAGTTCCGGTGTTTTTTTCAGCAGTTCGGGTTTAGAGTTGCCGGCTAACCCAAAAACACAACGAGCGTTAGCGTTCCACGCATGTTCAATGTCCTCCTTCTATTCCCTTAACCAGAAGAGTAAACCTATTCCAGAACTCTCAATGTTGACTGGTAGCCTGCTAACTGAGGCAGCTCGTTTTTCCCGCCAAGAGTCAATTTCGCAAGGTTTCAAGATATCACGTTTAACTTCGAACTTGGCAACTACGAAGGGTGATGGTTTGGGCTAGTGGGTAATTCACATGATGCTACATAGAGCACAAAACAGGGACAAGACAGAACACAAGTGCTCCGTCTTTCTTGTCCAGCAATGGTATAGCGTGTGTTGACTATTAAAAACCCCACTTGTCAGCCCTGTGGCACTGCTATTTTCATTAGCTTCCTGGCCGTTAAGCCCTTCCTTGCAAAGATGGATGATAACAATACCCAATGCCCAGCTCGCAGTCACTGTCCCAAGATTAGCTTTCTTATTGCTTTGTGCGTCCGCTCTGCTCAGCAGGAACGTCGTAATCAAAAGTGGAGGCAAAAAAAGGTGTTAGATTAACTCTCCGCTTCAAGTTTTTCTTATCGTTTAAGTTTTTATTCTTGTACCTGAAAGGTCGCCTCAGTATCTGGGCCGTCCCGTTGCATCTACTCCCATTTTATTACTCCTGAAAGAAAACGACGAAAGCACTGCATCGAGACTATTCTGAGATATCTTTTAATCTGAACTGAAATTCAATCTGTCTTGAAAGATAGAAAAAAAACCCTGCTCTTTTTGGATGACGTGTCGACTAGAAATTGCATTCATTGATGTTACTGACCCCGGCTTCTCGTTATTAAGTCATGCAAAGAAATGATCACAACCAAAAGAAAAACATAGCAGAAAGCGGTAAACACTGCAGCTGCTACCCAGTTCCCGCTGATGCGTCACTCGCCTTTCGCGTGCGGCGATAGAACAAAGAGCGACTTGTGATTTAGATCCCTGGGCCTCTTAACTCTCGCCGGGTACGTCGCCACTGCTGCTAGCAGTCGGCCTACTGACAACGTTCGAGGGCTGTACCCGCTGACATAACCCTCTCGAATGTCACATGCAGAGCCAGGCAGCAAATATTCACGGAGCTCTCCCGAACAGGCGCCGCCACCGTTATTCTCAGACTTTTCTTACTCTCGAGAAAGGAAACCTTAGCGACGCATGCTACGCCCTACCCTTGCTCTGTCAGCACAAAGGCCCAACTCGCATGAAATACTCCCCTTTTGCCCCTAGCTGCTACCTGAAGTAGTGCGCGAATCTGAGCAGTGAGAGAGAGGATATTTTTGAAGGGAGCTTCCGCCGTATACTTTAGGCAGGCGTCATGGCAGCACCGGCGCGGATCTCACAAAGGCGAAATTCTTCCTCGACTCATTAATCCAGAGGGCCTTAAGGGCATGATGGCCAGCAGTCGCCACCGACATCATCTGCCCATGCGGACGCTGTCTGCTTGGCTGAAAGAGTGGGCTCGAAAATAAAGGCGAGCCTCTGCACAGTCGCTGAGTCACCATTCCCTGTTCGGTCGCCCGCAGCGAGCTTCCCTTCCACCCACTGCGAACGAAACGACGCCCACGCTATGGGGGCTCTAGCGACCGCACCAGCGCCCTGGAGTGCGCCTGTGCTTCCCCTCTGGTCATCCGCCGCCATGTTCTTCCTCTCTGGTGATTTGCATCGCTCTTTGTTTTCTTCCTCTCGTTCAAATCTCTTTGTTTTTACTTAGGATTGCGCGGATCCTCACATATGCACCCGTCACTTTGTTGCAGCTGTTGAAGATCTGGGAAAGCTGCAAATGTCGAGGCATCAGGAATGGTCCTTACCGCCAACCGCTGACTGGGGCTGAGGTGCTTGGCAGCTGCTGCCATGTCAAGGCAGCTTCACGTGCCTACTAGACTCACATGAAAGCAGAGAAAACATTATCAGACGTTCAGAAAATTCATTTGTTTCTTTCATATTTTCCTCTTTTCTAGGATTTCTCGCTCTGGTGTCGCTAATTTCATGCAGCAGCGAAAATGACCTTTTGAAGCAAAATAACCTTACCCTTTGCTGGCGTATTTAGTCGCAAGGCTTCTTCTACATCACTTCTTGTCCACTTCGTGCAGCCGTGAGTCCTCGATGTGTGGAACGCTCTCTGGTGCTCAGCATGGTTCCTGGCCGTTCGCGTTTGGGAATGTTTACTGTTTGGTGCCCCGACATTGCTTCCTCATTGGAGGACGCTGGTATGCATGTGACCTTGGTAGGGATTGCAGGCCTTCGCTCGCAGGGGTCATGGTTCTGAATCCAGCCATTTGCAGAGTAAACCCTTCGGGAACACTTTCAGTGCCCTCTACTAGGTGAAGCTATAACAAAACATCTTGTCTCGACGGCAGGGCTGCTGCATTCAGCGTGGTAGTCTAATGCAAAGATAGTTGGGTTACTTTAATGAGTTTGTTGCAAACAAAGCTGCATACTCTGCGCCGCGCAAAGGTGGCGGGGCTGACTCATGTCTGATTGCGTATGCGGCTGCTAGGAGCGGTGTCGAGTCGGGTTACGATTTCGCGGGAGCCATGGTTGCGTCGTGAGTGAGTACAAGGGAGCTTCGGCGCGAGGTCACCTTGTGTTCGCAGTTGGGCTGATCTTCATTTCTCTAGGCATTGCCAATGACGGAAAGCAGATTATTCTGTGATCCACGCTAACTCTTTCTCGTACGCTGACTCCTTTCATTTCTAAGGCAAGGTAAATGACAAGTTAGGTAGCATCGCACTGATAATAGGAACCCTTTCTTGTGTTACATCACAAAAAAACAAAGGGGTTGGTAAGAGAATCCCAATGCTCCATTCACATGTCTGATATATTTTCTGCCCATTGCAAGAAGCGCGAGAATGGTCCTTCTCCAGTTGAGACGCTACTGGAAGCACGTGGTAAAGGTAGCGCAGAGCGATAGCTTCCCTGCCTTCTTGGATGTATTATACGGCTGCAACATGCTAAAATGCAAGAGCATGAAAATTTTGTCTGCTCGACTGTTTTGATTTCGAAGGCCAGAAAATTTGGTTGCGTCCGTATTATATCGCAGCCAAAGCAACCTCGTAGGATAAAAGTTCACCATCTGTGATAGAGGTACGGGGCTTCAAGCATTCAGCATTTCACTCAGACCATTCTCTACCTCGCCCGCTCATTTTCTGAGCACAGCTAGCCCATTATGCCCTTATTCTGTTTGTCCCTTAATTATATAGTTCACAAATACAGACAGCCAGTGCCCCACCTCGTGTCCCCAGAATATCTAACGCCGTATACAAACTTATTATCGTTGTTATGTGAACTCCTTGAGAGAGTTTCAAAAGATAAAATTGTTATGGAAAACTGTGAAGCTAAAAAACACAAAAGATTGAGAAAAAGACATGAGCAAAGGTAGCTTTAAAAACGGCAGCTTTAAATTATATTCTCAGCTTCTCTGCTGAAACAGCTGCGCAACCTACAAGAATATCTTCAGCGGCCAAAAACCGAGCGGCCAGACGTAAGCTGTGTCGGCGATCCCGGTCAGTAACCTAAGGCTTCGAAGGAAACAAATTATGAAGCATGGATGTGTTCAAGCAACCTAGATGCCGTTTACTCGACCTTGAGCAGGGCACTCTTCGGAGCAAGACGGCAGGAAGCTCGCTGGCTGGAAAGAGTCTCCGCTGGGCTTCGCTTAGGTGGTCTCCGCAACAAAGCTAGCCATCACTGTTCGTTAGGGGCTCAGGGGCCACTGAACGCACCAGTGATTTCGGTATGGTCAGCTAGGGCTTGGCGGGCGACGGGGGATCCTCTCAGGGGAAATCGGCAGGCGACGCACTCGGGGTACTGAGGGGAGGACGGTGCGACCCCTACTCGGAGGACGCCGCGGGAACAACTGCCCTCCGGACGTTAAGCGTATGGGCCCTGGTCGGCGACTCGGCCGCCGCGAGGGATTCTTGGCTCCATGGCACGACAATAAAATGAATTGTTCTGTTACAAGCCTACTGCGCTCTGGGTGGCAGTGGGAAGAGAGTCGTTTTCTCTCCTTCTAAGTGGATGTTGGACCTGCCACGACTTGAACGTTCTTTGCAATAAGGCCAGGTCCTGTTAAGTTATTGATAGTCCAACATTAATAGATTTCTTTCTGTCTTGGTCTTGTCTCTTCATAAAAAGAATTGCGCTTCATGTCACTAATTTTCCTCACTTCTTCGACCTTTAAGGCATATTTTTAACTTAAAGCTATGGTAGATGTTTAATTCTCACAGCCAACGTTTTTCGCTCCTCAAGCAATGTAATAGAAGGCTGAAGAGGGGCTTATCTTCGCGCTTAAGTGCCCTAGTTTTTTTTATTTTTTTTTTTGGGGGGGGGTTGACCATTATTCGCCTTTATGGTGTCAAAAAAGCTTTTGCACTACAGTGTTCCCCTCTATAAAATACGCCGTTATAACATTAAGCGTTTTTTTTTTCACGCGCATTAAAATCTTCGCTCGTGAGCGTTTCCATTTTATCGTAGTAAACAATATTTCTCAACGGAAATCTGAGCAACTCATTTCACAGAAAGCAGTGGTTCTTGATCAGCTTATCGCTTTCTATTTTCGTTTATATTAGGTATTGCTTATTCTGTATTTTTCCTGGTAATCAGTAGACGACTTGCGATTGTGTGAATTTAGTGAAAAAAAAAATTCCTTAGGCAAGATGCCAAAACTAGCACTTGCATTTGATCATAGTGCTCCTACTCACGGGTGAAATTCAGACTGATAAAATCAACCGCTTAATGATGTAAATTTATAATATTTTCCTAAAAAGTTAACGTAAAGCCTGTTTACCACTCCTGGAAAGGCGCTGACGGGATATTATTACCCTCAGTGACACGCTTGCTCATTAGTGCCACAAGGTGCATCAACGTAAGGTGAATGTGACTAGAAGAACGGTAATATATTCTCGCTAACATGGCGCCACGAATGAAACTACCAATGTTGTCGTCTGCGGCGTAATTAGGAGTAGCAGACCGTGGAGCCGGCAATGACTCCTGAATACGTTATGCAAGAGGGGGAAGTGAGTGGCGGCATCTCAACTGTATTCAATGAAGGCCAGTGGGATGGAGGTGCGCACACAGGCCGGTACGGACCAACATAAAGGGGTACCAGTTGAAAGAAACTCACGAGTTGCATGAGCCAGTGAGCCGAGAATATGCCGCCTATTGTCACTGTTCTAGTAACCAGGGAAGTGACATGCATTCCAAGGGTACGGCAGACACGAAGATTTTGAGCTCTTCGGTGATTTGACAGCGATGAATGTCCACACAATGCGAGTCCTAGAAATTACGAAGTATAGTGCCGAAACCTTTTCAAAGATACATCTGATGACACCTGTCTTGGCCATCACTCTCGAGACCGCGGAGATGCGTCTCACATCGGTTTCACGACAGAAGCTGTCCTTACACGTACCGCCTTCACCGAGAGAAAATCGGCTCTACGGAGGGATGTTTAGCAGTGTAGTAGAGCATGCATGACTTTTCCTTGAGCGCTTATGCCCTTATACGGTAACGAGAATCCTTCTCTTAAGCTTTCAAGGCCTTTTTTTGCCTTTGGGGAGCCTTAAAAAACTTCCTATACAGCTGAGAAATAAACTATGCAGCCTGGTTACTCTTGACAAGGACGGTTTATATCACGGACAAAGCAGCTGGAGCCAAATTGCACCTTTTGGCTTTCCGCGCTAAGTGGAGTTATTGCGGTCGCTTGTTCCCAGGAGGTGACAAACAAGGTTTGTTATTTCGTGGAAAATGTAACGTTGTGCTCCGCACTGTTAGAATTATAATGAATAAAGCTAACAGTGATCTTTTGCGAAATGAAAACCTATGCAACGTGTTTTCATTTCTACAAGTATCAAAGACTTGCGATGTGTGAAGTGACGTTATCAGCTTAGTCTTAGTCTGTTTAGCAAACTAGTTTACTCTGAAGTGCTTCGATATGGTTCTAATAGCGCTTTCACATGGAACAATTGGTGTAAACTGAGAGAAATGACGCGTTTTATACAGAGCCTATTTCAGAGCACTAAACTACACGACGAAAAGTAAATTCATTATCGACTGATGACATTGGATAGCTTGCCGGGTGAAAATAAAAACTATATATGTAAGGTGTGGCGGAATGCAGATTATAAAATGTTTTACGAAGCCGCACCATTCCACTTAACTATCGCCCTATCTCATTAACCAGCAACATCTGTAAACTCCTGGAACACATAATTCATACTCAAGTAATTAATTATCTAGAGGAGCACGATATCATTTTCAAATACCAGCACGGTTTTCGCAGGGGTTATTCATGCGACACACAACTCACTGGATTTACTAACGACATATTTTCCGCAGTAGACGCTGGCTTACAGGTTGACGCAGTATTTTTAGACTATTCTAAAGCTTTTGATCGCGTTCCCCATCACAGGCTCCTAACCAAATTGACAAACTTAAATCTCCATCCCAGCGTTATTTCATGGATAAAACAATTCCTCGATAACAGAAAACAATTCACCTCTGTCAACGGCTTTAACTCGTCTTCTGTCCCCGTAACATCTGGAGTCCCCCAGGGAAGTATACTTGGCCCTCTGCTCTTTTTAATTTTTATTAACGATCTACCCAAGTGTGTATCGTCTCAAATTAGGTTATTCGCGGATGATTGTGTAATATATCGTAATATTACTAATGAAACCGACCGCCAATCACTTCAAACTGATCTTGACGCTGTAACGGCTTGGTGTTCTTCCTGGCTAATGTCTCTAAATGCATCTAAAACAAAGTTAATGTCGTTTACTAACCGTTCCACTCGAATTGCTACAACATACTTCCTCAATAACGATAAAGTTGAACTTACAACAACTTACAAGTACCTAGGAGTTCACTTTCAGTCTGACCTAACTTGGCATTACCATATTAACACAATCTTAGCATCAGCAAATCGCGCACTCGGCCTTCTTAGGCGTAATCTCAAACACGCGCCTTCACACTTAAAAAAACTTGCTTACATCACGCTAATCCGCCCGAAAGTTGAGTATGCGTCTGCCATATGGGACCCTCATCAAGCTTACATCATAAACAACCTTGAATCCCTGCAAAACCGTGCTGTTCGCTTCATCTTTTCAGATTATTCACGCTTCACCAGTGTCACAGCATTAAAACAACGTGCCGAGTTGGAACCGCTATCATGTCGACGCCATTTCGCTCGCCTAACCTTGCTTCACAAACTGCATCACCATCCCACCCTCCACGACGACTTCTTTTTGCCACACCCTGCAGTCTTTCCTCGCCGCGACCACGTTAACAAAATAAAACGCGTCACATGCCGTTCATTGCTCTACTCGAAATCATTCATTCCTCGCACTATAAAGC